>VXBB01019812.1:900625-951774 GCA_013399915.1 Illadopsis cleaveri
GGAGCTGCAGGAGATCATCGGCGGGGGGGGCTTCGGAAAGGTGTACCGGGCCACCTGGCGCGGCCGCGAGGTGGCCGTGAAGGCGGCGCGGCAGGACCCCGACGAGGACATCACGGCCACGGCGGAGAGCGTGCGGCAGGAGGCCAAGCTCTTCTCCATGCTGCGGCACCCCAACATCATCGCCCTGCACGGGGTTTGCCTGCGGGAGCCCAACCTCTGCCTCGTCATGGAGTTCGCCCGCGGCGGATCCCTCAACAGGGCCCTGGCCGCTGCCCCCGGGGCCGGGGCCGCCCGCGGGGGCCGCCGCATCCCCCCGCACATCCTGGTGAACTGGGCGGTGCAGATCGCCCGCGGCATGCTCTACCTGCACGACGAGGCCATCGTCCCCATTCTGCACCGGGACCTCAAGTCCAGCAACAGTGAGTCCCGGGCGGGGCGGTGGGAGGGAGGTGACGAGGGACCTTCGAGGGGATGTCCTCGCCTTAGGCCGCGGGGCCCGGGGGGATCCCGGCGTGGCGGCGCTGGCCGCGCCGCGGGCGGCCGGGCCAGGACAGGCTCCGTCCTGGAGCCCTGTTCCACCGGGGGATGGGTGTCGCAACTCGGGCACCCAGTGCCAGAAGCTTGGGCAAGCGGCAGGTTGGTTTGCCGGGCTGTGAGCTGGCTACGAACTCGTGGAAAGGTCGGGAGGAGCCTGGGGTACCTTCAGCGCACGCAAAGTCCTGCCCCCCTCTGAGGGGAGCTCGCTTAAAGCGGGATAAAATCCTGCGCGCAGCCACAAGTGCAAATCTACAAGGCCATTTTTACTGTGATGCGTTGTGCGGTCCTGGCTTTTAAAAGTTACCCAAGGAGCCAAGCACCTTGTAAAGAGAAGATTTACTAAGGGTATCACTTCTGTTTCACTGCCGAACATCATGTATGTTTCTGACTTTCACTGCATGTATTTAACATTGCTGAAATTTACCCACTTAGCCAATATTGAGGTGGAAAAAACAAGTACCTTAAAACCAGTAGCAACTGTTGTTCAGATGCCAGATTTCCTTTCATCCCTTGGCATGGGTAAATGCACCTGCAAGAATGAGGGAGTTGTTCAATTCGTGCTTAATGGCTCCTTGGTCCATCTGACAATGCAGAAGCATCTAAGATTTTGACCACTGTACATTTGAAAGGCTGGCTTACTAGAATAGAGTGTTTATGGCTTGCCATTGTAGTTGTGTTTAGAAATGATGACCTGAAAGTGGAAATCTGTGTGTTTCCATAAATATCTGAAGCTATCTCAACTCTTTCCTTTTTGTTCTGAATGTTCCAAAAGTGCAGCAATGTGTTAGTCTTTTTTTTTTTTTTTTTCCCCAGTTAGGAGTCCTTAAGTAGTCCAGTAGAAATAAAAAAGCTTCATTCAAGTTGGAAGCACTTTGTTTAAGAGGCTGTGTGTCCTGCAGGTCACCATGCATGGGCTGTTAAGACAAGGCTCAGTCATGGGACTGACTGTTCTGAGAATACTTGCACTATTTGTTTGATAAAGAAAGAACCTAGCTCAGCTGTGTTTGTGGTTCTGTTTGTAGCACAGGCAGTGAACTCTTGGACCTTTAGCATCGTGGCCAACACCTTAATTTCTAGCAAGTGGTCTGTAGGCAGCTTGTGCCCGTTTAGTTTGCTGCTGTGTTCGGAATTAACTGCTGCACCTTGAGTTTTTAGTGGCTCTCCTTAGACTGAGGGGGCTGCTGCTTGCTAGCTGCATGTTGACAGTGACAAAGTCTGTGTCTGAAATAAATTCGTAGCCCTGTGGTTTAGCGTGACAGTGGGAGCTGCATTGGGTACTGCTGATTACCATTATCATCTTTTTGTATAGGGGTAATGGCAGAGCATTTCAAAAATACAATATTGATCATAACCTCAGCCTATGTGTCTATTCACTGCTTCCATTACTAACTCCTGTTGGAGATTCACTTAACTTGAGCTAGTCAGATCTCTCACCTGTATTTCTTAAACTTAGCAAGATACTTCAAACAAACTCCTTAATTTGAAGAAGTATTGAATATGCTAAATAGAATTATGTCTCTTGATCATCCACCTAAATGATAGTGTTAGAAGACAATGGTGCACTGGTGGTACCATATACTGTTCAACAACAATTTAAAATGACTGCAAGTCATGGCAGTATCCCCTGTTCTGGTAACTCATCCATTCATGGAAGATTTCCCTGCATTCTTTTTTTTGTAGTCTTTTGCAGTCTTGCACAGTGGGAATGGAATGCTGCCAGGGTTCACTGAGCGACTTGCCTGGCGTGGGTAGTAACAGTTCTGCAGTGGCTGCAGCTCCAGGCAGGGGTCTGGCAGCACCCATTCCTCATCTGCTCGTTGCTGCTTTCCAGGCATTGCTTGCTGGTGCTGGTGGTTCAGTGCTTTCCCTTAAGCAGCTCTAAGTAGTAAGGAATCTGTCAGTTTTGTGCTAGCTTAGTTATTTTTGTTAAGAGGGATGTTTTTACCTCCTCAGACAATAAATGAGAAAAATGACTGCTCTTAACACAGTATGGTAAAGAATGCTTCTCAAACTATTTCCTTAGCAAGCTGGCAGGAACTGATTTTTCCAGCCAGGGAGAGGGAGCCCCTTCTACCAGTGTATTTGATCCAGAAAAGGTGTGTGTCTGGGCTTGTGGTTGGCAGGCAATAGCAAGCATCTCAAAAGCAAGCATGTTACTTCTCTCTGTGCAATTTTATGGAGTTGGGAATCTCTATAGCATATCTAGTGTGGTTTCACTGATGCCACATTGACAGGGCTGGAGAGAAAGTGCCACAAACACAAGAGCCATGAGAGCAGCCAGCTTTTGTTAACAACAGTGACTGTCTAGGTTTGAATATTCTTGTTCCATTGGGCTCCTTTTGGGAGGTGGGAAAAGGTTTGGGTTTCTGCCAGAGTAAGGGAAATTAATTGGTAAACAAAACGTTTCTATATTGGAAAGAAAAACTAACAAACTTGGTTTTGAGGGCTGAACAAGGAAGTAAAGTGTTACTCGTGCATTTTATTAACAGCAGAGAGAATTTCTTCAGTTCTGGAGTCCTTGTAAAATAAATTTAAATTTACAGGTTTGTCAGAAGCAGATGAAACAAAGGTGTAAAGAACACTTTTAGCTTTAGGTATGTTCGATAAAATGAAACATAGTAACCATGGTTTCCACTGTTGACTTACGAATTGTGAGTGCTTTGTGAACCCTTGTGTGGTTGAAGTGGTGAGAAAGCTTTGTCTTTCATGGACAAAGATCTTAGCCTGTTTTGAGGATAACTTCTCATAAGCAGTTCTTACGTTCCTCAATATACTTTATAGATTAAGGACATAATCTAAAATGAAAGATTAAGAGGTGAACTTTACCTAATCTAAAATCTGAATAAAAATCTTGGAAGAAAATTTGATTTTTTTTCAAGCCATCATTGTTAGTGAAGGAATTCTGAATTTACTGTTCCTTTAACTGAAAAGCAGATGTCTCAAAAATTGTGAAAATACTTGAATATTCCAAACTCTGTCTTCTGGGTAGGAACTTAGTCTTGATTAAGCATGCCAGCTGATGATTGAAAAAAATTGCGTTTTACTGGAAATAAAATCCAGGAATTCATCAACAAGACTAGACACCCATAGTTATGTGTGTCTTTTTACCACATCTCAGCTGTTTTTCTGGCTCTTTGGAACAGCATCTTTTTTGCTCTGAGGGAATCAAATTTCTTGCTTCTGAGCAAGGACACTCCATTACATACAAGACCTGTGGTTGTGTAAGAGTTCAGCACAGCCTTCCCTAATTATTCTATCCTGAAGAAAGCTAGTAATATGTTCAACCAGAATATGCCATATTTTCACTTTCTGAAGGGTAGAGAAATCTGAGGTGTGTGATTCTGGGGTTGATTTCAGACTACACTGCTTCTGCCTTTAAAACAATGCACTTTATCTCTAGTGCAGCAGCCTTGTGTATTTCTAGGAAGCATTGCAGTAAGTTCAGAATATCTTGTTTATGGCATAGACCTGTCCATGAATGCAGAGTTGATTATGTGCAGATTAAGTGTACTAACACAGTGCTGATAAGTACTGTGTTATACAGTACTCTGTGCTCACTTGTCATAGATGGATATGCCAGAAGGGTTTGGTTTGCTGTGGCTTTCACCAGCTTCTCCAACAATCCAGAGTCCTTTGCAGCCCTCAGCTCTGTGGCGGGTGTTGAGTTTTTATTGCGTTTTGAAATTGTTAAGGTCAGCTTGAGTTTCAAGGATTGTTGAGTAAGACCATGAAAGTGACAGTGCTAGTGAGAGCTACTTGGAATCTGAAGGAATCAAACAAATGAGAGGACAATCCACTGTAATGTCATGGTCTTCAAACTAGTATAACGAGAAGCAGTTAGGGAATAGAAAACATTTGATTTTAAAATCTTAAAAGGAAATGTGATGTGTTTTGACAGAACTGTTGAATCAATTGCTTTTGATGAGGCAAGGTGTCCTGGAGTTTGAGAAAAACAAGAACAAATTATTTCTGGTTCTTTGCTTTTACACGTTATTTGCAGCAGAATTACTCAAGTTATGCTATTAAACACCTTGAAAATAAGATGGAGATGTTTTCCAGAATTCATAAAAGCTTCCTTCTTTCAAACTTCTCTATAGCAACTTTAGGCTAGCTGTTCAGGGAGAGAAAGTTCTCTCCTCTAAACAGAGAGAAACTAGAGTGTCTTCTACTTAAGAAGCTATACCTAAGTCTATCTGCCATTTTCTGATCTGATTTTATGTATTCTGAAATCACTAGGCTGCATAATTTGTCTTAATTGTTTTGAAGAGTTTAAGACTTGTTCACATCACTAGTACAGCTGTTATTAAATGTTTGAAATTCAGAATCTTGTACAGTTACCAAGCGAATTCAAAATTACATTATATTACAATTGTCTTTGGTAGTTTTGAGAGAGAAGAAAAATGGCTTTTAAGTAGATTTGAGCTTCAATGTAGCTTCCTTTGAAAATAAATTTCCAAGATGCCCACTAATGGCAGTGAAACCTGGAGTTTTTTCTGTCAGTAGCACTGTGCCAATTACTGCTCACCTATTGTGGTGTAACAGAATTAAAGAACCTGATGTATTCTATGGTTATGTATTCTGCATCTCAGTCTCCTCATCTTGGCACTCCCATTTGTGGAGCTTACAGTCTCATTGGCTTCCACGTCTCCAGTGTCCCTGGAAGGCTAAGCCTGGCTGTCCCCAGGTGCCTGTCTCCAGTGCTGGGTGACTCAGGCACCTCCTGTATCATGCTGCACATGCTGTAATTGGTTTGACACTGCTTGTACTGCCTGGCTGGCTGCTGAGCTCCTGGTGGCTGGTGTCTCTGAGGTCTGGAAGGGAGTGGATGTTTTTCCTGGCAGAACTAACTGAAGTTCCTCTGCTGTCAGGCAACTGACTTGCATAAAACCCATAGGAACCACGTCTTTGAGAATGATATCACTTTCATATATGTCAGTCAGGTAGAACAGTGGGCCATAAGTTATTTAGCATTTTAAAATCTGTATGCTGTTGTTTTCTGTGCTTCATATAGGAAGTCGTGTTACTTAAATGCTTTACATTGTGCTTAATTACTTAAAATTGCATAAAGCTAGAAATTATGCCAGATGTACCAGGTTCCTACCCCATCTCTGAGAGGCAGTAGCCCTGCCTTGTGCTTTGCTGTAAAAATAATGCTGCTGCATTACAACATTAGAACTGATTATACATCCTAAAGCATCTGGAAGCGTATAAGCAGGAAGGAGCACTGGTTTTTATAACCTTGTTGGCTAAGTATTCTTTAAAAAAACCACAGAAAACCAAAATCAAACCATCTTCATGCAAACATTGGTAGGATTGCAAAATTTCATTGATTTGGAAAACAACGCCCGTTTTAAAGATCATGATCTACTTAAAGTTAGCGTGCCATTGAATTCCAGTAAGTTTTTCTTTTGAATGTCCTTATGTCACATGAAAGAGTTTTGTGTTTCATAAAACATTGCTCCCAGTAATTTTTGCATTGTTTCATGGTTTCTCAGACTATGTAGATAGGGATTCTATTTTTTGAGAGGACCTGAAAGTTAGCTGGATTCTGTGGGAGCATCAAATTCTTAGCAGCCTTGAGCTAGAGTATTGGCTTCTTCCAGTTCATCAAAGGCAATGCTATGTGTTATGCCTCTTTAAATATTCACTTGATAAATTTACTTGTTGCATATAAATATATTGTGTATTTTGTATTCAGAAAGATGCTGGAACTCAAGAGAGAGCAAGTCTGAGTAACTGATTGCTGTGATTGTCTCAATCCACCATAGAAATAACTAAAGTGTTAATAACTATAGTGCTAAAATGTTGTTGAGGCCAATTTCCAGTTGAAGGATGTGTTTCAGAGTTTAAAAATAATATTCAGGAACATTAGGGTTTTAATACAATATCCGTCAAATGAAATTTTGTGAACTACTGCTCTGTAACACAATATTTGTACAGTCTGAGCTTTCAGGGGAGGAATAATATCCAGCAGTTATTTTATTTGTAGATGAAGACTTAACTACAGTAGCCGTTTATTTCACCTCAATTACTGTCTTCTAAATTTGTTTCTGTTTGATGTTTTTCTGTGTCTCAAGTCTGGACATTAACAGGTGGAAAAAATTGCTCATTAGTTTAGAACAAAGTCCCTCAAACTTAACAAGGCTGAAGTATATTTACATGTAGTGCTTAATGCTGAAAACAAGACTCTAGGCTGAAACACTAGCTTTATGTAATTTGATTAATTAAAACCCCATGAACTTTTAATACCCCTATTTATAACTCATTTTTAATAAAGCCTTTAATTTTAATGTTTTCCCAACTATGTTTATCTGACAACTGTAGAGAGTTGTTTATTTTTTGGTGTTGAGACTGCTTCTCTAACAGGTAGCATTATTAAGTCAAGAATAATATTACTTTGATCTTTCTCTGGATCTAACTTGGTTTTTCATGTCTTTCTTCTCTCCGTCTTCGTTTTGTCATTCTAAAATACCAAGTGATCTGGTTTACAACTTTTGGAAGATTGTTTTTTTCTCTTTTGCGGGGAGGTGGGGCCGGGGGGGGCGGTTATTTTTGGGTTTTTTTGTTTGATGTTTTTTGCTGCTTTGTGTTATACTCATTCCTTGCAGGTTTCTGCAGGACTTTGATTTGCACCAGGGTTTCTGGTGACCTTTTCATGGAGAATGTAGGGAGTCACATTCTAGTCTGTGTGTTGTGTTTGCTCTGTTTTTGATGATAGAGTTCTGTTTTGGAGTAGCATTATAAATTGAAGTGTAGGACTTTGGATAAGAGTGTTTTTAATATTTGTGTATTAAAGAAGACTTTAAGCATTATTTGGCTCCATTTTTTTTTTTCAATTTTTAAAGCTGGTACCCTAAGGATATGTTCATATACTTTTCTACCTCTGAAAATGATACTGAGCGAGCAACCCATTTCCACAGAGGTCAGTGGAAAAACAGCCAGCTAAACATCTCCCATTAGCTGTTAAAATACTTACACAATTTTATTCATTCCTCTAAACAGTGAAAAATAAGTTTAACTGCTGACCATAACGCTTGTTAAATGAGGTACTTAAATAAACGGACTGCAAAGTGTGGTTGGGATTTAGACACTGGTCGTGCTATCCAAGCATTAGAAGAAATTGAGATACAATTGAGTTTTCAGTTACAGATTATTCCCCCATGCCCATTGGAACTGCAGGGGCAGGACGTGTCTTTGGACCCTCTTAGCAAATATTTAAAGTTCCATGAAAATGTTTTGCAACCTCAAAAGAATAGAGAAGTAACACATCACTGAACTGTGTTTGGATGTTGAATGCTGTTTTGTGGTTCTTTGACCTTAGAAGAGAATGGCTTTTTGTTTGCAATATGTAAGTTTTCTTACCACTGAGTATGAACTTTCTTCTAAATTTGCTTCAGTGTTTCAAGTTCTGAAACAGGCTGACCTTGTACGATAAACATTTGCAAGGAGTAGTTGCAGTGTAGGGTAATTTCTGACCTTGAATTTTATTCCTGATTATTTGTTAAAATTTAAGGCATTGAAATCTGTTTCAATGACTTTCAGTAGTAATGCTTCTAAAAATGCAGATAGTTCTTTTTTGAACTTTGGGATTGTTTTATTTATTAGAAGTAAAATTAGGGCATTGAAGTAAACATAAATACAGATTATATATAGATACAAACAGATAAATACCAAATTACTTTCTGTCTATATTTGTAGTACAAAAATAACAACTGGTGTAATGTACATTCCTAGATTGACAGCTTTAAACTACATTTCATCGTTTTTACCTTGCTTGACCATATTACTAAGAGCCTACCTCAATCCAGTCACTGAAAACAAGTGGATGTTTAAATTTTGACCCACTTACTTCATGTTAAATTCATGGATTAAATATGGTAGGTTGGAAAAATTACATATTTGTATAATGTCACCACAGAAGTATTCTTCCTTCTTGGAGCTCCTTGCCAACTTTAACCTCTTTTTGTTTGTGTGTGTGGGGTCATAGATCCAGTTAAATCAGTCCTAGACATGCCAGTGTTGGCTACATAATCATTCTTTGTTCTCTTCATAGTGACTAAAATCTGTGTTTTGGCAGGTGTACTATTAACTCAGAGCTGATAAGTCAGCCTTCCCTCTCAAAAATGTAGGAGTTAATGCTTCATTGCTGTGGTTCATTATGGGACAAGTTAACCCTTGGGAACTGGGTATATTTTAGTTCTAAATGTCTAAGCAGTTTTGTGATTTTCTTTTCTATTAGGATTAAATGCCGCTGTTTTTCCTGAAGCTAATTGCTTTTATTTCCTCCTATGTTATGTAGAAAGGAAAAAAAAAATGTACTTTTTAACTCATTGCTTAATGTTACAGTAATTATTGAGACAAACAATCAGTTTTCCCTTTCATTTTCTCTTCTCAAGAGAAGGACAGCACTGTCAAGTTTGCAGAGTTCTCATTTCAGAATAAGTGTTTTCACTTTGCTATTGAGGATTAGAGTTCTTGAAAATGCACAGTCCTGAGAGGGTACTGAAGAAACTGCAAGGATGGAATGCAGGAATCCTACCCCCCACAGAATATATTTTGGTGGGATTTTTTTCCTCCCAAGTTTTNAGACTCTTTAAAACATTCTTTAGAAAAGAAACTGGCAGACTAAAAATTCTTTATAAAGTGTAACATATTAAAATTCTGCACAGAAATCATGTTAAATGGGTTTTATGTTAACTGATGAGATTCTAAAGGAACTCAGCAACTAAACCTGACTAAGTATTTCCAACCGGAATTTGGATTTATAGCAGTTGGTGTCTTCAAAGGGACCCAGGATTTTTTTTTGTTTTCAGTTTATTTAATGGGTTCTTTTCAGTAGTAGATTTCATCAAAGGTGATTTTACAATGGAAAAAAAAGTAGCAAAGCTGGATCCTATCTTCAAATCTCTGACTAAAACTAGATGTAAAAGGGTTGACCTGTTTCTGAAATGTTGCTTGACTTCCCGCTTGTTGCAACAGGTGATGCGTGGCTTCCTTGGGCAGCTATAGCTGCACCAGGAGGCTTCCCCACCCACCTCCAGGCAGCTTCTCCCCCGTCCCACCTGTCAGCAGAATCTACACATCTCAGTCTCTGCCTGTGTGGTCAGTAGATCAGGTTAAATCTTCAGAGAGATCTAGCAGGAAACTACTCTAAGCTGGTTTATTTGCAGGCTTCATTTTCTGCTGAGCTTTCTGGCTGGTTGAGTCTCCCAAAACTACCCAGTTGCTAGACTCAGTCTGGGGGGGGAAAGCTGTAGAGGGTGAGGGGCTATAAATGAGGAAGAGGTTAAGGTAAATATTTCAGTGGCAGCAGACTCTTACTGTCTTGGTTGTGACATCAGACTACACCTCTTTACTTCAGCTTTGCTAGTAAGTCACCTTTAAAAGTAGAATGTCTTTTTAATTTTTTTAGGTATGTATCTATGTATTTATATTAAATTTTATTTCATTTTGATGAGACTTTTTCTGTATTAAATATTCTAATTTCAACACATCAAGTGCACCTTGAGACAGGTCACAAAAAATAAAGCAACAAGGAAGTTGGTAATTGCAGAGTGTAGTATGTTGTGATCAGGACAAGTATGCCAACTATGTAAATACTTCATGTACTCAGAAGCTGTGTGTTCTTCTGATTAGCTTGAAACATCAAACTGCATTGAGTCATGTTCTACTGACTTCAAAAAAATAACTATAAATCCAAGCCAAATTTGAATGAAATGTTCGTGGCTTTAAAACTAAATATTGAAAAGGTGTTTTGACTAATGATGGGTCACTTAAATTGTTAGTTCTGAAGGGGAAGGTACCCTCTGTCAGCTCTTGCCCTTTGGATGCCATTTGTGAGATTATAAACCTCATTTGCCTTGCTTGTTAAATTCTGTACATTGTATGACATATATTGATTTAGGGAATGGCCAGGTCTTAATTTTGGGTTTGGCAGGAAATTAATGTTTTCTCATAGTTTCTCTTGGAGGAAACTGTACCTAAAGTGTCATATATTGACAAAGACTTCTTATGCAGTTTGAACATAGTAGCTTTAGTTTGCCTTATATTTTGTTTTTTTCTAAGAATAGGATGAAGTTCCTTAAAAAAATAAGTCACTTTCATAACAAAGATGATGTTTAAGGAATGGATTCACAGCCACTTTATTCTGCCGAGTTTGAAACTAGAACATTTTCTTAATCAAGAATTTACCACCTAGCTATTATCCATCTCATCTGCTTCTGTTTTGGTCACTGGTTTTTTGTGTTTCTATTTTTGGTTGGGTTTTTTTTCTTCAGAGCTGCCTTTTAAAAATAGCAAGCGAAGAAAGTAATTGCTGTTTCAAATAAGTGAGGAAGTTCTTGGTAGATAGCACACAACTGAATGTTTTGAGTTTTAAAACCTAGTTTCAGTATTGACTAGTTTCCATGTAATTGTCAAATGATGGAGGAACTGCTTTAATTAGGTAGTTTCTCTTAAATTTAGTTTTTGAAATAGGAGAGTTAAGTTTAATATTGTATTAAAGAGAACTTGAGAATGTTTGATGTCCAATCTGCTTTTGATTTTTTGCTGATGCAGTATCCAAATCCTACATTTTTTCAGAATTTACTGCCGATCCAGTGTTTAAATTGGGATTATTTGAATGTCATAATTGTAAGTGCTTGTTACCTCTAGTACTTCCTCTTACAGCACAATAGGAATTTGTTTTGCATTACAGACATGTCTGAAGTGAAGCACAAATGGCATGCAGTAAAGTAACTTGCAGCATCTGTACTTAGTGCCAATAACTTGTTAAAACTGCTTCTTTCTCTCAAGTTTCTATTTGCCCAAAGTTGCTTTAATAATAGTTATTAAAGAACTAAGGGGACGCAAAAAATGGTGATGCAAGGTGTGTTGGAGCTGTTGAAATCTCTCGTCCCTTTTCCTCTTTTTCCTTTTTCCTTCATTTTCTCCAGAAGGCAGGTGACTCCTAGTCATTCTCATTCTTTGGTGCTTTTCTTTTGCCACATATCCTACTATGGGATGTGGTTTTCTTATAAGGTTGATGTGTATTTGTCTATTCATGATGTCAAGGACTTTTTGTGTCATGTCTTGTCTTGTTTCGGCTTTCCAGCTGGGAACACTTTGTTCAGGATTTTTTTTATTTTTTTTTTTTAGTATATGTTGGCTCCTGTGAGGTAGATTTTTTGGGTTGTTGTTTTTTGTTTGGTTTTTTTTTTAAGCTGGATATTTTTAGACAAATGCATTTAAGAACAAACTGTTCCTTTCAGTTAAGTGTGAAAATTAAGAACTGGTTATATGCCTGCTGTAAAGGGACATAGATAATAGAGGAGCACGGTATCCCTAGAATAAAAAAAGTCTCCTGCATATGTAATCCATGTTTAAAGAATAAATTTCCCTTGCTGATGGTGACCTCTGAACTTAATCCAGTGAGACAATCACAATCTGACAGATACTAGCTACAGAGATAACAGAACCCATCCTGAGAGCCCACGGGAGAAAAGGAAGGTATTTAAGAAGCAGTGCTGCACAGGCAAAAGTATCATCTTTTGTTTATACAGAAGAGTTCTGATCAGTTAATGTTTTGACTGTGGTGTTTAATTTGTGGTTCACACACCGAACTTTTTCACTATGATACCTAATCTGCAGTTTAAAACATGGACATGGCTTTTATAAGCAATGCTGAAGTTTTCATTTCCAATTACAATTGGAGTCAAATAACAGTTCCAAATGATGGAGGTGGGTCTCTTAATATGGACAAGGTATTGTGTTTCATTAATTGCACAGAAAATACTTAATAAGGGTTTTTTTCTCTCTGTTAGTCCCCAGGTAAAGATGCAGGGTCACCCTGCTGCTTCTGTTGCTTGTTGATTTAGGGAATTAACAGGAACCAGATTTGCTTGCAAACAGTTGGAGAGGGAACTGACTGGGTGCGGGAGGAACAGAGACAGTAGCAGCATTGTCTGGACAATCTCTATTTGCAAGCCAGGTTGTACAGCATAACAGCTTTCTTTCCTTTATAGTACTCTCTAAGAATGACTTTATCAGTGGTGGTAAATGTAGTGGATATGTAGGCATTCTTACCTATAATCACAGTAACTTAAATAGCTGTGATATTAAATAGCTTATATTTGCAAAACCTGTGATAGTCACCTGTTTAGCAAACTGCAGACAAACTAGCAGGAAATGGGTTTTAGTAATTGACTAACTTGGGAAAATAAGGTTGAGTAATGTTTGGGGTTTTTTTAGTACTAACAAAATAGGTAATTTACAGAGGGTATAATAGAAAGTACAAAGATGATAGGAGAGATAGAATGGACTTCAGTTATTTCAGGATGGTTTTTTTACGTTTAAGCATTAGAAGATAGTTTGAATTCAGTATATTTAAACTACTAAAAAGGTGTTCAATCCTTTGCCTTGGCTTCTCTCAGAATACCTTTTTTACTTAATTATTTTATATGTGTGGTAACTGAAAAAAGTCATCTGAAAATACTGGAATGCATTGTTCATGCAATAAAACTGATTTTAACTGTATGAAGTCTTTGGATTTCAAAAAAAAAATCAAATGAAGTGTTGTCTTAATTGAGGACTTTTACTAGATATGATACAGTGATGATCCATATGTACTTAGAAACAAAAAGAAGACTAAGACCATAGGAAATAACCTGCATTAAAAGAGTAGCATTGAAGAGCTTAGTTCTAGGTAGAGGTTTCCTAGATGTCCTGCCTAAAATGTCTGTCCAGGCCTCCCTCAGGCTTGCTGTAAAGACTGTTTCTTAAGTTACATGAATTTTAACAGATAAAAAGGAGAGAAGCTGAGGAAGGAATGTGAGCCTTTTATTTAGAATTATGCTTTAAACAAAGTGCTTGCAATTCAAATGAATACTTCTGGTTCTTCTCTAGCTTTGTCTTGAAAGTAGCACTAGGGGTGTCATTCTGTATCCAAGTTTGGCAGATGTGCTCCCCCAGGAATCTGGTTTGTCTAAATGTGCTCCATTCTATTATTTCTGGCTTAGCAGTCCATGTGTAGGCTCTTGCTTAATCTTTCTTTTTCCCCAATAAAGTTTCAACCCAAGCTCAAAAGAACAGAAAATGCAGTTCTTGTTCAACTCTGGCCAGACTTGGTCTTTACGTGTATCTCACCTTTTGCTCACCTCAAAGAGAGCTTTACTGCCTGGGTGGAGAGTTTGGAGATGGGAGTGATGGGAATGGCACAGGAAAAGGAGTGGCAACTGGGAGCATTTGAGGGGGATTTTCTTGGGACCTGTGCCTCCCTTTCAAGCCTGAATTCTGTGCCTTTCTTGACTAAGAACACCTGGTATGGAAACAGAAGTGGTGTGGCAAAGAATTGTTGCTGAGTCTGTTCTAATTAGGGGAACACAGACTTGGGAAGTAGTGGCTGGCTCCATGGCAAAGTGTTAGATTTTGGTTTCTAAAAGTGTGCAGAATATCTTACCTGCATACTCTTACACCATGGAATATTTGCATTGTGCCATAAGATCAATAGAAAAATATTCCAGCTGTAACAATGATAGTGCAGAAAGCAAGGAAGATTAATGGCACTACTATTTCAGGAACCATTAGGTTTAACAGGAATGTGTGTTGGATCTTGCGACTTTTTTGAGGAGTAAACTCTGCTTTACACTGCAGAGGAGGGCTGAAATGGGGATGGAAGAAAAGAGGCAATGAAGTTCCCCACCCTGCTAACTCCAGATCTAGAACTGAGTTTAATCAGAAGTGTAGGACAGACCACCAGCCAGAGCACCCAGGAAAATATTTTGTTGTTAAAAGCACCAGTGCTGTAGGTCTGCATTCTGTTTCTAGGTATGGGTAACTTCTGTTCTCATAAACTTCTCTAAACCTTTGTTTAGCCTAGCAAAAAGGACAAGCTCTTCTGATTTTATCTGTTTAAAAGACATTACTAGATCCTATTCTCTTTTCTATGTGTGCTTCAGTTCCTGTTGTTGGACATGTATGTGCAGGTTTAGTCATTCAGTATTTCATATGAGGTGTTAGGCTTTGTAAAATTCTATTGATACCTCCCTGTTTCTACTGAACTAAGCCTTTTTTAAGTGTCTTTTAGTATTGAATGATCTACTTGCACAGCTTACATGTAGCTTACTAGTTTTCCTTTTGTTAGCCAGAACAGCCAGGCATTTCTTCTTCCTTCATCACTTCTTTATAGCTATAGATTTTACGATTAATCTTAAGCAAATTTGCATATT
Organism: Illadopsis cleaveri; assembly: GCA_013399915.1. Classification (NCBI taxonomy): domain Eukaryota; kingdom Metazoa; phylum Chordata; class Aves; order Passeriformes; family Timaliidae; genus Illadopsis; species Illadopsis cleaveri. The sequence goes on from VXBB01019812.1 coordinate 915,367, forward strand.
TTTTAGTGTGATGGTCTGTTCTGTCTTAGAGTGGGCACTACCTTCTGACTGTGCTGCCCAAGGAGGTGGTGAAGGCACCATCTCTGCAAATGTTCCAGAAATGAATGGATGTGGTGCTTAATACTGTGGTTTAATTGACATGGTGCTATTTGGTCAAAGGTTGGATTTGATGATCTTGGAGATTTCTTCCAACTTTTATGATTCTACGATATCTTATCTACCACTTTTAATACCAGTTTATTTCATAGCATTTCATTTTTCTCTCTGACTTACCTGGCTTTTATCTTTACTAGTTGATTTACATTTCAGGAATTACTGAAAATAACATCTCTTTGTTGCCCTGCTGTAAATGTTTCTGAGAATGTGCTGTCTCATATATTCCAGGAGTGCCTGTTATATGGCACCCAAGCCTTTGCTCTGTGGTGTTAATAAATTTGCTTTCCCCTTGATCTCATTACAGAAAGGTAGAGTCACAAAAAGAGATGTAATAACTCAAATTTTAGTTGAAAATGGTGTTGCTGGTAAAAATCATATGCAACTTAGACTACTTGGTCATTTTTTTTTATTTCTGGCTGGAATGTTTGGGTAACAATCAAGGTAGAGTTTTACATTTGACCCCAACTTAATCTCCTTCAATTTTGAATCATTCAGAAACATAGTATCTGGTTTTACTTATGTAAAAATCAATAAGGTGTTAGATAAGTACCCTTATCCTATGTCATACTTACATGTGAATAAGTAAGCACATAGAATTTTTCTGCATTTCTGCATACCTAATCTAAACTGTGGGGTTTGTTTTCCAATAGTCTTTGTACATCTAAATATTTTGGGCTGTACATACCAGGAGCAAAGCTCTAATGTAAGTATGAACTTCATTTGTTGTGGAAAATAAAGTCTGAAAAATATTGAAGTAAACCCTAAAACGCTAAATTGGCTCTTGCCCAGCTTAACATTGTATGTATATTGGAGCCAGAAAAGACAATTTAAAGGGTTGGAAGAAGAGACAAGGGGGATGCTGAGTAAACAGGGCGAACTGGGGATGGTAAAATGACTTCTCCCAGGATAGCAGCCAGCAAGGGCCAGGAAGCTATGGAAGAGGCAGAAGGATGCTATAGTAAAGGTTGCTAGGCTACTTCAAGGTAAGCTCTTACAGAGTGCTACTCAGTTATGCTGAGCATTTTTACTGCCCAGCTGCTAAGTAATGTGTGTGTATTATTGTTTGCCTGGCTACCAGCCGGAAAAGGAAGTTTGAACTGCTAAGAAATGTTGTCCCTTTGTAGGATGAAACTTGGTCACATGCCAGTTATTACCTTTTGCAAGACTGACTGTTTTTGGTTTCGGTCACATTGACTGACAAGGAATGTCAGGAATTCTGCTGTGCATGTTTGAAATGGAACAGCAAACAATAGGTCTTTGATTCAAGTATAAAAGTATAAAAACTTGCATGAATTTAACCTGTTCTGGTGATTCTCATTGGTGAGCTCTTAGTTTGTCTGTGCCATTTTGGCCTTCATTTCTTTGACACTGTTAAGAAGCTTATTGACAATGGAATGTGGGTTCTTTTCCTTTTATCTGGATTTGATGTAATTTTTGAAATATTTGTAAGAGTTAATCTCTACCAGTAAGAATTATTTCTTTCAATTGCAAGTGTGAGCTCATCAGTTTTTCTTCTGTAAGGGAGGGTAAGTCTTCATCTGCTTTTTTTTTTTAATGGTTTTCCTGTACTGTATTTTGCTCTACATACGGGTAGAAAACACACATTTATGCTTCTTACATGTAATTTAATTTTTGGTCTTTGTCCCAGGAAATAATTTTAACAGAAAGTTAAAACTAACAGTTGCTCTCACAAACAGTGACAGAGGAACTGAATATGGAATTAACATTACGGTGTGTTAAAATGATTACTTTCTATCTGTTGTCTCTCTCCTTGTGAGCTCTAAGACAATTACCCAGTTCTCTTCTTGTAACACTGTTTCCTGAAGAGGTGCTACAACTCTGCCAATAATGTTGTCTCATGAACAAGTCAGACACAGTAGGATGCAACAGCAAGAAAAGGATAACTTACCCTTTAACATTCATGAAGGTGTGGTGTGTGTAACATAAAAGGGACTGGATCCAAGTCCAGTGGCTTGTTGCCAGTTGGGGACTCCCAAGGCAAACTATTTCCCCTGGCATATAGTTTCCCAACTTTGTTCTGATCTGTGGCCCAGGGATTTCATGAAAATAAACTAACTTTTTGGATATCCCTATATCAAGTTGACTTCTGTGAATTTGTGGAGATGCTTTTTAAATCTATGTTAAATAATAATATTCACATACTGTGCCAAGAATTCCAAAGTTCAGAATCTTGTTGCAAAGGTCACAACAAGACCTTTGTTGTGTGTGAACATCGTTGTGTGAACGATGGACACGTGTTTGATTCTCATCTCCTAGTTTTACCCAGTGGTGTCCATTTCTTGTAGTGGGAAACTTTGAACAATTATCACATCTAGTTTTTTCTTTAACAAGGCATTGTTATATAGATTTTTTGTTTGCAAATGTTTCTTTTCCTGGGGGAAGGCTTCTTGTCTATTAACCATTCCTTGTAGCTGTGGTTACGTTGTTTTAAGAACCCTGCTTGTGTCCTTCCCCGCACCTCTTTCAGTTGTTAAACACTTTCAGAGATGAGTAGGGGCCAGGATTGAGTGCACTATTAAGAATGGATTTTATGCAGGGACATAATGTATCCTGCTTTGCTTTATCAGTCTTTATTAAGAATTCTTAACATTTGGTTTTGGTTTACTACTGCTGCTGTTTTTATTATGCCAGAAACTTGTTGCAAAGTGGATAATTTCCTGACGGCCTGTCATCATCTGGGATATTAGGATTCTGGGTTTTCTTAAATGATCTGATTTACTTTCCATCTCCAGTGTATTTCTTGTGCTAATTCAGTATATGCTCCTACAGTTGCATAAAGAGCTCATGACACTTAGGTATTTCTTGGTGTTAGAGCTTGGAATAGCTTAAAATTATCAAAAAAAGTTTTTATGCATATAAAAATTGCAATAATATTTTCACAACACTATAAGTATATGTATTATCTGTGCAATACAAGTTATATGTTAAATTAATAACAGGAATATATTTTTTTAAAAATTGCCATTGCATTAATTTACAAACTCAATCTTTTGCAGTTTTGTTGCTAGAGAAGATGGAACATGATGACATTTGTAATAAAACTCTGAAGATTACAGACTTTGGTCTGGCTAGAGAGTGGCACAGAACAACCAAAATGAGTGCAGCAGGAACTTACGCATGGATGGCTCCAGAAGTTATCAAGTCCTCCATGTTTTCTAAAGGAAGTGATATTTGGAGGTAAGAAGTTTGTCTGCTGAAGACCATGTTCAGTGGAGTTGTGTTGAGGGTTTTGGCAGAATTTTTTTTTTGGTGGTTTGCTAGGTTATTGCCTTAACATATGGCCAGTTTAGCTCTTCCAAGAAACAAACACATTTTTTATTATCTACTTCAGTTGTTATGCCTTTTATTATCCATTACTTAAAAACTGGGGGAGGAAGAGGGAAAATAAAGAATATTTTTTTAAAGCAAGCTCTCATTAAGAGAAGCCTTTAAAATATTTGTTGCTTTATATACCCAAGTGTTTCTCTGGAGTCTTAATATAAATAACTGTATGCTCTTGATACATTAATGTATGATTAATCTCATTTTGGTAGGTTTATTTTATATTAGATGTCTGAAAACTTTCAATCTGCTTAAAATTGGGACCAACCAATAATTACCTTATATGCCTGATAAATAATTATAAGATGCAAACCAGAACTTTGTCAAGTGTTAGGTTGAATTAGTGCAGTTTTTAGGAATCTGGAAGGTGATTATGTGTAAAAAGTTAATACTAGGTTGAAGCTTCCAGTAGCTGGAGTAAGGAGAGTGTATTCAGCACCAAATTGTTCTAACTTGCTCTCTAATTTTAAAGGTGGGAAATGCCAAGTGTTAAATTTGTTAATTTCTCATTTAAGATGTTATTGTGCATAATATAAATAATATAGCTCTCACTGCTGATGCTGTTTTTGAGTGGTGTAGTGTGGGATACATGTACTGTAGAAAGGTAATTTAAACTTTAGTTTTAATTTAGTTCTGTTTTATGAGTGCAGAAAAGCAGTGATTGCACAATAGGCTCTAAAAGCTGCTGTGCCCCACCTTGAAAAGTCTGCATTTCCTTTCTTTTTGATATGTTTTCTCTGAAGGGTCCAAGATAGCTATTTGGGGAAGGAGGGGAGGACTTTAATCTGTTTTCTCCTGCTGCTTTATGCACGTTCTGTATTGTATAATTCTTAAATAAGGTCCTATTTTGCTTGAATGCATGATACTCTACAGCATGAAGTAATACTTTTGGTATTCTCGTGATGATTCTGTATCTGCATTGCTGTTTTGTGACGCTCATTTGTCTTGTCTCTGGAACTAATTTTATTTGCATTAGTCTCAGTTGATGCCCAGTTGGGAAGCATCTTTGGCCTCATTCTTTTTTTTTTCCATTCTTTCTTACTTTTTTTCTTAATTTTTTTTTCTTTTGCGGGATGGAGGTTGGGTGTAGGCGTTTCCCTAATCAGCTGTATTCCATGCTTAATTACAGGTCCTGTCCAGTCTTGTTGCTGTGATTTTAGGTATCTGAGGGGGTATGCTTTGGTGCAATTATTTTATATTCTGCTGCAACATTAGTTTACATTTTTGGAACCTACAGTATTTCTCTTCTTCGCCTTCTCTTCTGCACGCCTCTCTTGTAAAAATGTAAGTATTTAGTTCAATGATGGAAGTCTAACAGGAGAGGTTTTTAAGTAGAAAGGCTGTGTTTTGCAGTATAGTTTCGACCTTCTTAGCTTCTAAACATTTTCTCCTCACTGCACCTTGATCTATTCTGCTGCTTGTCTTTACTCTTTCTTTAAAAGAAAAGCAAATAAAAAATATCCTGGTTACAGGAGTGGTTTAAGTATATTGGTCTCTAAGACAAGAACACAGTATGTTTCAGCAAGTTTCTAAACCTCAGTTACACATACTGAGTGCTGAGGCTCTGAATGAAATCTGCAGACCTCTTACTAGGAAAAAAAAGAGCAATTGAGGCTGCTCAAGTTGAGGCAGCTCACACTTCCATCTAGTCTTCCAGAATCTGCCAGTGCTCGGAAATGCTGTGGGAGTATTTTCATGCAGAGCCTTCCAGGCAGTATGTTCTCAGATGTTATCCTAGAGAGCAGATCTAGTGCTTTCCAGGCCCTGCATGTGTATCCTTTTGCTTTCCAAACCAGACCTTTAACTACTGTATTTATTGTACTCTGGCATATGCTTCCAAATTCCCAAGCAAGAATTCTACTCTTCCAACCCGACACTTTCCATCAGTCATCACGCATTTCTGAGTGGTGTGTCAGTCTTGGTTTTGTGTGGAGCCTGAAAGTGCAAATATGCCCAGAGATTTCCAAGTGCTGATGGTGTGCTTCAGCAGTGGTCTCTAGAGTAACCTGTGTCCTGGTTGTACAAGCCCTTGGCAAAGCCAGGAATCATCTACTGTGCAGCAGAGTTAGCAGTTGCTTTTGCCTGGAACATTTGTATAAATTTGAAGTGATTCATGTAGCAGTGCTTAGTGACCTCTGCTCTAGAAGGTGGATTGTAGAGTAAAAGAAACTTTGAGAACCTTACCTTCAGATTTTCAGCTCCTAAAATATGTAAAATCAGCAAGTTTTCACTAGAGTGAGATATAGTAAGGCTTAAATCACATTTGATTGAAGGAAAATAATTTTAATGATGAAAATACTTAGCATATTTTTGGAAGTATATTCGTTTTTGTGCTTTAAAAATTTTCAGTGGTATTTCAATGACATGCTTGTGGCTTTGGCCTTTTGCTGATGATGGAAAGGGAAATGGCTTTTGCTCTTTAAAAAAAATACTATTTCTTAGAAGCTCAGGCTGTATGCATAAGACAATTGTATGTGAGCTAGTGAAGTTTAGTATACAAAGTAGCGACTTGTGTAGTTGAGAGAGTTAACAACTAGTTGTTTTCCTAGATAACGGCAGATTGATTAGTACCTCCCAAAAACTCCAGCTTATCAAGACCATAATGTTTTTAGGCTTCCTCGTTGCAGTTTTTCCCCCATAGTGCTGGCTCTTGGTACTTGACATTAAGACTGCTTTCATTAAAAGGCTGTTACTGTGTTGGTCTGTTTAAAACTTTACAACTACCTTCTTGGCACTGTTGAGAATGCTCTAAGATTAAAGGCTTGAATTATGAATACAAGTAAAGCTAATAGTGTGACACAGTTTTTTTATAACACGTGACTTCTTTTTAGTTAAATGTAATGTTTTGTTTATCTTCAGAGTTCGTGCTAAAATACATATGGAATAGTCTGAACAAGGGAATCACTTGAATTTAGAACAGTCTGTACTTGCTGAGAGGGGGTTTTTTATGCTTTCTCCAAGGACACAGATGAGCTGTAGTTCAGGAGAATTCCTCCAGCAGGCATAAAATGTGTATGTACCACAGGAAGTGTATTCATTATGGTCAGAACACCACTGTTTTAAAACAAATTGGAATTCATTATTTTAACCTTCTTTGAGTATACAAGCAAATGCAGAAATTAGACCAGAAAAATCAGGAGGGAATTATTAAGAAGCCCAAGACTTTTTAAATTCCACTTTCTTTTGGCTGCAGATGCAGACTGTTTTCTTCAGCTTCTTATGAAGTGTTAGCACTGTAATTAGTTTTTAAGATTTTATGAGATGCAAAAATTCTCATGCAAACAGACCACAGATAGTAAGTACTGCTGATATTTGTGCTGATATTCTGTAGTTTGCTGTTTTGTTATTTATTAAAGTGAAGTTGTAAGGTGTTGTATAATACTGACTGACTTTTTCTCATTAAGCAGACAGTGATAGAAAACCTTAACTGGTGTGTGTTCTTTTCCCTGTCACATCTGCTCCGCTTGAGATGTGATTCCTAGTCCGAAGGGATGCATAGCCCTCACTTCCCCAGTGCAGAATGCTTTTTCTTCTTGTGTTGGAGAGTTCAGTCTAGTCCTGCAAAGCTTGCAAGTGGTTTCTTTGCACGCTTGGAGAGAAGGGGTGAGAGAAATAGTTCGTATTCTGTTTTTTCCTTTGCCTGCTCACTTTACTATTCAAAAGCAGTGGTAGGTTGTCCTTTGTATCCTTGTTCTGCAGGTAGTGGTTCCCTGGCAGGAAGAGAAGTGGAGGGCGTGTGGGGATGAAGGGAGGAGTAACAAACCAAATCCAGTCATAAAGTCCACTTTAGGCTAGCTTTCTGAAAGGAGTAATTCTCACTTCCACAAAAATGACTGTGAAAGCTGTCCATTTCAGTAGTGGCAAAATAGGAGCTCTAGAGCCACAGCAGCCAGAATGTTGTCCCTTTGTAGGGGGTAGGGGCTTGGGTCATTTGAACAGGCCAAGCACTGGGCATACAGACCCAAAGAAGGTAAAAGCAACACTCAGCTCTTTGAGTGGAGAGCGTTGCAGAAATTCTTATGGTTATTGTTACTGTAATAGGAATTCCTGTGATTGATTTCTGTACCCGACACTGAGACAAGATCTCTTCATGCCACCACCTTTCACTGGAAACAGTGTTATTTTGTTTGGATTTTGTGGGGATGTTTTCTAGGATGGAGAAATTAGTTGTGTGTGCATGAAATAATTTCTCAATCTTGTTGCATCTTCAGTGTGAAGTGACTGGTTAACTGGCCTTTATATATACACAATGGGATTAGAAATGCAAACTTCCACGTAAAGATGGGAGTTTTCTGTAATTTTTATTACTGCTATTTAAAAAAATAAGAGAAAAGGTATGTTCCTCTCAGTAAATTGCTGTGAAGTATTTCGAAAGGGGAATGGCCTGAATGCACTGCTCAGGATTTCTTTTTATTGTTTGTTTGGTTTTGGTGGGGAGGAGGTTGTTTGTTTTCCTGTCATTCAGACTTCCTATTGTAAGTCAGATTTATGTGACACTAGCATTTCTATAGAACTGGCTTCAGGGTTACATTTTGAATAAGAGTGTGAGCCAGTCTTAAAGTGACACCCAATTTGCTTAATCACTGTAAGTGGAAAGGTGCACGATGACAAAAGACCTGACTTAAAGGCATTCACCTTTGACTGGGAAATCCTCATGAATTCGAATACATGGTTGGACAGATACTTGTTTGTGTTTTCTTGTGTTCTTGTTTCTTTCTCAGAAAATAACTGTTTAAAAATTTACTTTTTTTAGTTACGGAGTGTTGCTGTGGGAACTGCTTACAGGAGAAGTTCCTTACCGTGGCATTGATGGCCTTGCTGTGGCTTATGGAGTAGCTGTCAATAAGCTCACTTTGCCCATTCCATCCACCTGCCCTGAACCATTTGCAAAACTAATGAAAGGTATCCACATTATTTTTCCCTATGTATTTAAATAATTATGTTTTGAGGGCATGAAATAATTATTGGGTTGCCAAATAAGTATCTTATTTTACAGTGTGATGTGTACAAAGTATTTTGTTTTTCTTTTCATAGAAATCTGGTGATATAGAGAGTTGAGTTTATTTCTGAGGGAGCCATACATTGTTACTGTGTTGCATATAATCTTTTCAGTAGCAAGAATACAGTTTGTGCTCTGATATCACAGATTTTCCTCTACTCTGAAATTGCATTAATTTTCATAAATTACAGGATTATACTGTGATTAATACAAGATAGGATTAAAATCCCAAGGGGAGGAATTGCAAATGCCTGGGTTTTTTTAGTTGTTTCTTCCTGAGTGTCAAAAATTTTTTTGAAATATTTTAGAGAGAAATAAACATTGCTTGCTAATGGCTATTTCCTTGTGTTTAATGAATTTTTTACATTTTCATTTATTCCTTCCATACAATATTGCTAGTTTTGCTATTTCAGATGCTAAAAATAGACAAAAAATTTACTGTCAATACAAAAACAATCCTCTGTGTACAGGTAGGTAGATGTCATTTCTGTAAATTGAGACAGGACTGGGGATGTCTTGCAGGTCAAGAGAACACATTACAACTTGAAATACACTAGCAAGGGACTTGAAATTCACGTAGTTCTTCAAAAAGTTCTATGTGCTTTTACAAACTGATGGGATTTTGGTAAATTCTAGAATGCTGGGAGCAGGACCCTCATATCCGACCATCGTTTGCCTTAATTCTTGAACAGCTTACTGCCATTGAAGGGGCAGTTATGACTGAAATGCCTCAAGAGTCTTTCCACTCCATGCAAGATGACTGGAAATTGGAAATTCAGCAGATATTTAATGAATTGAGGACCAAGGAAAAGGTAAGTTGATTTTTCCAATTGCATGGCAGTGAAGGATGGGTATATGTGTATGTATGTTCATGTGATACAGCAGTTCTGAACTTTTGAATTGTTTACCAATGTACTTATGCAAACATACAGATGGTTGAAAAAAAAAGATACCCATTCCTGCCTCCCCAAAGAAAACAGGTTGTAGATCTGTAAATGTGGCATTCTAGGCTCTTTTTTACAATGTATTATTTTTTTCTTGTGTGTTTGCATGTATCATTTAAATTGAATTTATCCCTTAAGCTAGTCTTTATGACCACAAATTTTCAGCTGCTGTTGAACATTCTCCTCAGCTGTGAGAATAAAAAGCCTTTCATCCTGTTATGTGACTGTATCTTCCCATGGCTTCTTTTCCAAAAATGGAATTGTGCTTTTATCTCTCTTCTTGCTGAACAGACTGATCATATGGATGCCTTTCAATTAGCTTATTAATAAGGCCAAACTCATACCCATGAATCAGCAAATCTAGTTTCTTTTGTTTTTTACTCAGATTTCTGCCTCTGATCTTTGTTCCATAATCTCACATCATGATATGTTTGTACTAAATGAGTACTCACTGTCCATTCTCTTTGTTTTCTCTCATATTCACTTCAACTTGGTTTTAACCACCCTGAGTTTTATATTTTCCTTTAGACAATTTGATAGGGATAACAGTTGGAATAGGCCAGGTGTGCTCGAGTCTCTGTTAGAAATGCTTCTGGAAGAACAAATTATTTCTTTGCAGATGTTTCTTGCAGTATAATTATTGCCCAGTACATATTTGCTGTTATTTTTCATGAAGTGATTGTAGACAAGGAAGACAATAAATTGAGTTTCAGTGACTTGTGAAGAAACTTTATGGAAGATGTAGTCACCAAGTTTGACAAAAGCAAGAACTAAACTCTTGTCTTTCAAGCCACTGTTTGTAGCCTCTGTCCTTCACTTGTTCTCATCAAATGTCACAAATGGCAGTGTGTGGACTTTTGGCTAGTGTTGGGTGTGACATTACATATGTACTGTAATATCAGCATAGTGGTTTAGAATTTACTGACCACCCATAAGATGGTAGTGTCATTACATATTTCCTATCTACTGTTTCTTCTACCCTCTGCATTTCCCTCTTCATTTTAGTTCACAGAAGTGGGTAAGTATGTGGTGTGGTCTGCTCTGCCTGCAGTAGACATACAGAGTGTTGGAGCTGAGCTGTGTGCCTCAGGAGCTGTCAGGTCTCTTCCCTTGCAGTTGAGTTATAGTTCCTCTACAGAGAGTAGAGGCTTCCTTTTTTTACTTGCCGTGGGGTCACCAGCTACTGTGTTCACTTGCCCCAACCTGCCATAGAACATAACTCTGTTTTTGGCCCGTCCAGCAACTGCTCAACCAACAGCTCAACTCCTCTTTTTACTCTGGGAGCAATTGTAACAGGCCTTCCTGTTCAGGGTTTTTGTTTATTTTTTGTTTTTCTCTAGTATGAGATTTCCTATGCAAGAAAAATCTGACTAAATCAACTCTAGGGTTAAATAAGCAGATGAAAATGTTTATGAGAAGAGTCATATTTTTGGTGCAAAAGTGAGCTAAGCTCGCTTAGGGAGGGGAAAAGATAAAATGAAATTTACTTTTTGTATGCCAAAATAAGTGCATCTCCAGAGGCATCTACCCTAATGAGGTATACTTCTTTAAGATTGAAAACATGTAACTTTGACTTAGACAAGGTTTTCATACATGCAAGGTTTTTAATTTGGCACATTATCAGCTTTGCTATATAGCCACTTGAGAGAAAGTAATGTCTATAAAGTATTTATATAATAATACTAATAAAACAACAAAAATCTTCTGCATAGACTCTCATTCCTCCTGTAAAAGAGGAACTTCTGTAGCTGGAGGTATTTCCTCAAGGGCTTACTGCAAATGAGTGATGGTGACGCCTACTCGAAGAGAAGATCACAATCTTATTTTGACAAATGTTCTTGAGCAACTGAAATACAGAATTCTTTCCAAGCTTCCTTACAATGGGTGTTTTAATTGTAGAGTGGTATGGAAACATTGCCTAACTAATTGCAGTAAGTCTGGTTTTAATTAGTTTATTTGGACAAGAGTAAATACTTAATCTCTCATTGAGGAAACGCTTTTACTTCTTCTAGACTGTCTACCATTTCAGTACAGGCCTTCAGTTTTTGCTTGGTTGCTGAGATTTATGGAACCTGGATTTGAGGGCTGTGAAAGGTGGAAAATCGACAGTGTCTCCTAATGTACCTTTATTACTGTACTAATGCAGTAATAAAGATCTTCGCTACTGAAACTTCAAAGTATCTTTTTTCTAAGTCTGAGTTCATGTAGTTTCTGCTTTCAACCCTTGTTTTAGGTTGCCCTGTTTTGAGTGGACAAGGAGGAAGAAAGTGAGGACTTTCAGGAGTTTCTAAATTAAGTTATTAAATATCTTTAAAAAAAAAAAAAGAGCAAACAGAAGAACACAACCCACAACCCAAAGCATTGCCTGGCATGAAGACAGGTTCCTTTGCATTTCCAAGAGGCAGAATTGCCTTTAGCAAGACGCTGTATGTTAAGTGGGTCAATTAAAAAAATATTTGGTTTCCAGTATTGTGTTGAAACAAGCTCACTCAAAGTTAGTATACCATATGAAATTTGTCAGTTATATCACTTAAGTTTTAAACCCATGATAAGCAGTGTATGTGTGCTACAGCTGTAAAAAAACCCAGAAAGTATCCTTCTGAAGAAGAGACATTTCTCACTCAACCAGTGTGCCTCAGTGCCAACCTGTCTTTTGACATTCATAGTCTTTTTGGCAAGAACATTTGAACATCCCCTCATTTGAGAGCACTGAAGTAGTACAGTTCAGTAAGTAATTTTTTGCTTTAACAGTATGAAATAAGGAATTCTTCTGGCATACAGCATCGCTGTATATCAATGAGCAGAATTAGGCAGTCAGTTCTGAAAAAAAAAATGAAACAAAAACAAACAGAACCAAGCAACACCACAATTACAAAATTGTATAGTGTAAAAATTAATTCATTTTAAATAGAAAAAAATTCTTAGCTATGCTAAAAGTTCAGGATATCTTTGTTTCAAATGATGGTTTTCTGGGTTGAATTAAGTGGAATTTACACAAGCATATGAAAAAAGTATGGCGTGAGAAACATCTATAGAGTGAGTCACATCTCATTCTTCTTTTCCTATGCTTTCAGTACAGTATTATTAGCAATATAGACTGTAAGTGTTCTGTTTCCTGTGTTATATACCCCATACTATGGAGGAAGGTCTAAAATTAGTGAGGTCTTAAATTTCAGATGTATTTTAACAGATTTTGGAAATCGAAGATTAGGATATTTTTAAGATGCTAGGTTTACATCTATTTAGCCTTGGGTATTCATTTACTCTGAAAAATGAACTAGCTTCCTTACTAAAGCTTTTCCTTTTCCAAAATTAAAAAGAATTAAAGAAGAGCAACTCTTCTGAGAGTGGTGGTTGGGAAGTCTGTGTAATTCAGTGTAATTCTGCTGTAATTCAGTGGTTAGTAGCTGTGTGATGTTACAGATACCTGCTAGATTTAATTAAAAAGCAGCTGTCTTATGACTTAGTTTATCCTATTGCACTAATCCCCATTCAGCGTATTACTGATTGCTTTCCTAGATAGAAAAGTGCTACTTAATACGTGGCTGAAAAACAGGAAAGGTTAGGGAATTTAAGATAAAGGCAATAATTTGTGTATTCGTCAGGTCACTGGCTTTATGCTAAAGCGTAGGAGCTATCCAATAGCAGCCTCATGCTGTGCAAGAGTCTCTCATCATGTGAAATACTTGAAGCGCATTTTCTGCTGGGCTGTCAGCTGATAATCTTTGATTGCATGATTTGTCCCCACTGCTACTACGTACCTGCTTTAAGTGGAGTGACTGAAGTTAAATGGTTGAAAGGAAATCTATGTGATGCTTGACTCTGAATACAGAATCTTAGTTTGTTCAGAATGGAGGACCGGCAGAAGATTGGGCATGTTGCATGTATACAGTGCATCATAAAAATAAATCAGGAGATATGAAGCATTGTGCACTTTATATGTCCTTTAATACTGCCTTCACATTATTACTTAGTTTTACTTTTCTGAATCTTGTCTTCAGGAGCTTCGATCACGAGAAGAGGAGTTGACAAGAGCAGCTCTTCAGCAGAAATCTCAAGAAGAATTACTGAAGCGCCGTGAGCAGCAGTTAGCAGAACGCGAGATCGATGTACTGGAGCGCGAGCTGAATATCATGATATTCCAGTTAAACCAAGAGAAACCCAACGTGAAGAAGAGGAAGGGAAAGTTCAAAAGAAGTCGGTTAAAACTCAAAGATGGACACAGAATTAGTTTGCCTTCAGGTTTGCAATTTTTTAAAAGTTCACTGTATGTGTAATGATTAAATATGCCAGCTTCTTCAGTTCTTCCATGGTTCATGTTTTCAGTGTTGGCTCCTATTTTATTTTGTTGCCACACTCTTCTACTGTAATGCACAGAAGAGTTTGGTAAGAATTGTATAGCTCCCTTTCTGCAAGGAAAAGTTTTCACATATCATATTCTCATGAAGTAGTCCTCATTTCATCCAGAGGTGTGATTGACCTAGAAGTCCATCCCATTTGGAGGGAAAGATCACTAGCACCAGAGCCACATGATTTAATACTGGTTCAAAGTTCAGATTTTTGTTAACATTGTTTCTGTACAGAGAGAAAAGTACTTTTTAGTACATGCCAGAATTTTCTAACGTGATCAAATAGCAGTGCTGTTTGCCCTAAAATTGCAAATACCAAGCAGTAAAACAGTGCTTCGAGAGGACTGGGGATATTAGGTCCAAACTGCACACTTAGTGCAGTTGTGAGTACAACACAGCTGTTAAAATCTTCAGTGCCTTGTTTCTTGAAAAAAAAACATATTAACAGCAGCAGATGATGATTTCAGAATACAAATATGGTATAATTTAAATGTTAGAACGTTTATTCCACCTATGAATGCATTAAAATGCGCCATTTGCAAAGGAGGTGTGTTTGCAGACAGTGAGGGTCTTTCAGTTCTCAGCGGCTGGTTTAGAGATGCCTTTTTAATGTTGCCACCAGATAGCACTACACAAATTCATGCTATCACCAGTAGTTGGAAAGCCTTCACATTATTATTTCAAATTCATTACCAGCATCCTGGGGTTGGTGGGCTTCCTTTCAGTGGCTTCCAGGTCAGGTCTGTCAGTTTATTACAAATGCATTAAGAACTTGACGCTGTGTTAACGCAAGTCTGACCAAATTCTAGCTGTCTGGTAGCTGGAAAGACACAAAGAGGGCAGTAATATTTAAAGTACTATTTCAGCAGTAGTGAAATATTTTTCCTTACTTTAAAAATAAGAACAAATAAGATAAAAGCCATGCTACAGCCTCAAAGGCAAACATGGTAGATTTATGGTTTTTTAGTTAGATTTATGCTGGATTGCAAACTTCAATTGAATATTTGGTCCTTTGTTTCCAGTTCTGCTTATATTTAACTTGAAACAGTGATAAAATAAATATTTTCATTCAGAGTAGTAGTTAGCTCCTTGTTATCAAGAACATCCAGATGAACTTGTCTTTGAGACAGTTCTGTTCTAAGAATAGTGTACAGTAGAATTGCACTGATGATGGGTATTAGAGTGGCATATTAAGGTTAATTTCATAATTTTTTTCCTCCTCAATATTTGTTGTTCTTTTTTTTACTACTTTGCTATAAATGTTTGTAATTCTGTAGTTTACTGTCATGATTTTCTAACATGAATAAATGTGACTTTTCATTGTTAATTTTTTCTTAATATTTTATATGAATTACATGTTAAAAAAAATCAGGCAAATCTCATTGCCATGAGTATTGATTCATTTGAGATGAAATACTGAGCGGTATTTTTTGTCCCTCCTGTGACAACCAAAAAGATTGAGTATCAGCTTGTGGTGTGGATGTGACTCACATCAGGTCCACTTAGACTTGCTGTTGTTCATGTTCTTGTAAGAGTATCACATGAAGGTGTGAAGTCCTGCCTGTTTTACTCAAAATCTTAATTGCTACATTTAGAGTTTTTTCAAGGTTTTTAATATGTATATCTCTTACCTGTATAAATAAATTACATATCATGAAGTCTAATTCATTATATAACTTTGTTTTAAGAAGTATAGCAGCATGTTCTTCTGAGAAGTTTTTTTTATTCAGAACATTAAAACTTATATGTTTTGCTCTCTTACAGATTTCCAGCACAAAATAACAGTGCAGGCATCCCCCAATCTGGATAAGAGGAGGAGTTTAAACAGTAACAGCTCTAGTCCATCAAGTAGCCCCACAATAATTCCTCGTCTTCGAGCTATACAATGTAAGTCTCCACTCGTTTGATCAATAGAGAGTGCTCCATATACATACTGAAATGTTGGTAGTAGTATCAGATTCCAGGCAGATTTCTGTCTGATTTGCACATCCCTTGATTGTTTCTAACAGTTGCAACTTCTTTGAAAGGAGGGATATTCTTGCTAAAATGCTAAATAATTTTCAGTAATTCAAAATGATTGTGAATGCTTTAAATTGTATCTTTACTTAATTACTTTGGGAACCAATTTGTAAACTGACTGGAATAAAACAATGACAAATCAAAATTTATGACAAAAGGCAAAGCATCACATTTAGAACCCAAATAAGATGGAAAACAAGTTTTTATTAGGTATTGGAATTGATAAAGAAAGGTTCAGAGAGTAAGAGAGTCTTGTAAAGTGGAAAGATCAAAGAATGAGCCAATAACCCAACTTTCTTATGTCAAAAGAGGAGAATCAAGCTTTTTAGCAGGTATAAATTCAGAAGAAATCTTATTTTAGGTTTTTTGAAGATAGGAAAAAGAGACAAAAAAATGTGGATACATTTGTAGGTCTACATTCTATATATACTGATAACAGAAGGGAAGGTATGTTCATATTCACATAGTGGAGGCGCCAGGTACAATCATGTTGTTACAAACAAGCATTCATTTATAATTGGGAATGACATATACACAGATAAAACAGTTCCTACAGGAATCACTGCTTACATTTGTACTGTCTGATCTACTGTGCAAAGTAGATTGTCTTATTATCCATATTCGGAGAGGAATGCCTTAAACTTCTCTCTCTTTATGAAATCAGTGAAACCTGTTCCAGCTGGTTGCTTATGGATGTTGCTTGCCTTCTCTTGCAAGCACAGTCACCTGTGAGGGAGATTACTTGAGAATCTGACTTTGTCAGCTATAAATGAAGTGAAGGGGAAATTAGAATGCATGAGGATTATTTCCGTACTGTTCTGTAGCTACTCTGTAAAGATTGATTGAATTTTAGACCAGCCTGACACTTCATTTAAAATTTGGATAGAAATCAGATCTCTCATCTCCTTTGTAACACCTCTCTGCCTTATGAAATCCTTTTTATTGTTAATGTCTAAAGGGGAGCAGTAATGTCTTCTCTGGCACTTCGGTATTTGTTTGAGCTGCAGTGGATACAGTTGACAACGTTGTGGATAAAGGAGAGAGGTGGACAAACCCTGTCTTGTTTTTCCTAATGAAAATGTGAGATGGAAGGAAAATCAACTGGAGTCTTTTTCAGATGTTAGCTGACAGAGTATCTGTGTTGCCAGTAGTTTCCTGTCCCCAAAATGTGGTGGGTTTTTCTGGTTGGTTGGTTTGCTTTGCTTTTTGCAGAAAGGTAAAGAAAGGCTTTCCTTAGTAAAATGTCATAATTACGTATAAACTATCTCATTTTATCTTTGAATCTTCTTGCTCTGTGAGGAAATGCTTGAAAGTGAAGCAAATGTCAGGTATTGGTATGGTTCTGAAAACTTGAGTTTTCTGTGTTTGTTTTTTTAATTGCATAGTCTTGTGTAAGCTATTGCAGTGCCACTCCTTGTATGTGTGCTAAGTGCCACTGAGGAGTTGTTTTTTTGTTTTTTTTTTTTTGCTTGAGTAGGCATTTGTATTCATAGGGCTTAAACATGCAGGACAACATAAAGGCTCTAATTTAAAAGAAGTATATGTCTGCTTCTGAGTTTGGATCTTTAGATCTTTACCTAAAAGCTTATCAAATATCTCAGGAGTATCTACCTGAAACAATTTAGCTTCTACACCCATCTGCACCTGTGCAAAATAAATTCCCTTTCCCACAGTAATGTTTTATCTTGATTTAACTTCAAAGTGTCTTTGTTTCAAGACGACTTGCTCAAATCAGGTGATTTGAACAGGCATATGTAACAACTGGTTATTTGACTGCTTCACTTTATCTTGAGCAAGTCTAGCTCTCAAATCTAAACGTTAAATTAAAAGAAAAATCTAGTTAATTTCTTATTAAAAGTAATTCTGCTGATTTTGGAAAGAGTTTTGGAGGGAGAGGGAAAACCACTAAGGTGCAAATTCCATAGGAATGTGGTTGAAAATGAGAGTGTAAGGTAGGCAAGTGAAGTGCAATGCTACAGGGTGAGCTTTGCTGGCAAGGTGTATGGTGAGGAAGGAGGAGAATCTGTACAGTGAAGGAACAGCAGAACCATGGACATGTAAATGCCCTCTTATTTATCATGCTGTTATAACTGGCTACATTGTTTTTCTCCTAGATCTCTCCATCATATCTGTATGCATGCCATCATGATACCAAGCTAATGCTTCAGTTAGTCAGTGGCATGTGAAAATCTACCCTCCCAGGTTGGGTTCTAGAAAGAGGGTCCTTTAAACTCTACCATGAAAACCCATCATTAGAAGATGCTTAATGCCTTTATAGATCCAGGCTTTATGACCCAAAGATAAAAATATTAGGGAAACAGTTCTGTTTCTGAAATCATTTTGACTAAGATCTCTACTACGTTCTCTTAATTTTTCCTCAGTGATTCCAAAAACAGATACACACACAGCTAATGGCCGAAGAAACAGTGTATATGTGTACCAGCAAGATGTAGATATCACAAGTGAATGTGAACTTCCCTGTGGGGTTATGAAAAAAGGCAAGATTTCATTATGTTTCCTAGGTGCTGGTGCTGTTTAATTTATCAGCTGAGACAGTGACAGACTAAGCATTTAATGGAGGCTAGACACTTCAACGTATAATTTGTTTTGGTGTAGTGAGAAAGAAAATGTTAATCATGGTCACAACTGGAATGTTCTGTTTCTTTTGATACCAGTTGTCCACAGAATATATTTTATTAATTGAACTTAAGTGCTCAGTCTAATTCACTTGTCTGAATTACCTAAACATAAGGTTCTCAGTTAAAGGAAGCATGGAAAATGTGATTGCTTTGCTGCTTTATCTTTAATCTGGGTTTCTTGTCAGCTCATAAATTACTTTTCTTTCTTGCTCATCTTTTTGGATCACTGAAGTTTGCGTGGTGCTTTTTGTAAAAGAAAAAAAAAATCTCAATTTTTTTTCTACTCCAGTGTGTTAGTGTGTCAAAATGGTTTTGCAGTGCAGAAGATATTCTGTTCTGTCAAAATATTTTGGGTTTAGAAATAGTATTTATGTGTGTGGGTTTTGTGTTTTTAAATCCAATCTCCAGTAACTTCAGATGAAAGCAACAGAACCTGGGGAAGGAGCACAACATATCACCAAGAAGAGTTTGAAGATGTGAAGAGAAGTTTTAAAAAGAAAGGTTGTACATGGGGACCAAGTTCAGTTCAAACAAAGGATCGTGCAGATTGTAAGGACAAGTATGTCTACTACATTTTGGTTTTTTGATAATACTAAAGCATTCTTAGTAGAGGCGTAGGTAGTGAGTGAAAATAGTTCTGCTGTCTCTAGTTACAGCAAGAACTCCTACCTTTTAATTAATTTAGAAATTACATTACTGGTGAGTAGCTCCCCCACTTAGTCTTGAGGGTAAAACACCTAATTACGTTAAAGTTTTATTGATTCTTATCTATTACCCTTTATCACTGGTTCTTTGAGATTTGGAACATACTGGGATGCTGAGCTACCAGTGCATACCAGACATTCATAGCCTGTCTGTCTTGCCTTTCCTCACATTATTTTGAGGAATTGCAAGCATGGCCCCCACTGGATACTTTCAGTATGATTAAGTAAGACTGACTGATTTGGCATATGTGAGGCACAGTTCACACCAGCAACATCCTTTATGCTGACAGAGGGTGAAAGGGTTATAAAAATCAGCTGGACAGCTTTAATTAACAGACTGTGTTTTCCAATGGCTCAAAACTAGAGACAGTAAGAATTCTTTTCTTTATTTCTCTAGTATATACAATTATTTATAGTGCCTTTCTTTATTTTTCTTGATAGGGATATCCACTCAGTTACCTGTGTCAGGAGTTGGTTCCAGACGATCAGTTGGAACTGTCTTTATATTGTTTTTGTTTGTTTAAAAGTCAGTATGTTTAATAAACTTCCAATACTCACATCATTTATTTGAGACAATGAAACTATTGTCCAGGTTTTCACAAATGTATGTTTTTCAATTGGTAGCAGAGGCCCATTTTTCATTGGCTTGCTTTTTAGGCGTGAAATTTTTATCATAAAAAGAGTACCTGACATTAAGGCGTGTTTACATTTATAATCGCATGATTCAATGGTACTCCATCTTCTTTTTACCTTTGGAAAGGCTTTCAAGTTATGTACTGCAGGTTTATAATTTGAAAAGAAAAGTAATTTTCTCACAAAGTTTATGTGAGCATGGTATCTGTAATCTCAAAATAACTATTGTTATTGCAGAGTAAGACCCCTTTCAGATGGCAGCAACCCTTGGTCAACTGTTTTAATGAAAAATCAGAAGGGTGTTCCCTTAGCTTCACTATTTGTGGACCAAGGTAAGAGCTATTTTTGGAAAAGTGAAAGTAGCTATATAATAGTATTAAGATTACCTCCAATGTTATAAATTGTATTGCTTGAATTCCTGAAAGGATTACGCAGATTGTTATAGGAAAAATCATGCTGCCAACCATTTTCCTCTGCCAAAAAACCCTGTATTTACATCATTAGTAACTGAGAAATACACATAGTCTGTGAACAGAACCCTGAAGAGATTTTTTCCATGTTTTTGAGTTGCAGGCTACTCTGTATATGAGGTTTGCAGTCACCACTTTTTTGTTTCTTCTAAAAAGAACCTAAATCAGTAATTGTCTTGACTTTAAATAATCTTTGATGACATTATTATGAGATCTGCACAGTTGTTGCAAAAATGCAGTTTTTTAAAAGCCTGTAAGCGCTGATATATTCCCAGATATTAGTTCTCTGGTTTTTTGAATGAGACTTATTATCTAAATTTTCAAGACAGAAATGTAGATTTCAGATCTTAAAATGTTTTAGGCAACGTGTTGCTATTTGCAGGTAAAATCACAAGGAAAAACATACTTGGTCCCTTTAGGATCAGGAATCAGCTGCATGTTGCTTTTTATGACCATTACTATAATAGGGCGTGACAATAAAATATTCATAATAGTTTTAAAGTTTGCGCACCCTCCCTTTTTCTACGCTATGGATTCTCTTATCTGAGAAAATTAAGTTACCAGTATCAGGAAAAAAGCCTGTGATAAAACCTGGTGTCCGTACCAGCAGCTAGATTTATGCCATTTGGAAGAAGAAATAGTAAGCTGCTTGGACACTACTGGAAAAAGGCACTTTAATCTTCATGTGTAGTGGTAGGAGTATAAATCAAGGCTTCACAAATAGTAATTTTATAGATTTATTAGCTTACTACTATAACCCTGCACACAAAGTTAACATACTTGAATTTCAAATACTTCTGTGTTTATTCTCTAGCATTCAGTAGTTTATAGTAGAATAATACATGCAAGTCAAATAATACCTCCTTTTTATTTGTCATTAGGTGTAAGATGTCAGATTTACTTTTTACTCCAGACCAGCATGACCTAATGAATTAATTGGAAAAATTTCTAATAACTGACTGGATTTTGGAACTCAGCTGAATTGAAAGTATTGTAAAGAATATATTCCAGATCTTATCTGCCAGTTTGTGTATAGTGAATTTCTTCTCTGTAATCCATCCACCGAAATATTTTCTGTGTTATTTAAAAAGCATTATCAAAGTGTTGCAAATACCAAGAGGTTTAGGAGTAGGATGTGTTTCTGAAACTTCAAATGTGAGTCTGAGCTTCTGACAGCATCTAGATAGATTGTACAGTATCCTTCAAGGTTAATACATGTGCATTTTAAAGGAAATAATGATGCACATATGCAGGCCTGCAATAGCTAAACAGTTGAATTACAATCTTAAAGAATACTATGATGTTTTACAGGTGCCTGTACTGATAAGAAACTTATCCCTGAAGGTTTAGACAGTAAAAGACCAAAGCCAATTAAGTTGCCCAATCAGGCCTATATTAATCTACCTCTTTGGAAAGATGATCAAGGAGAGAACACAGTTGAACACGAGAGCTTTGAAGAAGGCACCTCTGCTAGTTCTACAAACAGTACTCCTCAAATGACACCTACAAACAGTCTGAGCAGGACGCTGCACAAGAAGAAGACCGATTCAGTGCTGTATGGATGTGCTGTCCTCCTTGCATCCGTTGCCCTGGGCTTAGATATCAGAGAGCTGAACAAATCACAGGGTCCAGATGAGCTCTTGCCTAAAGATGAGAGGAAGAAGCGTGATGGAATATTTCAGCGTGCTTCAAAATTCCGCAGGAGTGCCAGCCCTACACGACTGCAGTCCAAGAAAGAGGAAACAAGTATTCCATCCCTAAATCCAGCTGCAGATACTGTGAATCTTCTCTCTATGCCCTCCATTTCCACAAAATGCCTACTTCAACCTGATAGTGAAGATGTTTTTGCAAGCACTGTGCTTGGGGATTGTGGTCGATGTAGTTCCACTGACAACTTTTCATCTCAAACTCCTGAAAGTAAGAGAGAAGAAAGGATACAGCTGGCTCCTAACCCAGTTTCAACACGATTGAAAAATCAGCCTTTTAGTCTTGGTTTGAAACAAGAGTCTCAAAATGTGCCAAAAGATTCCTCCACAAAGTTAAATATGTTGGGACACAGACGAACCTTATCAGATGGGAACCATTTTCAGACCACAGGTAGGTAATTAAGAACTTCCACGAATCTTTAAGTTAAGCTGCTGATAAAAATTTAAGTGCAAAATAGTATCTCTAAATCTGGTTTGCATTTAAATAGATAAGCTCATGATCAATGAGTTTTTGAAAAGAAGTTCTAAATTTCAGTGCTGATATTCTGGAGTGGCTTAAATGTTATATTCTTCATGATACTCTATGCATGTGTAATTCTTCATAATAACTGGAGAAGTTCATGGGACTTTATTCCAGTATTAATATTCATCCAGTTATTGGGGGGTTAGTGCTTTTTCTCTACATCTCTTTTTATAAAACTAAAAAGTAAATTGTGATTGCCAGTTGCAGTGAGTCTAGATGCAAACATGTTACTTGAGCACCACTGGTCTTGTCTTAGGAGATTCCCCATAATGTACAAACCTCTTAATTTTTCTGATGGAATAAAAGTCACGAGTGTTTATGGTAACCCAGTTTTACAAATGGCAAAGAATTCGAGTAGTTTAAATTTGCATTTTTTTGTTTGGTCTTTCTTTCCCCTAGCTAATGGAGTTGCTTCAACCAATGATGTCTCCAGACTCCCAGTCCTGTCAGTTCCTGGAACTCTGCCCTCCCCATCTTTTCAACGAAGAAGCAATCACAGTGTTTCAAATGAAAAGCAAAGCGCTGTCAATACTATCTCAAGGCCTCGACCTTCTTCTCTAAGAAATAAAATAGATGCATGGCAGATTATTCCACGTATCATTAAACCAAACTCTAAAGACTCTGAATGTTCAGAGGGCAATGTAGAGCCAGATGTTAACTTCTTGCCAGATACTGAGGAAAGAACTAACTGCCACATGCCCTCATTACTTGATATTGACGTGGAAGGTCAAAACAGAGACTGTACTGTGCCTTTATGCAGAATGAAGAGCAAAACTTGTCGACCATCTATATATGAACTGGAGAGAGAGTTTCTGTCTTGAGTGCCTTTCATTTTAAAAATGTTTGCTTCATAAAGCGGAACAGATACAAAATTCTTGTTTGTCTAACACTTTGTGCTGCTGTTTTCTGATGTACTGTGACCAATAGTACCAAAATTATTAAAATGGGCAGCTAATTAAGTGTAGTAGGTGTCTTTTTCAAATTTTCCTTGGAATCCCAGCTAGTAACTCTAAAAGCACAATGGTGCAAAATGGTATTCTAGGTGAACTTCGTAAGTATATTTTGAGTGATTAAAATAAAATGCCCACCTCCCTCTGCTGTGTCACGGAAGTTTTTTTTAGGTTTGAGAGGTTTAGAAATTTAACTTTCGCACATTAAAAAAACAAATGACATATAGAGCGAGGTTGTGTTCTGTCAAGAAGAGTTTCACCTGAGGGGTGATGGTCTGCAGCTTGCCTCTATGGCTTGTAGGTTCAGGGAGAGGCACAAGGTTTAAGGTGCAGGTACAGGAGGCTCTGTTCACTCATTAAAGAGGTGATTATTTGCTGGCATTTGATACTGAAATCGGTTAAGAGCCCAGCAGCTGAATTTGCAGTTTTTTGCCCTTGGTTATTGTGAGAACTTGCTTAGTTTCTCCAGAAAGTTACACTGCTTGTATAAACATTTCAGTTTCAGCCACCATATCGATTTGAGTGGGTAAACTTCAGTATTGCGATGGGAGTAAAGGTATTTGACATACTTTGTAATGTGAAACAACATTCCTTGTAGGTAAGGATACACTGGAACGTAAATATTTGTACTCTTAACCTTTTGAAGACTACAGTGTTTGCACTGAAAGCAATATTCTTGGGTTTGAATTTTTTGTTTGTGGTGGAGGGGTTTGTCCCCCTTCTTGTTTTTTTAAACTCTGTTGCACCTTGTATTGAAGAAAGTTGGTGGGTTTTAAGGATAATTGGTTTTAAGTGAGCCAATGGTGCATGTTATTGCACTTATTTTAAAACTGTTATAATTTAATATTAAATCTCAGTATAATCTCTGTAGCTTTTCTTCCTAAGGTACTACTGAGTGCCTGCTTACTCATATTTAGGAAATATGGAATCAAAGGACAGAAACAGAAGTGCTTGACTGGTTTTCAGTGATAGAAAGTTTCCAGAAAATTCCGAGTAGTTAATTGTGGGGGGAGGAACATTTAGCTTTGATAACACTGGTAGTTTAATTTTTTACAGTATCACTAAGTGAATGATTAAATAAAACCAAATATACAGTATACTTTCCCTGATGAAAGCATTTTTAGAATTAAAGGAACATCCCTCTTTTTCCAGTATCTGAATTCTTAGTTTTGCAGATCATTTGACATTTAAATAGTTTTCATAATTAAAATTAGATAATGTTAGACTAAAACTGCTGTGTTCCCATCAGAATACTGTTTTGTTAAGACCTGTGTTTAAATCTTTTCTTCTCCTTTGCTCTGGGGTCTGGGAGTTCAAATAATTGAACAGTTGCTTAAAGCTTCAAAACCAAGGGATTAAAAAAGAAAGATTGTGTTCTATGACAGTATACACTACAGTTTCCACCTTGAAGATGACATACAATTATACAAATGAAATAATGAAATCTTAATTACACAGAACAGAACACAAAAAATGTAACTTCCCAGCTCTCAAAGTGGAAATAGAAAAGAACTTCCATAAGTATTAGTTTACTACCAAAAGTAAAGACAAAACCACTAGTTGTCTGTAAATCTACATGCTTACATAGTGATTGTTACTACATTTTCCTGTAGTTTCCTGTCAACATAGTTCAAGTCACATACTGTTCTTTGTCTTCTTTTTCAACTTTAATTTCATCAGAACACTTTAATAGATTGTCTATTCTAGTTTTAATACAAAATGTTTTCGTAAAATAAAGTCATGAATCAAATTTTAAGTATAGATGAATAGCCCATTTATCTTTGAGGCTTAATTAGAATTTTTGAGCATTATGTATATTTTAACTTTCTTGATCAGTTATTCCTATGTAATACTGAGAGAAAAGGAGCTGATTGTATTACATGTTTCTGGAGAAAGTGTCTCTATTTAGCTTTCTACAGGAAAATCTCAGGTGCTGAAGTATTTTGACTTGTAAACTTCTGTTAAGTTCTGTATTTTTAAAGATTGTATGATTTCAAGTGTTGAATTTTGCACCCTATGTTTTGTAATCAATAGTATCAGCATAAAAAGCTCTTTCAGCTGCATTGTTTTCACTTACTAGTGACTTACCTTTCTTGTAATTAAACAAAGATTTCTATTCCTCTTCAATGGATAATTTCCCATAAGATTGGGACGTATGATATGGCCAGCCCAGTGCATTCTAAGTAATTTAGGAGTTTGTGTTCCATTTCTTATTCTGAGACAGTTTAGGTAAGGCATCTCAAATATTTCTCTGATGTGATGCAGTTTTTTTAAGCTATTGTCTGTAGTGCTTTATAATTGTTTTTATAGTTTAAAATTATAGGCCAGTCTTCACTGAAATTAAAAAGAAAAGAACATTATTTCAATCATGGCTTCAGTCTGTAATTCACATATCACCAGAGAAAATTTTTGCAAAGATATGGAAATCTGGTATGCATTAAGTGATCTGTCTGGGTTAAAAGGATATTTATTTCAATGTAGGTTGATAGCCTGACCAAATAATAATTTATGTTGATTGTTTTAACATAAAAGTGAAGGTGCTTACCCTACAAAGATTAAGATAAACACTTGATCTACTGTTTTACAAAACCTGATGATCTAAATGTTTTTATTTAAAAAATAAATGTTTTGTAGCTACTGTATTGCAAAGTGACCTGAATTTTCTTGAAAAATGTATTTTGATTTTTTTTAACATGTACTAAGGAGTTCTCTGGTGAATAAACCAGGAGCTATTCTTGGAAGATTATAATATAATTGTTACTCTAAGATTAAGAATCCAGTACAGTAACATGAACATTCCTGTAATATCTTGCACTTGATGTGGGCAGAAACATTTGGCATAAGCTTGTTTTTTTTCTTTGATGTGACCATAATATTCCTTTGATGCTTTTTACAATGTTGGATGGGTGTCTTAGAGGAGTAGTGGATACAAATAAACTCAGCATTTGATTCAGCATCACAAATACAGGTAAGTAATAACATCCTTCTGTTGTGGGGTTTTTGTTGGGACGGTCTGTTGGCTCTTTGGGGGTTTTGATACTTTGAGGGGTTTTTGTTAGGTTTGTGGGGTTTTTTTAGGCAATTGAAGCCGGTATTTTCCTTACAATATTTTTAACACCTTTTGTGATGATGTCATGGGTTAATTAGCCTGTTTATCAGGTAGGAAGAGGAAGTATCCATTTGCACAGTGACAACAGGCAAGATACAGTGAAATTCAAATACAAAGATATTGAATTGTATATTGAATTTATAAGGTTGCAAGCCCAATCTTACAAAGACATGTCTGCACTCAGCTTGTAGTGAGACTGGCTGCATAACAAATATTTATGTGGCCTGTGAGTGTCACTATGGAGCCCAGATTGTAAGCCGAGCTGCAGAGATAGTTTATTTTATACACAAAGTTATAATGGTAATACAAAGATCTGCACACAAGTGTGACGTAATAGAAAAGGTCACAGTGTCACCAACCACCTTCCTTTCAGATCACTATGGTGTCTGCATTATGAGGGACTAAGGAGACTCTGTTGTCTAATACATTTTTGATGCATTTGGTGGTGCTTAAGATTGCAGTGTTGAGTATTCTAAATTAGGTCCAGAGTCCTTGCAAGGATGTAGTGGAATTCTTCCTGAACAAGCCAAATATGAGTCAGTTATCCCAATGATAAGAGAAATCCAACGTGCTTGATATAGATAGTCTGATAAAATAGTTTCTTTAACTGAAATAAGTGCTTTTTTATCTAATAAGTTGGAGAATGGAATACAGAGTTATGCAGGTAGGATGGTTTTACTTTCTATTTCACAGAATCACAGGGTCATTTAGGTTGGAAAAGACCTCTGGAGATGAAACAGTCTAAGCCCCTCTAATAGAGCAGGCTGCACAAGACCATGTCCATTGAAGATCTGGGTATCTCCACAGATGGATACTCCACAGCTTCTCTCAGGAATCTGTTCACCATCCTCACAGTAAAAACATCTGCTCATATTCAGATTGAATTTCCTGTTAATTTGGGGTTATTTTGGTATTTTTCTTGTCGATTGATTGTTTTGGGGTTTAGTTGTTTGCTTTTTGTTTTGTTTTGTTTGTTTGTGCTCATTGCCTCTCATCCTGTTGCTGGACACTGCTGAGAAGAGCCTACCTCTCTCTTTATCCCCGTTATCAGGTATTTATAAACAACAATAAGATCCTCCTGGACTCTTGTCCAGCCCCAGCCCTCTCAGCCTTTCCACAGGTGTAAGTCCTTTGCCAGTCTTTGTGGTGCTGCACTGGATTTGTTTTACAAAGTCTGTATCTTGTACTGGGAGGCCCAGAACTGAACCCAGCACTCCAGGTGTGGCCTCACCAGTGCTGAGTAGGATGACCTCCATCAATCTGCTGGCAACATAACTAATGCAGAGAACTCTTGGCTGTCTTTGCTGTACGGACACATGGCTGGCTTCTGTTCAGCTTGCTGTTCATCAGGATTCTCAGGTCATTTTCTGCAAAGCCAGTTCCCAGGTGGTCCCCAGTGTGTACTGGTGTGTGGGCTTGTTCCTCCCCAAATGCATTTCTGCTTCATGAGATTCCTCTTAGCCCAGTTTTCCAGCCTGTCTGTGTCTCTCTGAATGGCAGACAACTATCTGGTGCATCAGGCACTCCTGCTATTTTAGATTGTCTGTAAACTTGCTGAGAATACACCCTGTCCCAACATCCGGGCTGGTAATGGAGGTGTTAAATCCTATCAGCTCTTCTATCAACCCCTGGAGTACTCCACCGGTGACATTTAAGCAACTTATAATTAAAACCATCTCATGTTTTATTCATACAATCTAAAATATTTTTCATAAGTGATTTTGGTAATTGCAGTTCTTCAATTGCCTTTTTTATTTTTATTTCAAAAATAAAGATATAATGACCATTCTCAGATCTAGGCCTTAGTGAATTGCTTCAGTAGTTGAGATTTGGCATCAGGATGGCCTGAGTTCAGTGCTGCTTGATGTAACAGCTTAAATCTGTTAAAAATATTTGCAATTTGCTTTAGAAGCAAAGTCATCAGTTCAACCCAGGTGACCAAACTAGTCAAACTTCAGTCAGATGTTGCATCTGGTGTTCCTTCTTTGAGCGGTCATTAATACAAAGTCACATGCTCTGCAGCACTGCTGAATGGACTTTTTAAAAATATTTGTGTTACATCTGAGAACACCAGTCTTCGCTCCCATCACATGAAGTAGGCAGTCATAGGGTGTGTGACAACTTGAATCTCCTACAGCTGAAGACATTGATGAGTACTGATCTCTGAAGGAGAGGCGGAGAGGCCACAGCTGTGAACTCCTCAGCAGCAGAACACTGTTGGTGCTTCTAAAAAGAAAGGTGCCCAGGGCAGCCATTCCAACTGTAGTTGCTGAGTTCTTCCCATGCCAAAGAATTTGTGCATGTGCTGTTGTCTTCCTGCCAACTTCAGATACACCTAGATAAGATCTTTGGTGTAGCAGTGGTCACCATGAACAGTCCAGTCATCTGAGGGCTTGCCAGTCCTTATGAAAGCAGGTGGAAGTCTGCAAATTTGGGGTAAAGGAGAAAATAAGCAATAGGACTGTTCATTCTGCTCACTGCTTTGCAAATCACTTGCTTAATTCAAAAGTTTCTACACTCCCTTTTGTGGCAGAGGGAATTAGGCAATAATATTTTACAAAGCCTTTTTACTCTGTTGCCTTCCAGACCGAAAGTGACATTTGTGCCTTGTGCTAGATGCCTCTTATTCTGACTGGTAAATGCTGTCAGTGGTTGGGAGGATGCAAAATTTTATTTCCAAGCCTGATAGAGGTAGTTGTGCTAAGCAGAAAGCGAATCAAACATTAGGTGTATCTGCCAGCAGTCTAGGTAAAGGAAAGATACATACTGGACGTACATTCTCCAGTCACTTCAGTTGTATTGAGCACATGGCTTCTGGGAGTGCTGGAGTCTCCTGCAGGTTATTTCCAAGGGCAGGGTATTCAACCAAAGGGAATCCACTTGGCTGTATGCCTTTTTGACTGTCATTAGGGATATGTGTGTGTCTCCTTCAATGCATTATGCCACCTGAAATGTTTAAGGCAGAACTAACAGTGATTCTGTTTCTGATCACTCTACTATCACACTTTCATCAAAATATTTATTTTTCTCACTGTAGAACCCCAGAAGTTATTGACATTGGTGGCTCCACTCTTGGTTGTCAAAATTCTCATCACCAAGGCCCTGGTTCCTTCTTATTTGTGATGCACCTGCTTGATTGCTGACTTTGGGGTTAAGATACCAACATCCTAGTTTACCCACAAGAAATACTTGTTGGACATACACTTGTGGGCAAGAGAATTGTCTTGTCTTATTTATTAATTGTACCTCAACTTTAGCCCACCAAAAGCATATCTTTTAGGTGGCTTTTCAAGTTCAGATAGTTTTTACTGTGGTAGTTCTCTGGTTAAGTAAATTTTATTGGTTTATAGAAACAGGCTTTTAAGAAGAAAACCTGTACTGTCATCATCTATAGCTAGAAGATGCAAAGACCAGATACTATCTAAAGCATATTAAGAGTGTCATAGTATGGAGTCATCAAGCTTGATCACTTTACCAAGTTAGGGAAACTACAGAATGAATATGTATATTCTTTCAGGCCTGCAGAGCTACCACAAGGCTCTATTTCCACAGCTGTACAATGTATTTGGAAGAGAAATATGCCTATCACCAATTTGTATTTTTTAAACAGGGTACTGAATCCCTTAGAGAAAGTCAGGGGCACTCACAGTGTTTCCATATTATGTGCTTGTAGATACTAAAAGCAGAGAGAGATAGTCTTAGAGCTGTAAATATACTCCTAGAACAGTTTTTCTCCCTTTAAAACCTTTTAACACTTTGAGAGTTTGCAAGGAAGAAGAATGGCAGTGCTCCCTCCTTTTAGCTCCGTGTCAGACAAGGAGAGGGGGTCTGCCTTATATGTGCTCCAACAGATATTGCTGGAGGTAATTCTAGGATAAATGTATAGTATGAATATACATACAGTGAGTACTTTTCAAAAAGAGAAAGTTACCCCAGCTTTTGTGTATAATGACTGTAATACTTGTTTTGAAAATTATTACATGTTGTGGTAGCTGATGAATTTTTTTGAATACCTGTGGAAGTCAGAAAAGAATGAGACTGGGTTGCAGTTGAAAAGCCTAAGTAAAGAAGCTTTGTCTTTTATTTCCTCCTTTTCTATATAGTCCAATTTGAGTTTGTCTTGCTGTTAGCACTGAAAAATCCCAGAGATCCTGTAGTCCACAAAAGCCTTCATGTGAAATAAAGTACTTAAAAACAGCAGTTCAGGCCTGACCATGTGAAGCAGTGAGATACAGGTGCTACAAGCATCTAATTCTTGTAATGCAAGCCAGTTAGCTTTTCCTGACTGGAAAGGAAGTCAGAGGATCCAAACTGAGGAGTGTTGGTTCAGCATGGTGTAAGAGATGGCAGCAGGTTGGGTGACACCAAGTTGGGTGTGAGTGTTGATCACTGGGAGGTAGGAAGACTCTGTAGAGGGATCTGGACAGGCTGGACAAATGAGCCAAGGCCAATTGTATGAAGTTCCACAACACCAGGTGCTGGGTCCTGCCCTTGAATCACATTTCTCTAACACTGAATTTATTTGAAGTCATACCTTTGATCTAAAGTTTCTAACTTACTTTTCCCATTTATTTCTCAGCTTTATATTCAAGTCCTTCAGATACGGAAATCTAGTTTTGTCAGTTTGGGGAAGGGAGATGTAGGAGTGTCCCCTTTTCGGATAAGTTTGCAGAATTTCTTCAAAACCTGTAGTTCTTGTATTTTGGACTACTAACAAGCATATGAATCTCTGATAAGCAACAATTCCATCAGTTCCCCATATATAATAAGCCTTGGCTTTTATGATTTGTATTCTGGTCATGATACTTCTCATACTAATTTACTCATAATCTTATTCAGTGTATTAAGACTTTTGGTTCTTCCGTGTCTTTACTGTGTTTTTATACAACCTAGTCTAATTCACTCTCTCATTGCTTTATTGTTACTGCATCTGTCCTCATTTTAGGCCAATGCTCAGGTTGCCTTATTACTTTCCTGTGTGCCCTTCTCAGCCCCATTCAATCCTTATATAAAATCTTCCTCACTAGGGTAAGAAATCAAATTGCTACATGGAATCTTTGCCTAATAGCTTGCCTAGGTAGGCTTGTCCTCAGAGGTGTCCAATTTCAAAGAGTTAAAAGCACTATATCTAAGTGTTATCAGTTTAGTGACCTCTCCCAAGCCACTTTTAACAATAATTAACAGTGCTGTTTCAAGGAAGATTTTTAAAAGGGTGCCCGTGTAATTGCATTGAATCAATATAGCCAGTTTAGTTCACGCTTGAGGTTCTAAAAGCCAAGTGCTGTAGGAGTTCTACAAATTGTTTGAAAGGCTAGTTATATGTAAGCTTCTGAAAACTTTTGCTTACCTTTGCATGAAATAAATATTGTCTTTTTACTTTGTGATATGTTTTAGTAGTTTGTCTTGAAAATGCAACATTGAACAGCATCTTCCAAAATAGCTTTACTTTCCTGCAGTTTTCAGTGCAATGAGTTCAGCAGGAAAGTTTTAGCTGCAGGCAGTACAAACTGGAGATCACAACCTGGTTCCAGGGCAAGTTTGGCTTTTGATTTGGTCAAGTCACTGAGTTTCTTTTTGCTTACACTATAGTGCTGGTCTGTAAGATGAGCACAAGGACTTCATTCTTTTTTGTAAAGTACTTTCAGAGCTGTGATCAAAAGCACCAGGTTTCAGCGGTAAACAACAGCTGCAGCAGTAAATGCCTTGACTTCACACACAAAGGGGAGCTCTAACTCAACCTGGGAACTGAATACACCACAGCTGTACATACTTTTCTTTCACAGCACAGGTTTCTCTTAAGTTAAAGTTTAACTTTGGTAAGGAACAATTCCAGTCGCAACTGGTTGCAATGATTTAGCCAGCAACTGCCACATTAGGGAAATAATTACACAAAGTTTAGTGTTTGTTTTTGGTTGGGTTGGTTGGGGTTTTTTTTTCAAGATGCTCATGATTGGTCAAAGCTGTTACAGCTTAGGATTGATTTCCTGGTTCATAAAACAAATTTTGTCTCATTGTTCTCTCCCACCCTAAATTCGTTAGGATACAAGGTATTTACCTTTGTCTGAATGAAAGGATCCTGTTTCAACCACTGCTGATTAATACTACTCTTATAAAACTGTATTAATTGGTTGCTCCCCATTTATGAGTGGGCGGCAAATGTGCAATTACACCCTAAAGAAGAATGATGTTACAGCTTATTGCCTCAAAGTCAGGATAAGTTCATCTTTTTCACTGAACCATTATCTCTTGGAACAGCTCCATCTTTACCTTGGAGAAACGATCTAATAAATTAATGTGAAGCATAAGGATGAGAGAGGAGATGTGTTACTCCATCATCTAGATTTAGGCTATACGGAAATAAGTACTTGCTGTGAACTGGAAGAGCGAGACCTGAATGGGTCTCTGGAGGCTCAGTCAATGGTACAGGAAGCCTTGGCTCATAACTGA
Source organism: Illadopsis cleaveri (assembly GCA_013399915.1). Classification (NCBI taxonomy): domain Eukaryota; kingdom Metazoa; phylum Chordata; class Aves; order Passeriformes; family Timaliidae; genus Illadopsis; species Illadopsis cleaveri. The sequence goes on from VXBB01019812.1 coordinate 948,357, forward strand.
GCTGTGGAACGCCTGGAGCTGTACTCTAAATCTCATCTCCCTAAAGTACAGATCCTGCAGTAGTACACTGCACAGGGAGAGACAGTCTGTTACTGCCAGCATTCACCACCACAGTATCTCTGTGCTTTAAGGGTATGAATATATGAGGTAAGTCAATAAACTTGAAAGAATGTATGGTTTGAAGCCTCCAGCTTCAAATTCCAGAGGTAAGCAGTTGATGGAAGAACAGCACGGCAGCACCGTGCCGTGCCAAGTTTCGGTTCTTTAAACAAGCAAAAATGCAGTTCTCTGCCCTTAAAGCTAACCACTCACAGGAGCTGAGGAGGTGTTTTCTACAAAGTCTCTACTGATTAATAGTCACCCTTTTGTTTACCTTTACTTTTTTGATCGTGCAGCCTTCTGTGTTACTGTGGCTGCAACCTGCTGCTGTGCTTGTACACAAATGGTGGGGCAGTCACAGCCAGTCATTGTGTCATTGATACATTGTTTGTATTTAGGAGCAGAGTTGGTTGGGACTTTTCGATGATACTTTTTTGACAAAAGCAAAACTGTCAAAGCCAAAATTTTGTCAAAGTATGTGATACCCAGTTTATCCTTGGTTCGTCTCTGATATCCCAATAATTTCCCATCACTGAGAAATATAAGCCTCTTTATCAAGGGGGAGGGGAGTCTTAAAGGTACACCTTGTATTTACCTGAGTTTTGTGTATCTTCTTGGATTTTTTACATTGAAAATGATTTTCCTATTTTTGGAGTATTTTGGAGTCAAGTTCATCATACAAAAGCTTGAAATGGATAGATGGCAAAAGCTTTGAGTCTTTTCACCCGGAACAGTGTAATTCCAAAGAGGAATCTACTTTGAGAGAATATACTTAGGGTAGAATGCTGAAAAACAATTTCTTAATCTCACCCTTTTCTTAAGGCTAGAAACAAGCACTCAAATCATGGCCAAACTTCAACATACTTTTAGTTCTGTAGTGGTTACAGAAAAAGATACTTCTTTTTTCTCTGAATTACTTTAGAGAGTTGATAGCTGAATCATTGTATTGCAGGGTACAACCAATTGCATTTCAGCAATAATTGCTGTTGTTCCTCTGTGCCCTCAGCCTTCTATTTGTTGTAGGATTTTAAGTAATGTTATAAATGCCTTTGGAAAGGGTCCTGGAAGCCTAAGATTTTCTGTATTTAATGATGTTTCAGTTACTGATTCCTTGGTATGCTAGATATGCTCATTTTGATGGACAAGGATGCTGGTTTTCTTACAACCTACTGTAATCAACTTTCAGATGTAATTTGAATCATGTGGTGAGTGGTTGAGAAATAGTAAGTGAAAAGTGATGTCTTACAAAGCTATGAACTTAAAACCAGCTACCTACCAACAGAGATGAAGTTTGACCACTGGTACTTCATTCAATAGATTAACTTGCTGGGAGATTAAAGAGGAAATCAAGATTAATCTACTCTACTTGGTGAACCTTGGAGAGTGTCCAAATTATGACAACTGCAGTTGCTGGGATGTGGAAATGCTGGGGTTTTGCTGTAGGGAAGAAAAACAACAGACATCTTTTGGTACCCAAGGCAACAAATAGAAGCAATTTCTGCCTCCTCCCCCCTGCTCCATACTGATAGTGAGTATAGCAACAGAATTTGCTTTCTATTCAAATATAAATATTCAAGATCTGTTTGCCCCTGCTGATTAGAGGGGAAATTGAACTTTAAACCATTCAGTTCTCAAAGCCAGTTAGACTCCCTATTCCTCCAGTAATCATGTAATGTGTCTAATGCCAAATTCCTCTGCTGCCCACAGTGATGGAGTTGGGAACAGCAACATCAGCTGAGAAAAAAAGTTGTCTTTGCACTTGGAAAAGTAATGATTGTAGAACACTGAACCTTATGCTTCAGTTAATTAACTGGCACATTGAACTCTCAGGTAGAAATCCTGACAAGAAAGTAATCTATAAAGAATTGCCTGCAATGATGTAGCAAAACCAAAAGCAGATAAAGAAAATCAGTGTTCCTTCACCCAGCATGATTAATAGGCATGATGAGGTGTATGCAGCAATCCAGCAGAATTATTAATTAACTCACATTTGCAAGTGGCATAATTAAGGAGGATAGAATTCCATTACAAACACTAGAGAACTCATTGACCAAAAAATGTTTTCTTTCTTTTGTCATTTAAAGCACACAGAGGTGTCTTCCTGCTTCTTCAATATGGTATCGTAGGATCACCTGGGGGGCTCTGTAGTTGAGCTTCCTTCACTGCAATCACAGCTGACTGAACTAGTGAGCTTATGGTTTGAGGGGAGCTTGGAGGACGACCAAAGAAGAGAAATTCTGCAGCATTAATTCAAGGTCTCTTCCCCTGAATTATACAAGGTATACATACAAGGGAGGAACTGCAAACAAATTGACTGGGCAAGAAACGAAAGTTGGCAGGATGGAGATCCCATACCAGAGGGTGAAGCCCTAACAATCCAGACCAGAAGCTGGAAGGCCACATGCTGACTGTACAGAAAGGGATGGCTCACAGGGTGGTGCTGCCTCAAGGGACCTGGGAGTTTGTCTCTGGAGCAGAGGGGAAAAGAGGTTACACATGAGCCTAGATGAAGTGTCCAGTCTCTTTCCCTCAATCATGACTAAGGGTACACAACTTAGTGTTGTGTCAACATGGTGGATGTATATTACTACTGACCTTGTTTTTGAGCAGTATGTCTAAGGCTCCAGGAAGGAGGAGAGGTCCAATTTTCCTGATGTGCTGCTTTAATTCCCTTTTTAAGCTTTGTCAAGGTGCTTCTGTACAAATAATTCTCTTGAGAAGCCCACTAAAATGTAAGATACCAGACCCTAAATGCACGTTTCATAAATGCTTCTGGGGATGAATTGTTGTAGAAGTTCCTATTTAGAATATCTTTAAACTCAATTTTTAAAATTAAATTAAAGTTTTTTTCTAAAATAAAAGAGTTAATAAGAGAAGCATAGAATTGTTACAAATGTAGCCTTGCAGCTCTAAAAATGTTTTTTAAGTGCCTTTAAGTGGCTTTTGTAGCTGCATAAAAATCTCTAGTTTCCTTGAACTGCAGTTCCGTGCTTGAACTCTGGGAGTATGAGACAAATAATTAAGGTTAAAAGCTTGGCAGTTTTGGTAGAGCTGTGTAGTTGTAAAAAAAGTTGGGACTTGAATCCTGAGAAGTGATATAAACCAACTTTACCAACCTTCCATGTCTCTTGTCAAAGCTAAGCGAGACAGTTTTCCTTGCAGCATCTGGCTGTTTTGTTTTAGTCTGTCAGTTTGGTTAGGAAGTCCTCTTCTCTGAAAGAAAGCAGGTGAGGAGAGGCTGGAAGACAAAGGACTAGCAGAGCAAGTAAACTGTGTGGATTCCTTCCTCAGATGTTAAGTAAAAATAATTGCCAAAAAA
>VXBB01019812.1:951803-1000869 GCA_013399915.1 Illadopsis cleaveri
ATCCCCTGGGACCCATTCAAATGATGAGTTGAATAGTTTGCACTTAGTAATTCTCATCAAAAGAGGCTTGGCTCACTTAAATCTGTTGCTATAGGCAAAAGGTGGAAGTACCTGCAAGTAGCATAATTTCATGGGGGGAAAAAAGTTTTTTTGACGACGTTGCAAACTATTTTTTCTCTATTTTAAGAATACTTGTGATATAGTAGATTGCTTGTGCTTTTATAAGATTGTCAGCAGTGAGTCCTGGAAAAAGGACTCTCTCCCAGAGAAGGAGAAAAAGCAAAGAATTGAAGTCTATTGCTGGAGTGCCGCTTGCTGTCTGGAGGAGCTTAACACTGCGAGATGTTAGGTTTGGGTTCAAATTTGTGATATTTGGCCTCGTACCTATGCAGAAGTTAAGCCCAGGAGAACGACGGCAAATTCTTTTTCGGCTCAGAATCAGACGCAACTTTCAGGAGCTCCCGGCCCGGGAGCCGGCGCGGCTGCTGTGCGTGTGCTGTGCCACCAGGTGTCACCAGGGGCCACCGCGGGACTCGGCGTGACTGGAAAACGTGGCAAAGTGTGCGGCCCGGGAGGGCTTGGTGCTTACCCCCAGGTGGGCAGGTAGCGGGTAAAAACCATGGCATTGCACAGAGTGACAGCAACACGTTCTTGTTTCGAGCGTTGTTCTCCGGTCAGACTCTGCCACGTGCTTTGTCAACTCTTGTATCTCTCCCCTGATTCTTCCCCAGCACATTCACCAATTAAAAGTGTGATTTCCTGCAGGCTCCTGATAATCCTGTATTGCACAGGGTCGAAAATCATCCACGCACTTCACTGCAGCTGGTTTTCACTGTTGCTGTGTGCGTGGGTGATGATGGTAACACAGCAATGGCAGGGAGCAAGAGTCAAAGCTCAGCAGAGAAGGGTGTGGTACAGGGGCTTTTTAGGTACTCCTAAACAAGTTCCTCTAGCCTTAGGTCCAGATATTAACAATGGCTTGAGGAGATGCCATGAGATGTAATTATCTCAGCTTTTCAATTAGCTTCCCTTTGATTTAAAGAGAAGCAGTCTTAGGCCTAAGGGTAGCAAAGGGACTTTGGATACAGACAGGAATATTAAATCAAAAATATTTTTGTTTGAAGTACCAAGAAGAGAAACGAAAATGGCCGAATTATCTTCTTTCAAAAATTTCATCATTTTCCTAAATTTCTTTTGGTGAAACTTTTTCTCTTTAGTCAAGGAGAAAGATGTCATTTTGCTGAAGCCCCCATCTGGAACATAAGAGATACGCATTTATTTAATCTTTTTTTATGTAACTGTGAGCAAGGTTCAAGGAGGAGACTTAAATAGAGTATACAGGAGAGAAGAAACTTAACAAGAGTCTCTTGCAGGAAAGTGCTCAGACCCCTTTTTCCTTTCTTTCAATGCCTTCATCTCCTGGCCTAACTGGTTTGGATCAGTGGTTTGTCTTCTAATATTTAGCTTCTCTTGAAGCAACAGTTGCTGTTCTTTTCCACTCTACCAACAGCAAATTATCTAATATTACCACTGTGTTGCAAAACCCATTCAGATATGTGGGCTGCTTGTCACTGCTTGTTACACCTTGCAGGTACCCTGTATGTCCCAGATGTTCTCAAAGGGGCTTTTTTCCCCCTCTTTTGATTGTTGTTGATTTTCTGTCCTTTTCTAAGACTTTCAGATTTGCTTCATTTCGTGGAGATATGGAAGAAGAAAAAAAAAAAGTATTCTTTTTGTGTATCCTTCTTTCTAGAAGGAAGACAACACAGGTATTTCAGGTAGACCATGATCCTGGCCTTATTTTTTTTTTCCAATGCTGAAGTTCCTGAGTTTGACAGAGAAAACAGAGTACTGGCCAGTGCAGTAGACCATGATTTTTCCTTTGTGTTTTGCCTACCACTGTGACCTTCCTGTGTTTTTAGAAGCAGGTCAGCCTGTGATGCCTCTGGCAGCACTTTTCTCTCACCCTTAAATAGCAAGCCAGTAATTACAGAAAGCCATGGTGATTTGAATTGGTAATATAGCCAAAATTCCACAGCCACCCAAAAAAAATAAGTTTTAATTACTTTCTGCAACTGTCTCATCTTTTATTATTGCTTCTGTAAATACATTCTATGTCATTTTTCACTATTTAATTCTCATACATGGACATTGCATGCCTTATGTAATTTTTCCAATGGTTCTTGAGAACTGATTGATCAGGTGCTCTTAGGAGCACGTCTGCCATCAGCAGCTAATGCTTCAGTTTGTACGGAGCAGACAAACCATATAGCTACAGCTAAAAACAGCCCGTTTCCTCAAGGTATAATCCTTCTCTATGCAGCAGAATCATCACTGCCAGTTTTTGCCAGAACTGGTCTCCAGTGAATGTGCCTGTGTGCAGTAACACTCTATTTCAGCAAGAATTCTGGGGACATATGCTGCTCATACCCAAAGTTCATCATATTCTTGCACACATACTGTGCCTTATGCTGCCTTCTGAGGTGTTTGTAGAAAACTTGCTCTGTCTTTTGGTGTAAAAGCACCATGCAAGGACAATAGCTCCATTTTAAGGCTTTTAAAGCAGGAAAATCCCTTCTTAGGAGGATATTTCAGCTCCTTCTCTCTGTACAAGGACATGGACAAGAGCAGAGGATGACAAGGTTGATGTGAGTGCTCCTCCAGAGTTCACTGTGTCTGGATGCCTCTGTGTTAGTTGTATTGTTTTCAGTCTTTCTCCTACCAATTTCATTTAGGTGACCTTCAAGTTATCTCTTTAATTTCAGCTCTGTTTGTTGAGCCCTTTTGCTGAATCCTTTCTGTAGCCTTTCATTCTGATCTGTTCTTGTGCTCCCAGGATGCTGTCAATAGATACTTTGCCCTGTATTCCTTCAGGAAGCTGTGGAACCATATTCCAAGGGGAAAAAAAATGTACCAGGAAGAGATTTTAACTCACAGAGTACTCTGTAACAGTATTTGCTCCCATAAGGCATATTGGAAGTGCATATTGAACTCTTCTTATCTAGGGAAATGGGCCAGAACCATTAAGAATTATTTAAAAATATTGAGCTTCAAGCATAATGATAAGAATGTCCTGCTAGTGGGATGCAATTGAATTTACTAAATATTTCATGTTTTAAATATTTATGTCAATTGCTTACTACACTTCTCCCTGCTACAGCTGGTAAATTCAGTTTGTGTTCTAATTCAGTCAGCAAACTTCATAAAAACATTTGTGCAGTTATTAACAAAGAATATTTCTATATCTAAGGATATTTCTATACCAAAGGACATTTCTAGCCTTTGTAGCTAGGCAGTGGAACACTAAAAATCTGCCTGTCCCATTAAAGATATCTGAGAATTAATTTTATGTATAGAGTTTTTTATTCCTTTATTGTATGCATTCTCTAAATGAAATCCAGAACCAAGCACCCCTAAAAAAAATAAATAGATCTGATCCTAGCTCTTTATTCCCAGATTTTACAGACTCTTCTTTAACCTGTGTTTTGTTTTCTCAATTCAAAATCAAATCATTCCCATAAAAGAAAATGGGATCCTTCATATCCAGTCTCATTTTTCCTGATTTTGCCTCTAAACTATATTTTTCTTAGAACAGGGGCATATTTGGATGTAATTTGCGTCTTGTGAAAGTGTTAGTTTGGATGTTTCGGCTCTTTCAGACAGGGTCCTGCCACAGAAGTCTGCCCTGCCACCTGTGCTGCTTTTTCTGTACAGAATTACAGCATTTGCTGGATGGTCCTCATTGCATGTGGTTCCAAAAGGTGACAAGTTATTAATTTCCTTCCATTATTTTCCAAATGCTGGAGATAGTCACTCTCCCATGTTTTCCATGCATTTTTATTTCCTAATTCCAAGCAACTGGCTTTGTAAGCTATTGTCTGAAGTTCTTTGCTGTGCGGTAACTCTGTTTTTCAATTTCCTTTATCACAGGTGGTTCTCATTGAGTGTTTTCATTCTCTGCTGAAGGATCCAACATACTGTCCTTTCCAGTAAGAAAGCCTATCCCTTTAACTATCTGCTCCCACCGTGAATCTGTGATACCTGCCTGAGGAATCTGTCACATCTGACTTAACTTAGACACAAACACATAGCAATGACACACTAAAAGAGCTTTTCCCTTCCTGGATTAGCAGCAACTCCTTTTCTTTTGGAAGAGAGTATCTACTAGCCTTATTTCTGCAGGAGCTGTGGTGCTGCTGGCACCAACTCATTGAGTAGCAGGGATGCGCCTGTTGCAAGGATGTGCCTGTTGTTGCAGGGATGTTCCTGCCTGTTGCAGGGCCGAGCTCAGCGTGTCCCCTCCCTGCAGCCCCCTGCCCACAGTCCCTGCCCTTTTGATCACTTTGGGCCGTCCCCACCGCTGTGAGAAGAGAAGGGAGAAATCAGATGTGGCCTTTCATGCTCTCAGTGTGCTGTTCACCTTCCCAGTCCTGAGACTTACTGGATTTTTTAAGTGGCTCACTGATAAGTGTAAAAATAATTCTTGTATTGTTTAGTTAAAAGTCGGTGGTGTGCAGAATAGTTATATGAGTGCAGTATGTGCGCACCAGAGGAAAATGTTTTGATATGTTACAGAGCTGTACCATGAGGAGAATGAGTTCAGCAGCATTTAATTAACTGCATGAGTTGAAGCCCATGAGAAGAAAACCAGCTTGTCTAAAAGTAAGTTACAGCACTTTATATGTTGTAATAGGGAAGTCTTTTAGAAAGCTAATTAAAAATTAATCTTTAACAATATATTTTGGAAGGGCTTGGAAATGGCTGAGTGCTAAGATTATTGAAGATGTACTGGAAGAAGAAAATCATTTTAAGGAAGTTATTTCTTTCAGGCATTCCTCAGGGACTGCTTTGTTGAAATGTTGAAGCCCTGTAGTGTGGTTTTCCTGAGCATGGCATAATAGCTTTGCATGGCATCACAGCACAGTCTTAATCTAAGAAATTAAAATGCACAACCAAAAAGTGAAAAATATTTATTGTGTAAATCTTATATAGTTATGCTGATAAAACACTTTGGATTTTTTTTTCCTCTGAGGAGGTTTTTCTTCCTACTTCCATCACTACTGATATTGTCTGTCAATACAGTGAGATACCCTGAGGTGGACCTGTCAGAGACACACAGAGGAATAGCAGTGTGTTATTTTCTCTGTTTGCAGAGAAATGTACAGTCTCTGATAAGAACTCTCTGCTGGAGTGAGATAATTAGCTGCAGCAAAGGTGAAGGTTTGATGGAGCACTTGCTGGGGATTTGCAGAGTAGTGTGACTCTCCCTGTCCCAGATAAAAGACAAAACATTTCTCAAGGAGAGCAAACTGAGGGAAAAGGTTAGTGGAGTTTTTTTTAATCAGAAACTTGCCAGTCTGTTTTCTGAGCCCAGCTCTTCTTTTGGTCTCCACAATATTCTGGGAATCTTAAGTTATATAAACATGTATGCCTGTCTAATAATTTAAGACCTGAAGTCTGATACCAAGTTTTGCCAGTGGGTAGGGGCAGAGACAGACCCAGACACCAGCCTAGGGAATAGCATAATTTACTGTGGTGTAAAATTGCAAAGAATCACAAAAGGATAAGCTAAGCAATGCAGAACACTGCTACAAANACCATCACTAAGTTTTCCATAATTGGGTACTCTGATTATAACAAAGCAATCCTTTCCACAGCCATCAGGAAGTTCAGGCCACTCTACAATCCACCTCCATTGTGCATTTTCAAAATACAGAGCTGCAGAGGCTAAAAGATGCTGCNAAAACATTTCTCAAGGAGAGCAAACTGAGGGAAAAGGTTAGTGGAGTTTTTTTTAATCAGAAACTTGCCAGTCTGTTTTCTGAGCCCAGCTCTTCTTTTGGTCTCCACAATATTCTGGGAATCTTAAGTTATATAAACATGTATGCCTGTCTAATAATTTAAGACCTGAAGTCTGATACCAAGTTTTGCCAGTGGGTAGGGGCAGAGACAGACCCAGACACCAGCCTAGGGAATAGCATACTTTACTGTGGTGTAAAATTGCAAAGAATCACAAAAGGATAAGCTAAGCAATGCAGAACACTGCTACAAAAGAATGCCTTTAATGATTAAGAAAGACATATCATCAGTTACCCTGATACTTTAGCATCATCCAAATTCACACATCAGCTGTGAGGGGGAAGCTGTCACAGCAAAGGACTAGAGAACCACACCCAGTAACTGGGAAATCCTATGAGGCATCCACCTGGCAGGACACAAGGCTCCTCCAGATTTGCTGTGACAGTAGCCCAGCTTTTATACTGTAAAACAAACAAGCTGATATAATTTCTAATTTCATTCTTCTGTTGGCATTCATGCAAACCCTGGCCAGGGCTCAAGGAGGAACCAAAGGAGTTGTCTTTGATTCTATATTCTCCTAATAACTGGCCTGATCCAGTTTCTAGATATGGAGTGGTAAATATGTATTTTGCCAGTAAATGGACACATATAACAATATTTTGTTAATGAGTGAACATATATATATATATATATATATATATAACATGTGNAGCAATCCTTTCCACAGCCATCAGGAAGTTCAGGCCACTCTACAGTCCACCTCCATTGTGCATTTTCAAAATACAGAGCTGCAGAGGCTAAAAGATGCTGCAGAGGCTAAAAGATGCTGCAGAGGCTAAAAGATGATGCAGAGTCAAATGCAGCTGGATAAGAGAAATAGCACAGCTTTTTTCTATTGTTAAGCTATGTGGCCATAAAACCAGCCAGAAGAATGAACTAGCCACCTCTGCCTGCCAGCACTGGGTGGGAGGAACCACAGTGGGGACTGCCCATGCCATGCAGCAGCTGCACAGCTGTCTTGTCCTGCATCTATGTCTGGTGCAGAGGGGCAGACACCTGGATGTACTGTGAAACTCCAGCTATGGCCATTCAGTGGGCAGTGCAGAGCTGGAGTCTCCTTAATGTGGACCTTTGGAGGGCAGCAGGCAGCTAATGTGGGAAGATGTGGAAAGATGGGCTGTCACCACAGGTGTGACAGGAGGAAAGCACTGACATGAAGAAGGAACACTCATTACCTGAAAAATTTGTTGTTTGCTTGTCAAATGAACAAACCCAATACTGTAGGGGTTTCATTAAGTTTGTTTTTGACAAGAACCTTTGTTCAGATGAAACTGGTATTCCTATTGGCTGCTTCACAATAATATTCATGGCTGCTTCAAAAGCCTGTGTTTGGAGATGCATGGAATCGAAATATTAGTGGTGCATTTTCACAATGGTAAAATCATTAGATCTTTATGGAATTAATTTGTTTACGGACTACTAGGGATGGCACCTGTCACTGTGAACAACACTTGACTGTCATCTCTGGGAAAAATACAGTCTATTCATCTTAGAGCAAGGGAGAAAATGATAGCATTGAATTTTCTTCAGGAGCAAATAAATAAAGAGATCAAATTAAACTCCATGTCTGACAGGAACATTAAAGAGTCCTGTAGCACCTTCTTCTGCCTCCCTTTATCTCTGTGGCTGTCAACATGATGGGAAACATGTCATTTAAATGAACATGAGATTTGGATTATCTTTGCAGTGAGTCTACAGTATGTTTATTGCTGTCTTCTAAGATGTCCTTTTCCTATAGAATGATTTCAGACATGGTGCTTTTTTACTGACTACTCAACAGCTTTAAAGAATGACGACTTTTTACTAACAGGTTTAAAGCTGAAGATTCCCAAAACAAGTTAGTCTAGATGTCCTCAACAGATGTCTCTTCTGTTCCTTGATAAAAGACCTGGCTCTAAACAAACCAAGAACAGTTCTTGCCAAGCCTCCTCTGCTAGAGGCCAGCTGGAGCTCCACAGGGAGAAAGTGAGTGTTACTAAATGGAATAGGCTGACCAGCCAATGCAAATATAGTGACTAATGTATTGATGGTTTTATTTTGTTGAAATGGGTGTCTCATGTCTAATGATATAAAATGTGCCTTCTGCCACCCAAAGCTAATTTAAATGAGGCCAAGAAGCAAAATTAGGATTTTCCCTGCTCAAAGTAAAACTCTAATCTCAAAAAGGGTTCTAAGAAGCAGCAGATATTTCATTGACTTCCGTGGTGCATGATGAAAGTTGTGGGTGTTCTTCTATTGAAAAAAAACAACTAAATTTGGGTGCATTCTGTTTTCTAAACTATTTTGTTTTCTAAACCACTTGCTAGTATTATTTCAACATGAAGAATCAGAAGAATTTAGTTAAAGGCACCCCTTTATTTTAAAGAAAGTAATTTTAAGGACTGAGGCAGAGGTGAGAGGTGTTAGAAATGCTGTAGTCAAGCTGGAAGAAGAAAGAATGACTTCATTCTTAAGTCTCTGGATTAAACAAACTTCTGGGCTCATGGGTTTATGCCACATCAAGCCTGCAGTAGCCTGTGCTGGTCTCACTGCCAACACTGACCACTGTGCTGAGCTTGCCATTGGTGGAGCAGTGGATGGGGAAACTGGAAATGGGACTGATAATGACGTTGTCATTCCAGCTACCAAGTGAGGAGCTGAGCTGCTCCCAGCTTCCCCTGATTTGTCTGTGGCAATTTGCAGAGAAGGGAGAAGAGATTTTGGGGCCCAGATGTCTGCATGCCCACCCCCATTTCACCCCTTGCACACCCACCCAAACTCCTACATCCCAAACCTGCCGCAGAGCAAGGGTGAGCTCAGGTCTGTGCTGAGGGAGAGCAATTTCACCCTCCTTATGCCAAAGACAGCCCATGGCTTGCAAAACCACTGTTGCCACTGCTCACAGCCCATCTCAGCTAATTCAGGTGAGTTTTCCAAGGCTCAGATTTCATCACTAGCTGAAGATTGAAAGGCCTTGCTGAACATGGCAGGAACTAATATAAGCATTAAATGCAGAGGAAGGTTGTGGTCCCTGAAACAGGTTGGTATTTTTCTCCTATGATTCCAACTAAGCCAAATGGCACAAGAGCACAGCTGTATAATGCTGTGCAGCTCTTCAGCTGCCAGAAAGGTGACTTTTTGTTTGTTTTACTATAGCTATCCTGTGTAAATACGAGTGCTCTCTATCAGGTTTCTTCACAGCACAAAATTTCTCTCTAGTCAGTGTGAATTCATCTGGCAACAGTAGGGTCCAGCTAAGAGAAAAGTGCTGCAAGGTAGTGGTTAATTAGTCCAATTGAAACAAGGTGGAGTTTAATGGCTTGCAGATCTGGTAATGGTGTGCAGAGTTAACACAGCTGATGATTATGTTACTTGAGAGTCAAGGTACCTGTGCCAGGCTTGCTGGCCTGCGTCTTGGGGTGCTTGTCTCTACTCTCCTGTAAGTCCTTGGGACTGAATATTGAGAGGTCCCTGGATTTCCTGTGCCTTACTGAAGCTGGTGGGATTTACTGAGGTGTAGCAGTTTTGGTCCATCCAGGACCATCCCATGCATGCTGGGAGAAGGTATGAGGATATTTGGGCAACACCCCCATTGTTCCCTGTCTGAGGATTTTTGTGACTGATTTTTGTGACTGTTTTCTACTCTTTGTTTTAAGCTGTCAAAGCTTAAATTCGATTCTCTGGCTATAGGACGGTATCAAGGGGATGTTTGTGTGCACACACAGGCATGTATTTATGCACACACACAAAGCTGTGTGTCAGTATGAGTAAATACACAGAATGTCCACAGATTTTTGATCATTTGAAGTTCTGAAAGTCTTGTGGCAAACCACTGCAATGAATGAAAAATCCTGGTCTGCCTGTGAGCTACCTAACTCAGTTAGGACCATAAGAGTAGATGGTGTGCTTAGCCAAAATGATAGTTCTTGTATCCACTTGAGTGGGCTTTGGGAATATTCCTGGATCAATGTGTGCTCCATATTGAACCATATTCCCTTTAGCTGCAGAGAGTGAGCTGCAGAGTTTGCATTGTGTGTGAGCAAAATAGAATAACATGATAAAGTGCTTGTTCCTGTTCATTTCACCTTTCCTAGCTCAGGAGCTTGTACTAGCAGCAAATGTACAAGTCTTGTCAAAAACGTTGTAGACTCAGCCTTTAAATCATGTATGTGCCTGCAAGGTGGTGCTGGCAACCATCCAGCCCTTTTGGGGGTCATGTCAACGTGTTTGTACATTGCAGAGGAGAATGAATCTCAGTGGGATTGCTTAAGCACTATACAATGAAAATAATGAATTATAATTGCACTAACAAGCATAAAAATGCATAGATGTTCTTTCACTTGAAATTAGGGCTCAGTAGAGCTCCTGTCTTCAGTATCCACACCATGCAACTGTTAGAGCAGTACCAGTCTTTCTGTGGAGATGAGAGGGAAAACGAACATTCAACAATTGCTTTAATTAAGCTGATGTTACTGTGGAATCTCTTCTTTCTCCTTGGCTTATTCTTTGAAATGTAAATTTTTAAAAAGCAGAGAAATCAAGTGATGAAAGTCAGTCTTTTTCTCTGGGGTAGGAGAACTTTTAAAAAACCAATTTTTTAAACCCTTGTTCCCTTTATAATTTTTCTTTTCTGTGGAAATACTGATAATATTTTTGGGAGGAATGGTGTACAGAACTGCGCATGTGTCTGCAAGTAAAGCTATTGAAACAGGATTCAAGCAATGCCAACTATAGGAAGACATCTAATCTTTCTTCTGTCACCTCGCTGAATGCTCACTTTTCCTCTCAGGATCTCCAACTAGCCACTCAAACACTTCACCTTGTTGTCAGCCTCAATAAGTGCATTTGCAGTCTTAAGTTTAGTTCCTCTGCTATTTTCCTCCTCTGTGTTGCTGGTGATACGTGGGGGACAAATCCCTAACAACACGTGGGGCTGCTCAGTGCCACCTTTCCCTGTTGGGCCTGTAAGGAGTAGCAGGGAAACCAGTAGATATCTGAAAAGGAAAGTTTGCTGAACTCTGACTTGTCCTTCACACTAAGAAGAAATGGATGTAAAAATTTGGATCTTTGTCTCCTTCTGTCTGATTAGTTTCCTGTTACCAGTGAATGTTGATTAAATCTGAATTATACTTAGTCTTACCTAATAAGCTTATACTAGAGAAGATGAAGTGTATTATTTTATTGTCTCAGAGGCTTCAGGAGGTGTCCATACACAGTATAAACATAATAATTCAGTTATTAATACTGAGCTAATCAGTATTTGAACTAATCAATCAACTTTCAGGAATATATTATACAAAGGGACTCCATTTGCCACAATCTCTTCCTGAAAGACAGAAAAATGTAGAAGACTCTTTTTTTCATAACAGATACAGAAAATACGGTCCAAAATATTGGTTAAAAGGGTCTTTTTGTCATCATACTATCATTGCCTGGAGTATTGTGATACAGAATAAAGATTCATGTGCCACTAGGAATGCCTTGAGAAGGGGCTCTCTGTTTATGAGGAAAAAATGGCCATTTTGGATGGCCCATGTGGGGGGGGGTTGTGTTTGTAAGAGTTATTACTGGGTTTAGGTGTTGGGGAACAAGTCACCTTTTTTATCCAAGGCTAGCCTGTTGTAAAGCAAAGTGTTCCTTAAAAAGAACTTCACAGTACCTTCTCATTGTGATAGGATTGTTACTGGAAAACAAATATGTGAGTGATGCATAGCCTGCTGTTAGAGTAAAGGAGAGAGCAGAAGTGTGAGGAGAGATGTGCGTTTTCAGGTGGTGCTTGGTTTAGGCCCTGGAGATGCAAGGGAATGTCACGAGTGGTGTTAGCATCTTAGATTATAAGCTTCTTAAGACAGCCACACTTCATTGTTGGAGAATACAAACATCCTAGGCTCTAAATCTTTTCACAAAAAATATGTTAGTGAGGTAGGCAATTAGATGGCTATTTTCTGATGTGCATATAAATCCATAAGTTTTGTTTATCCAATGTGAACTGAACTATACTGTTCTGCTAAGACATAAAGCTTTGTGACATTGATCGGGTTATATACTATTTGCTGTTCCTTCAAGGCACAGTTTTATAGAAAGGCAAGAATTTGGAAAGACAAATGGAGACTTTGCTCTTGTGAAGAAGTTTCTGTTTCCAAATGTTCCTTTCCACAACATCCAGAACAAACCCTGTAACAAACAGTTGGAGTGCCCATCCTTCTGTTGTGTGTGCAGACATTGTGAGTTGAGGCAAAGTACTGAGGGATTTAACTGCAAGTACAATATTGGTTGTAGCTGCAATCATTCATCTACATCCATCCACCAAAAGGATGTTTTTGCTTCTGGATTTGACAGAGCCTCTGTCTGTCTCTTGCTCCCCATTAGTGGAGGACTGAAGGATTTTTCCTGGCTGTCATTTCCCTCCCTCCACTTTCACTGGACAACAGGATTTTCTGGAACATCACAAAAGGAACAGGGAGTTTCCTTCTTCCCTCTGTGTTTTTGTTGTGTTTAAAACTTCTCCACCTTTCCTAGGGCAGGGTCTGTTTAGGCACAAGCTTGGCCTAGGTATCGCACCACAGAACTCAAACTAAGAGCCATCTCCAATCCTCGTAGGCAAAAGCCAGCACAGAACTGGTGACCCAATAAGGACAGAAAGCAGAATTCTTGTTTTGTCATTAAGACCATGGTTAAAGATTTTAGTCCAAATCTCTTTGGGAAATTACACAGAAATTTCCTTCATTCAGTCTATCACCCAGGACCTCCAGGCACACACTAGCAGCCAATTTGTACTTTGTGACAATTAACAAGCTGAAGTTTATCCTGTTAGAGATGCAGCCTGCCACCAGAGGTATACTGTGCCTCTCCAAATCTGTTTAACAGTGACACAAATATTGGGTTCATCTGCTATCCATCATTTGCCTTAAATTTCTTGAGAGATTAATTTGTTTTGTTACCCATGCTGTGGGAGAAATATAGTGATTTAAGCCTCTTAAAGGTATGCTAAAAAAGAGAGGAAATAATACCAGGAATCATTGAATCAGGCTGGAAAAGAGCTCTGAAATCAAGTCCAACCTATGATCTAATACCACCAGGTCAACCAGACCATGGCACTAAATGCTGTCAGGAAGTAAGCAGGAAGACAGCTATTTCTGCATAAAAGCAAAAAGGTGTAGGACTGAATATTAAGCTGGGAGTGTGTGATCTCAGTCTCCCATGAATTATAAATTCTCTCAGCTACAACTACTGCATGGCTGTTCTCCTGCCTGTAGCTGCTGAAAAGACTGCTAGGGCTTGCAGCAGAGGAGGCCATCTCTGGGCCTCCAGAACCAATTCCTGTAAGCATCAATTTTGTGTCTGGGCAGAGGGAAATTTAAGAGATGGCTGAACTTTAATTAAATCTACTCCTCTAAGTTATTGGAACATTGAGATGAGGTCTTTGTTTTGCATATTGCTTTACCAGATTGGGACAGGGGGTGCCTTGCATTACAGCCAGCATCTTTCTATTAATGTTGGAAGGGCAGGAGCTCCCTTACTTAAGAAATCTCTGTTGTTCTTTGTATGGTAACAACCTAGAAGAAAGAGACTTTTCCTAAAAATTCATCTGTGCCTTGCACAGAGCAAGTAGGAGCATTTTTTCCCCAGGAACCAAGTGTGTTCAGTCTTGAGCACAACAAGGCTGGCTTCTGAAAAGCTTTGAAGTCTGTTGTGGTACTGTACCACTGTGACTGTATTAATCCAGCTGCTACAGAGCTGTATTTAATGCCAAATCATGTAAGGTATAACTGAACATTTCAAACCCCTATGAAGTTCCTACAGCACTTCTAAATTCCCAAAACCATACAACTACTCTTAAAACTTTTGAGCACTAGTATTCTGGAATTTGCAGCATGTTGTTTTTTTGGTTGGTGGGTTTTGGCATGGCTTTTAAAATGAGCTATAGAATGGCTGCAGCTGGTTCGGTGGGAGTTAGCTTCCTGTGAATTTCTACTCCTATAACAGGAGAGAAGGAATCCCAAGTTTCTCATTAGGACTTTGAAATGCCATTTCCCTCTCCAACTTCAGAGAGTCATTTAAAGCCTGCAGGCATTCTAGCATCAGTTGTACAAAGCTGGTAGCAAAAGCCACCTAAGACCTGAGCACATAGTGAGAAGCATCTAGAAACGTCATTTTTTCTATTTGTGTTGGTAAGCCTGAAAATGTGTCCTGAATTATTTTGCTCTTCATTTATCTTTGCTTATCATTCATCTGCCATAATTTTTTCCTTGATGCAAGGCAGCAGAGCTTCTCCTGAGCCTTTCAAATTCAGCTGTGCAGAGAATAAAGTCTTGTCCAGGGTTTGACCTAGAATTGAAGTTCAGCTCAGTGCTAACCCGTTCTTTCAAGGTCTCTCTGGTAGTATGGCTGCAAAACAAGGAATCAACTTGGGAAAAAAGCACTAAGTGGCTTCTTATGTAAATTCATCAAATTTCTCCAGATGTTTGGACAATGTTCTGATTTCTAAAATTTTGTATCAGCACCTAAATTATATAAGTGCTCAAAAAGCCTTTTTAATGACACTGGAGCAAAATTATTTCTTCTTGTGGAAGTTTCCAAGATACTGTCTTTTTAGTCTCTTTTTGGAATGAAAACACATTTTGAAGTCCATGGGTTTCCTCAGGGAGAAGAAAGCTCCTTTTCAATCGATTCTACAGAGAATGATCCTCTTGGAGCCTTGGATCCAGCTTCTTCTTGTCACAGATGCAGACATAAAAGCAAAATTCATAGAGATAAATTCATTGCTTTGGGCTCCTCTAATTCTTAAAGGAAACCTCCTCTGTCCCTTCCATCTACTTCTCCAGCCTTACTGAAATTAAAGCTCTTTGTAAGTAAAGTCTTAACTTGCTGACCTTTTCCCTCTGTGCTGGAGGAGAAGAAGATATCTTGAACCATCCTAAGGCTGTCGTTCCAAACTCTGCTCCCTTGTTTCTGTCTGGAAAGCTCTTGGCAGGTTTGTAAATGACTAGTAGTGAGCCAAAAGCACAAATATACTTGACCAAGATAGAGAGGGTCTTGAAAGTAATGTACTGGAAAAAAATGCACTCCTAGCGCCCATCACATCCCCAGTAAGAGTATGCCATCATGATTTCCCCTTCTTCAAATCTTTTCAAGAGGATCCCCAGGCTAATCCCTCAGAGATAATGAGCAGAATGATGGTAGTCATAGAAACAGTGCTTAAATATCTGTGCTTTGCACAAACTCCAGGGTATGGCTAATTACACAAGTGATGGAAATCTGTTTCAGCCCTGTATGAAGCACTGCTATTTCATTATCTTTAAGCAAGTCTGTTCTTTAGCTGGGCTTATTGGTAATGAAACTAAGGGGAAATTCTGACTGCACTGCCTGCTGTCTGTTGGCAAAGGGCCTCTTGAATTAAGAAAGGCTAATTTCAAAGTTATACCAGGTTGTGCAGGCCTTGGTGTATTTGAGTTTTGAGGCTTCCCAGCAAGAATTCCTGAGAGCCCTCTGAGCACTTGTTCCTGTGCTCAAGAAGTTCATCACAACAAGAAGTGGTTACCTTGAGGTTTCCCCTTCTGCAATTTGTGACAATTGCTTCTTGTCCTTTGGTTCTGCTCCTTGAGCGATTGAAACTTAGTCATGCCTTGATTAAGAGGTTGTGAACTGCAAGGTAACCAAAGGACTAACACATATTTTTCTGCGATTCTGTTAAAATGAGGCAAGGAACATGTTACTTCAGATCATGCAACAAACCTGTGTTCAAGTCAGTAACACCCTCTAATATCAAGGAATACATCCTCTAATTTCAAGTTACTGTTGTGCTGAGAGCCCATATAGCTCTTCTGGCAAAACAATATTTCCCTGATGAGCCCTGTTTAAGAATATTCATGATGTAATAATAAAAAAATTTTGTTCTCACTTGTAAAAAAAACAGAAGGGGATAGGGAAGAATATTTAAACCTTAATACTTCCTGAGTATCCTAAAGAGCTGATGTTTTAAGCCCTGTGGTTTGCCATGTGGCTTTTGTTGTGGAATTGTGTCTGTGGGAAGTAGGAGCACCCACACTGTGTTCTAAGAGGAGCTTTCTTTTCTCCAAGGATATTTCTCTTAAGAAAGAGTAATGGTTAAGGTGTATCTGCATTCCTAGAAATTTTATTTCAAAAGAGAAATAGTAAATATATTCAAATGTTAATATTTTCTGTCATGATCCATATCTTGGTTACCTCTAATGATACCATGGAAGTTTTTATGAGCAGATAGGAGTCTTTTGGTTTTTCCTGTGGTTCATGATATATAGCTGCTATCTCAACTGTTTTTGCTGAATTTTAGTCTGAATGGATTCTTCTTGCTATCAATGCAAATATTACAAAGTGTTAAAAGGGGATGTAGGGTTATTTATTGCTGTATTAAGATATTTCATGAAACATAGCTCCATGAATCTGGCTTAGTAATTATGGATATTATTAAAATTTATTAAGACATCTGGTAATAAAACTGCAATGTCTCCAAGACTTGGAGGGCTGGAAAGGAACCCAACAAAACCCCACCTGTATTGACTTAATTAACAAATTCTTATTATCAGGTTCCTGCAGATGTTTCTCATAAACTTCTCTGCTGATTTCCCCTTCCTCTAAGGTACAAAATGTGCTTGTTTACACTGCCCAACCCCTTTGAGCTGGTATTCTTACCCAACCATCTATCCTGTGCCAATCAGGCCCAAGAAGTATAAAACAGGTTTGCTTTTTCCATCTTGGCAGAGCCCTTGGCTGCACTACCATGTACTCTAAAATAAAATAAAAATAAATCAGCAATTCTACAGATCAAAAGAAACTAAATGAAGAAATAAATTACTTATTGGCTATGGCTCTGTGGTCAGGCTGGAATCCTTGCAGCATTTTCTTGCCTCTAGCAAAGGTCTTAGTCCTGGAAAGAGAGGGATACCATGCACATGAGTAAGGCTGTTGGCAAGGCAGGTGGCAAATCTGGCTCTGATCTCTTGTGCAAGATCAGGGACAAGCCAGAGACCTCCCTGTGCCTCAACACGCCCTCCAGCAGATGCCAGCACATTTGTTTTGTCCAAAACCACCATGATGACTAGGATGAGATTCTTCTGCTGTAACCCCCCATGCAAGTGGGTGCCCTAATTCCATGTCTACCAGTGACCTGCCTATTCTCTGACTGCACAAAACAACTTCTGACCAGCACTCAAACACCTTTCTCTGCTCCTTAGAGGAATCAAAGCTAGGTTTAAGCCCTTTGCTGTACATTGATGGCCCTAATGAAGGAAAAGATCAAAATAATATTGCTGCCTTATCTGCTTGAAAACACAGTGTGCAGTTCACATCCATTGAAAAACTACATTTATTAGGGATCCGGTTCCATTGATGAAAGTCAGGAGAAGAGTTCAGGTACAAAACTTAATTCTTTGAATCCTCATCATCTCTTCTTAAATGTTTTGATAAGAAATATAAGGTTGTGGAAAGGAACAAAAGAGAGACAGAACTTTTGAAGTCTCTCTGACAACTTGTCTATTATTTGATGCACAACTGACAAATGAGGTAACTTTTGATCTGTACTTCATCAGTTGTGTTACAAGAAACCTAGTAATTTATACCTTGCCTCTTTAAGGAAACATTTCCCAGTGTTGGAAGAAAGAGCACATTTTCCCCCCCAGCCTTTCATCATCCTATGTCTGATGACCTAGAACTGGAATAATCCTCAATTACAATACACAGACCTTTTTTGTAATTAAAATCAGCAGTTGGAAGGGGGGTTTTGTTTGGGATTTTGGGTTTTTTCAGTCTGTTCAAGAGTAAAACCCTGTTTTACTTACTTTTCCTTTTAAAAAAACCAAACCAAACAGGATATTGGACTGGAAGAATTCACTTTAATGGTGGTCTCTTTCCTTCAGAAAGTTAATAATTCATAGTATCTGGAATATAATATAATATCTGCTGTTAATACTGATGTGTTTGATGATGTAGCAGTAGTCTCACTATTTCCTAGACACCCATAAAGTGCCAGATATTCTGTACTTGGGATTAATCTAAACAATAGGTACAAATTAGAGGAAATTCAGAAAACCAAATCATGGGCCTTGAACTGACTTATGCTGACGATTGTTTCCCTGTGTAGCCAGGGAATATTTATGATTTATGTTTGTAAAGAAAATCAGCTAGTTATAAGTAGCACTGTCTATACAGTTAAAATGGAAAAAAACCCCTCCTTTTCTCACAGTTTGACAAGCAGGGCAGACCTCTGCATCCAGAAATGGGAGGTACTCAAAGTCTGAGATGGAACACCAAGACATTTGAACCTTTTGCAGCTTGGCTTGATCACAAGGTTTACACAGGACTGTTGGTCTTTGGTATATTTAATGAGCTTTGGAAAATCAGACTGTGTAACAGCAGCCTGGAAAGGTTAGGCATATGACATTTTAGGAGGCAGCAAATAACACAATTCGATAATGTCAAGGAGCTGGTGCAAACAGTCTTTTGAGAGCTACAGGTGGGTCCCAGATAATGCTGCAGTAACTGCCATCTTCAATTTAAAAATTATGTTTTGGGTAGCAGCATTGTTTCCTGTTTGCCTGTGAGACTCACCTGAAATGTCAGACAGGTATGGTGATATTTCACATGACATTTTTCTTCCTAGATCTTTTCAGGGGTTGTAGAAATCTTCCCTGAGGTCAGTCTGTATTCCCTTCCTTCCTGTGTTTGTGAGCAGGAGATGCTTGCAGCATACAGACTGAGTCTTTGGGCTCCTAACCTACCCTCCAATGCTTGTGCTGATCCTTACTCACACTGTGAAATGAACAAGGAGCCGTGGCATTTGAAATACCCCATCTCACTGAATGTTTGTGCTGCAGTGCAGAGCAGCCAGCTCATACAATTAAACTGGGGCAACACCACTACATCAAGCTGACTCAAAAAGATAGCTTTGATAACGATCCAGTGCTATCACAGTCAGACAGACATCACTTCCTTAAGCTATACCATAAAGTTCTGTAATGTAATTTTGGTCTTGGAAAGTGGTAGCTAAAAACTTGCAGCCTTTTTCGTAACTGAATTCAAAGATTTGGGGATAATTCTGTCAGTGAGAAGTGAATTCCTGTCTGCCCATCCAAATATATTTTCTAAAAGCTGCTAGAGATGGAGTGGGGCAGGAGACTTAGTTAAGCAATATTAAGAGATGGATGGAAGATGTGTTAAAAAAAAGTGATCTCACTGTAGTGAGTCAGCTTCACACCCCTTGGAGCCAGACAAGAGTACTTCTGAACACCTATAGCATGGAAGCAATTCTGCTGCACCTCATGAGGCACCCACCGAGGGCTGGTTTTGATTACAGACCTCCAAAGGCCTGCAGGCATTGAGTTCTTACGGCAAATGGCATGTGAGCTTTCATCAGAAAAGGCCCTTGTGCTTTCAGATCCCAGGGTTGCTGATTTTTCCCAAAGCTGCAGTTGACATGGCCTATCTGACCAGTACTTTACTTTGGTTCTGGGGTTGAAGTTGCTGTTGAACTTAAAAGGTTATGACTCAGTAACTGAAGCCACCAGCTTTTGTATTGACTTAAGGCACAGCAGATGATAGAGATTACTTTTATGTCTGTCAGTGCTTGAAATTGCAAATTTTGCCAGTTACTGTATTCAAATGGCTATGGCCAAATGCACTTCCACAGCTGAGGCAAGTTGTTGGGCTTGCACTTTTAAACCACCTTGTGATCCTAAGCCCACTGGATCGTATGGACTGTGTGCATATGTGAATGCCAGAAACACGGACACGTCACCTTTCTGTATTAAAGAAAAAAAAATTATCCTTATATCTTTATAAACAACATTCTCTCTGATAGCTGCGTACCTATGTAACTACCATGTAAATGCTGTTATGTAGTGCTGGGATGTCAATAAATTAGATTTACTCCTGGCATTCTGTGGGAGAACATCCTGGATTCGTGACAAAACTAAGCTTTGATTATGAACTTAAAAAAGAAGGAGTTAAATTTCTGCTTGTGCCATGGCATTGAAAAAGAATTAGTTTTGATTTCAGATGGCTGAAATAATTTTGTTTACCAGGCATTATAGACTTGTGACTATTTGAATGTCAGTTAAAAATACAATTGAATGACTTCAAGCTCTGCAAGAGGTGTTTAAATCAGATGCATTAATTCCCTTCTCTGACAAAGAACAGCAATCTCTTGTGTATCTGGCATTTGTTTCCCATGGTATTTGTTATAGCTGGTGCAGGGGAGGAAAGATGAACAGCAGAACCCCAGACATACCAGGCAATGCAAGGTCTGTCCTTGATACTTGCAGATCCATGTATTAGTGTAGGAATAATTTTTATGTTTGTTAGCCCTTTTGGGAAGTATTTTCTTGATTCTGCCAGTGATGTGTGAAACCCAAACAAGATATGTCCACAGTGGGCAGGCAGGCTAAGCAAGAAGCTCCACATCAGGAGGAGTTCCTTGGTTTGTGCTAATGGCCCCACAAGTTATTAAATAACGTGACAGAAGCACCTTTTCCCGGACTTGTCCTTTTTCCTTTCTGGGTCTGTAGTCAGTCCCTTGCACCTGAGCCATACTGATACGTCTCCTTAATGGTGATTTTGAAAACTCCTTTTCCCTTGGGACTACAAGGTTTTAGGAATATAAACAAGGTATACCAAGGTATATATTATGAGTTACTTGTTTTTTGCTGAAGTTCAAAAACTTTCCCAGTGAGAGTCTGTCATATAAGAATTATATTACTGCTTTTTAAAGGAAAAAAACTTGCTCCTGGCTCATACAAGGAGACGCTTTGATGCTCCTGTAAACAACCTCCTTTCGCTTATTATAGGCAAGACATAGTGGTGACTCACCTAGCACACAGGCTGAAATATGGAATAGTAATGAGTATGAATTAAATAGATTGTCAAGCAAAAGAATTTAACTTCTATGACAAGACAAAGGGTTCTTTTGTTTGCTTGTTTACCTTTGCTATCTTAAGTGCCTGGAATACCCAGAAATCGTGTCTTTGCATCATCTTTATCTGCTCTGGGATTGAAGACAGGTTACTGAATAACATTCCATGACACTTTGCAATTCCTTAGCAAAGACAACTGCACCAGCTTCTCATGAAGGTCAGCTTGTTTGCTTGTGTCCTAGTTTCAGCCAGCAAATCTTTTACCGCTGCTGGAAAGGGGGTGTGGCCAGACCCGAATGTTATTCGATCTCACATCACTTGCAAGGGGCAGGAGACAGGAACTCACACTCCTGTTTTCCTGCATGGAAAAGCATGGTATGGTGGGGAAGAGCTGGTCAGCATTTTGTTGTGATCTTTTACCTTCTGGTTTGCTCTGGTGAAAATTAGTTCTGCTCTGTCAAGTAATGTTTTGAGTTAGGATGATGGAATACCACATGTGCTCAAACACCTCTTTTAATAAAATTTTATGGCAAGACTTTTCTTCTTTAATGTAAGAAAATGAAAAATCACCCTCTTTTACAGTCACCCTTTATATAAAGTACACACACACACACATACCATACAGGATGTTTTTGACTTTTCTGTGAGAAAGAAGTTGCAAGATGTAAAGAAAAAAAAAAGCTGTAAATGTAGGAGCAAACATTTGAAACAGTCCATTGCTGGCTTTGATAAGTGTAAGATGGGACGTTTGACATTCTAAGGTTTCAGTGCAGCTCCTTTTAGGTTTCCCAGATTCCATCTACCCTTACCTGCCTTGCAGAAAAAGCACATGACACAAGCATGAAATGCAGCATTTTGGTCCAAGCAGTCACAATGTCTATTTCAGCATCAAGCTATAAAAACCCAACCTCTAGTTCCACAGTCCTGGTGTTTGGTAATCTGCCACATTCACACTATGCAATTCAAGCCACTGCTCCTCATTGTGATTGTTTAGGAGAGCCCTCAACTGAGAAATGACACTGCTCTTGTCGGTGCTCAGAGAAGCCACACCTGCCCCCAGGGTCATGGGTGCTGAGGGGCTCCTGGTGGTGGATCAGTGTCAGGAGCCAAGGCAGAGCTGTACTGGGAGCACTTCAAAGGGAAACATCACAAGACACTTGATTTCTGACCACTGACAGATGCCTCTGTATCCTGACCTTCAGGTCAAAAATGATTATGCCTCTTGGTTTATATCATCTGGGTCAGATATGGGATAGCAGTAGGATGGGACTAAAGGCCAATGCCCATTTCTGTATAGTATCATTGACAACACAAAATTGGACTCCTCTCTATGCAGACTTCATAGTAAATCCACTGCAATTTATTCTTAATGTGAGGTGCCTGCTGAAGTCGATGAGGGACGAAGACAGCTCTTTCCCACCCTGATCTCCTCACTCTGTCTATCAAGAGAAATAGGATGTTTGTAGGGGAAAAAACTGAGACAGGCTGCTACCCATCAGTGATCCCTCATTGCTTGGTTCCACAATACTTGGCAGACTGGGACTCAGTCCTG
Organism: Illadopsis cleaveri; assembly: GCA_013399915.1. Classification (NCBI taxonomy): domain Eukaryota; kingdom Metazoa; phylum Chordata; class Aves; order Passeriformes; family Timaliidae; genus Illadopsis; species Illadopsis cleaveri. Next base: position 974,079 of record VXBB01019812.1, read on the forward strand.
CTGACTTACCTTGCTCTCATCTGACTCACCATCTTCCTAGCAGCTCTCTTCCTCCTTCCAACCTATCTTCCTCTCTTTAGAACTCCTTAACAGAATCCTTTCAAAACCTTTTCCAAACCTTGTCCAAACCACTCTCAACTCAACAGCATCCTCTTTATTCAATAGCAGAGCATCACTAAGCCTGTTTTTTCACATCTCAAAACAACCTCGATTTGGTGTTTCCCTACTCTGTTCCCAAGCACATGAGGTTTCCTCTATTCAAGGGCAAATACTCACAAATTTTTGGAGGAAAGTAAATAATTTCATTTAGAGGGTATCTGTTGCTGAACGAGGGTGGAAGAAGTGCAAAAATTGTGCAAGATTCTCTGAGCTGCAGGAATTGGTGAAGGATTGATCTGTGTTATATTCACTGTAACTTCAATAGGATAAATAGTTTTGACATAGGTCCATAGATACCTCAATTCAGGGAGGAATCAAGAAAATGTAAATGTGTATTTAATGTGAAGAAGCTAAAATAAATAACTGTAATGCGTAGATAGACAATATCGTGAATTTCAGAGAAACAAATATCTCTTGCTGAGCTACTGTATTTCTCTATTCAGGTTGTCACTCTGGGTTGCTAAGGAACTTTGGTTTTCTATGTTTCTGCCTTTAACATTTGCTTTTATCCTCACACTTCATGTGGAGCATTTTCCTTCTGTATTGATGCTGACCTTTTTCTTCTCCCTCATTAGCAGAAGAAACAGTTATGCTACATTTATCCTCTCGAAGTCTGTTGCCTCAATGCTTGGAAACTAAAATACAGAAAACCTTTAGTCCTGCTGATGCTTAATGACATGGTCATTATGCACAATAATACAGTGGAGAAAAGGGGTTTCAAAGGGAAGGGATCTCTGCTTTTGTTATTAGCAGTTATAATGTGGGCACTTGAAAGAAATGACTGAGGACAGATAAAATAATGTAATCAAAAGAAATCAATCTCCAGAGGAGATGTCAAGGGGCCTGCTGCCCTGCTCTGACATGCCATTAGCCTTACCTGTATAATCCCTGACAGATGTCCATGCTTTTTTAACAGAAATAGTGGTGTTCTGTATGGAGAAATTCAACTAAATTCCTTTATTTCCCATCTGTTGATTGCTGTCTCTCTTAATAAAATTCCTTTTTATGTTTTGCGACTGTTGTTCCATTCCCCTCTTTTTTTCCTCTGGACATTAAACAAATTCAGCTCTTTCATCTTTTCCTTACAAATCATATTTCTCAACCTTTGATCATTGATGTTGCTCCAGTTTGGACTGTGACTTTTCCCCACATTTCTTTAAGTGCAATTTCTCCAAGGGTAGACATGTTATTGATTGTGACCCTCCAGTGCTGAACAGAGGAATAATTACCTCCCTCATTTTGTAAATTACTTTTTCTTCTCATGTACCTAAAGCAAATCTAACACTGCAGATGTGAGGAACCCTCCCCTTCCATCTGAGCACCGTTCATTCCCTTTCCCACTCTGTGGTGTGCTATTCTGCACTTCTCAAAATCAGTTTTCAGCTTGTTGTCTTGAGACTGAGCTTGATAAATGGGAGAAACACTCTGAATTTTTAACCCTGCCCCAAAGCAGGATTAAGTTTTGGGTTGGACTCTTTGGATTTCCTATTCCACTACTCGAATCAGTAGCATATAGTAGTTTCAATAGATCCAAACTTGGCCTTTCTCCCATCACAATTAAGGTGACTAATGTGTAATTTTACAGGAGCTTCTGTTTTTCCATTTATTTATTATGTCTTGGTGGGAAGAGCCAGCATCATAGCCATTGGTCTGGAACCTTTCCCATCCTCCAAAGTTCTTCAAGACTGTTCAGTGTGTTAGCTGTCTTCACTCCTGGATGAATGCCATCAAGCACCTCAGGTAATTAGAGGAGGGAATACAGGCCAGATGGAGAAAATAGATGCTGAACAGTGGGTAGGTGTCTAGCTAGTATTCCCCTTCCTAGCAAAGAATGAAGTAAAGAGAATATAATAAAATCAGCCTTTTCTGAACATAATTCCATTTCTTCCTTCTTCCACTCACTAGCCAACTAGCCATGGCAGTAGCCCTTTACAGAAAACTTCACCATATGAAGAGATGCCCAAATCTTTCCTAATCTAGCAAAAAAGCAGAGATTTTACACTGCCTAAATTTTATTTTCTGAATTAGTATAGACAAAATACAGTGGCAAAACTGGAAAAAATGAACATTCAGGACTAAATATGGCTGAAGAAAAAAACTTGTTCTGATGCATCCCAAGTAAAAAAAAAAAAAAAAAGTGCTAGGTGCTTCTTCCTTGAACATTTGTGGAAAATGGTCCTTTAGAATGGACAAATATAGGAGCCCAAGAAAACTACCAGGTTCATTTAGCTGTAAGGGGTGTGTTTTCTGTTTCTCATCAAGCACACAGGAGTGCTTGAAAATCCTCACAAGAGATTTTACAGCAACCTGTCCTTCACCAGGTTGGAGCTGGACACGGTGCCTGAAAGTACTGCCACAGACCTGGGAGCTGAAGGTGTTGCTGATCCTGTAACTGTCTTGGTCCCAACTCTGCCTTAAGAGGCTTTGGCACAGCTTTTTGCTCCTGAATCATTCACAAATCTGACCTTCCCTTGTGAGGATTCAAGTACCTTAAATTCTGGTCCTGAAGCCTGGGAGCCTGAAGGATCTGTAGCCTTTGGGGAGCAATGAAGTACAAGCTGTGAGCAAAGGTTAAAGTCACTGTTTAAAGCTGTTGTTTCAGCATGAAAATTAGATCAAGCCACTGGAGCTGACAAAAAGGTGTTTTGGAAATATGTTATCAGTGGTAAGTTGCTCCGTAGTGGTAATTAACTCCTCTGGAATTAGTGCTACTCACTATGGAGGATTTTTCAGAGGCACGTTCCTGTGGCTTGTAATGTTTGATACCTTTTAAATGGCTCCTGGAAAATCTCTTTCCTTGGAGATACCAGGAGAACCTGAAAGAGTATATCAAATTGGGACAGTAGCACTGTTTCAGGGAGTATGACTGGAACACAGCTCAGCTTATATTATGTTATTTCTTTTAAACTGATATGTCTTTCTTGCTCAGTAGAAATTATAATTTATCATATGTCTTCAAGCTCAAACCATGCTTTCTAATTTGAATGGAGGAGAGAGATGGATTTACAGAAATCAAAGTCCCATTGAAATCTGTGGGAATTTTCATTGACTTCAAAAGGGATGAGGTTTGGTATGCAGCTGAAAACAGGGGTCCTCCTTAACATTTGCAAGTAATGTGCTCTGGATATGGCTGTGTCCATCTGAGGTGCACAGCAGCATCCAGATGCCCACTGAGAACTCATGGAGCATGAGGCAGTCTCCAGGGTGGAGGGAAAGAATGATGGTTCTGCTGCAGGCTCCCTCTGATCCTGGGCACAATATTGGTTTTTCTGCAGCACTGGGCTTTGAGGAGAAAAGAAGCCTCTCATGATTTCTTGTTCCAGGTCTCTCTTAAGGAGAACTTGGCCCTGTCACTTTGGTGTCAATCTTCACATCCACCGTTAAGTTGCTGCCACAGGGTTGGTCAGGGTGGCAGCTGCTCTGCATCTCTGCTGCCCTGGCACTCACATCAAAGCTGTGCCATTGCCCTTTGCTAACCCTTGGACACAGCTGTCTGCTTGGTCCCCTGGCAGGGAGATCATGTTTATAACTGGCTATGCCACAGTTTGGCTGAATTTTCAAAAGAAGAGCATTTTCCAAGATGTCTTTGATTGAAGTTGTTTTCACGGGAGGTTAGAACATTTCATTCAATGACATGAAAGCTGTTGTCTAAATAAGACAAGTAGTTTTTGAAGATTTTAACAATACTGCATGCTTTGTCCTCTGCCTAGTCTCCTTGTATTTTACACTTAAAGTAAGCTTCTCCAAATGTATCTTCAATAAATAAATAAACACCCAGACTTGGTTTTTACTTTATTTTCTCAGAAAGTGGAAGTTTCTGGGGAGTTGGATAAGCCAGTGAGAAACTGAAATAACAGCAGGATGGAAACAGATTTAGTTTAAACTAAACTACAGGAGCTGCTGTATCTGATGGAAGCTGAATGCTAAGTGAATCATCGTGACTCAGTAAACAGGATAATGGTCTCCCCCTCTGGGATTTCTATTCCTGCCTGAGGAAACAGAAGTCTTGCTAAGCCTGCAGACAAGTGAAATCCAGCCTGCTCAAGCCTACCTTGCAGGAGGGCGGAACATACACCTTTTCACCTGCTGCCATGTACAGTAAATCTATCCTGATCTAACACCATCCCAGGTTGATGTGGATGGGTCAAACATATACTGCACAACTACAGCACTCTTTGTCTTAATGTATGAGGAGTCTGAAATCCCTGCTCCTGAAGCAGCCGGAACACCACATGTCATATAAGTAAGTATAGGCATCCTGTGGTCTTGGGGTTTCCTTAGAGCAAACAATTTCAGTTTGAAGCATGTCTTCTGCTCCCCTACTGTCTCATTTTCTAGACACTAAATCTCCCTGGTGAAAACTGCAGAGAACAGCAACCTTCTTCTGTATATATTGGTGGTGTACTTTTTTAAAGCGTGTCGAATCACAGATTTGGAAGAGAGGCAAGAAAGTGTGGAGTAGGCGAGACGTGGGCTGGCATAAGAGACTGAGAGACAGAGAGTGCACTCATGCAATGGAAAGAAACTAAAAATCCATTTTGGTCAGCCAGAGCTGCAAAAAGACAGCTCACAGCATGCCCAGTGGGGCAGAGAAAAAGAGCAGGGGATGTTCTACCTGGAATGACAAGCCTGCCTGGACCAGTGACACTGCTTGAGGCACCTCAGAAGGCTGGCACTACTCCAGAATGGACCCAGTTTTTGTGGTGCTGTACCTCATGTGCACTCCTGTGCCATCTGTTGTAGGAAGATCCATCTTCATTTGCCCTGCAAAGGGAGGGATACATCAGTGGTTTATGTCTAAGAAGTGTTCCCTATCCCTTCCTTTCCCTGGGTGGTCAGGTACACAGATAAAGCAGCATCTGTGGGAGGTGAGAAGCCTACCATCAAGTGGGCTTGAAACTCACCTCCAGTGGTGGTGTTGGTGTTTATTTTCTTATTTATATTTGGTAAAATCTTGCTTAATGGTCTCTGCCCTCTGGATGTCACTGTTGTGCTCACTTAGATTCCTCTTCTTCACAGGCCTGGCTTATCTTTCCCTCAGTATCTGACTAAGTTTGTAAGAAGTTATTTTCCCTTCTTCATTGGTCTATTGGGATATCTTATCTGGAAAATGGGAAAAAGTATTTTTCCATTTCATATTGTGCAAATAATTTGAAAGTGTGCTTGTCCCTGGAGGATTGGCTTAAAGGCACCAAAGGCAAGCACAGAACCATCTGCTCCAGTCAGAACTTCCTTAGATTGTCAGAGACAGTCATCCTGTAAATGTTTCTCCAAGGCTCTCTTCTCTGGGTCTTCTCTGAACAACTCCTTGCTCCTTCCAGACAAAGAGATATTATGAGAGAAAACACTAGTTGCAGTGTCTCACTGTGGATTCAATTTTTCTTTATTTTTGGCCCCTCCTCAGAAGTGCCCAACTTATAAAGCTACAGAATTGTGTGCCATGCCAAAACCCTGGAATGCAGTATTTTCTACAATGGGCAGCAGAAATCTCACCTTGATGCAAGTCTCTAAGAACAAATAGGGAAAAAGCTCAAAATCCTCCTCCTCCAAGAGACTTAAGCTTACTGCAGCAAGCCCTTCACATTTTGCTTTTGTGCTGAATAAACCAAGCTCCAGGGACAGGTATGGTGTTGCAGCGGGAGACTCAAAGATCAAGCAAGTGGGAGACAGTGATGGTTGATACTTTGATGGGACAGTGACCAACACAAAGGCAGATTTAGTGTCTAGAAAACTAGACAGCAGGGGAGCAGAAAATGCATTTCAAATCTGTGATTAGAAGTCAAGATCTGTCAGAGCAGAGGATTAATTCAATTCCTTTTTTCTTTCTCTTTCTTTATGAAACACTTCACAACTGAAATCTTTCCCTGGTCAGATTTTCTGCACTGTTGGAGAAGGCTGTGTTTGTAGGAGCCTTTTGTTTGATTACTGCTTTTCTATTTGTGATTTACCATTTTATCCAGAGGCAATTGAGGTTTCTTGGAGATTTTTCTTATTGATCCATATCTCTCTCTCACTCTTCCTGCTAAACCTTTCAGAACTTATGCCTACAGGAATAGGCATCCTCTGGTCTTCACATGTACAAATGGGCATTTTGGGATGATGAAGCAGAACAGTGAAAACTTTTAGGAAAGTAGAAGGTTCTCACAGAATGTGCATGTTCTCACCACTTCTTTTTGTTGTTACTTTTAAGTGTGTGAAGTGCAGTGATGTGAAAGGAACCTATGATTAAGTGCTCTAAAGTCTACTTTGTAGAAAAGCTGGCTCTTTCCCTAGGCTGTTGCCCTCAGCTTTCTTGGTTTTCTTTGTTTGGAATCTTGCAAGCAGATTCTCATGCAGCTTCAACATAAACAATGTATATTTTTAGAGATGTTTTCATATTTCTCCTCTGGGAGGAGAATGTGATTGATGGTGGTATTCACCATCCAGGTCAAAGAGGTGGCAACCTAAATGACCAATCTCTTGGCCTCTGTACAAAGTGTATATATAGAGTTGGATTGTTGATAGAAGGGAACAGAGAAGAAGAATTTAGAATAAAGTATCATTAGCTTTCCCTTCATATGCTGCTGCCTGCCTCGTTCCTTTTGTGGGTCCAATCCTCCTACATATGGACCCGAGTGTGGCATCCTGCTACATCTGGTGACCCCAACTGTCTGAACGTGTACACTAGGCAGCTGCTTTGCATGGCAGCATGCAAGGGATGTGCCTGCATCCTGAGGCAAAACATGCCAAAGAATGATCCTCCTGCCAGGGCATGGTTTGGTGCCTCCATGGGAGCTATAAAGGACAGTTGTCGTGATGCCATAAATAGCTGGAACCAGTAGCTGTTTTTCCCATGTTTTCCACCTGGCCTTGCCCTATCTTTGTGTTTCCTTTCACAGTGGAATCCAGCCACGCTTCAGTTCTGGTGGGAGCAGCCTCAGCGACAGATAGGGGCAGCTGCTTAAGGCAGCTGGATAAATGTTGCCTTGCAAGGAGAGAATAAAGAGGTTCATCCATACTCAGGCTCAAAGGTTATTGTTTCACTGAAACATTTGCTATCAGGCTCTGATACGATATGATGTTATTTTTTACTTTTGAGTTCCTGGAAGAAGCACTATGTGAAAAGCGTTGCTTAACTTGCCAGTGTAGAGCTGCTGCCTACCCAGGGACACAGCCTCAGCAGTGGCAGTGTGGAAGAAAAGCCATGTCCCTAGACAGACCTTGCTGGTCCCTCCTGGAGTAGTCTTTGCAACTGACTCTTAAAATGCACTGCTGGAATTCAAGGTACCAAACTAATTATGAAAGAAAAAAGATCTGGGAAGTATGACCAATAATCAAACAAGGCCATATAAAGGCTATTATAATTTATAATAGACACCTATGAATAAATCCATTGTGTTCTAAAGTTGTTCCATATGCAGAGATGTTTACCACTGTAAGTAGCTGATGTTAGGTGGGCTTTGTTTGTTCTCTCTTGATTATTTAACATGCTGGCAATTATCTCAGATATGCACTATTTCTGTTGCTTGTACAAAGTAACATTTCATTGCTCTCTAGAGTATCGCTATGTTGTCTCTTTGTTTTGCTGGGCTTTAAACTTCTGTATTCCTCAGAGCTTATATCTCCAGTTTCTTCTGCTCCGTCACACTGTCCTTGACCTGCTTCTTTCTCTCAGTATCTCTGAAGCATTTCAATTTTACATTCTCCAAATCCTCACTGCTAGGGTCAAAGGAAGTATCAGCCAATTAGCCCTTCCCACCAGCTAACTACCTGATCAATAAATGCGTGAGATTGTCTTGAAGCAATTTTTGTTCCACTCAGGTCCTTTTATGTTGACACCAAGAGGTCGCAGGCTTTTGTGTGTTGTTTTGCATCCTGCTCTTCTCCTGGTTTTGTTTTCTTGCTTGACTCAATGTCAGCCTGACATGTACTTTTTTGTTTGTCGGCTCAGGGGCATATTTAAAGATTATTTAAAGGCTCAAAATAAGACAGGCAACAGAACAAGAACATATTGCAAATAAAAGCCATAGATGTAATTCTCCTCCTTTGCAAATACATATTCATTTCATGCAGAGAGTAGGATCTTTCAGTTTCACTAAATGTGGCTGCATTCAGAAATAATGATGGATCACATATAATGGTTCTGTGACCATTTTTTTACTTTGCATCCAAGTGAATTCTAATTAAATGTTTTCTGAGCCCTAAAACATGGCTTTTCTTTGTCCAGACTCTATTGTAGGTATTATTATAGGATTAGAAATCCTATAAAGGTCAAAAATTGTCTTTTGCAAATGCCTAGCTGGTGCTGATACAATTATTAATTACCCTGTATGATATTCTGGTCATTGGCTGCAATGATCAATGATTTCCTCAGAGACAACTGCTCTATTAAAAGTTTATCAGTAATAAATGACCTTCTCCAAGGTTCCTGCTGTAGGAGGTACCTAGCAGCTCTGAGAAGAACCATTTAATTAACAAATGTGAGCTGTTATATTTGAAGCTGGAGAAGAGGACTTTATCTTCATGTGAATACCAGGGCTGGCAATGAGCTGCTGTCACCGAATTTGAGAGTGTACCTTGAGCCCTGTGCTCTGCTCCAGCACTACCTCCTCTTCACAAGGCATCCTTCATGACAAGGACCATTTGCATTTCCATTTCCGTGGATGTTCTCTGTGGAGTCCATGTATGATTCAAGTAGAAATGCACATCCAACAATCAGCTGGCCAATGTGCAAGATGTGTGAAGATGACCATCCTTCCTGCACCCAAAAAGGCTGTAGTCTTCATCTCCCTCTCCAAAAATAATGATGTGAAACCAGGGTTTTGACTAGCATGAAATGCCACTGCCTGCAGCATCATTCAGCACGTTCCTTCCCTCTTCTCTGACCAATTACTTATTCTTGACAGACTCTGCCCACTAAGGGAAAAAAGGAACCTCTGTGACTGGATGATACATGGATTATAAACTGTTGACAACTTTGGCATTCTTTGCTCTGAGATAATTGTACAAATATTTCCAAAGTTGTATTATATTAAAAAAAAAAGGTAAGGAGCTTTTTTTGTTGGAAAATTTTTAGATATTTGGTGTTTACATGAAAGGCTCCAAAAGGAACAACAGTGAAAAAGTTGGGGTAAACAGACTTCCAGTGCAGATATTTTCAAAATACCTCTATCCTCTACTGAGCAGCATAAGATTACCTTCTCACTCCTGGAACTTCAGTACAATGGGAAATTAACATATTTTAAAGTATTTCTTGCATAAGAGAAATCACAAATAAAAAAATTAGAAATATTTTGATCTGTTGGTACATATATGGAGAGAAGGACCGAAAGGATGTTAATTGTACTTTGAGATATTTAATGGTTTCTTAATGCTAATTTAGCAGCAAGAGATGTGGTTTTCCATGATTAATCACCTCTTACAACAAAAAATTAGTGAACAGCACACAGAAAACTCAGAAAGCTAGTGGTCAAAGATGGTGCTTTGCTAAGGATACATCTAGCAGAATAGAGAGATTCTTCATGGTTGTCCTGTAACTGAAATGATTTATTCATCAGGATGATGTGATGAGGTTCCTGCCTTAAGAGTGCAGGGGAGAGTGTGTAGAGCACTTCACAATATTACAATCATTACATTTCATTGTTTACCCTGGGTGCACTAAATACTTTGTGACCAATCCGTTCTTACAATAAACACCTTAGACCTGTATTTTTTCCTAGCAACCTACAGTGAGACTGAACCTTGCACTTCAGGAACATGACTTCTCTGGAGCATTAATGGCCTCCTGACCTAATTTTCTAAAGAACAGTTGATTGGTCCCAACTGGATGAATATGGACGTGTCATACAGAGTTTTTGGCAGAACACTCACCTCTGTTGCATTGCAGTGCCCATAAATGGATAGGAAAAGAGTGGATTGTGCATTAAAATCCTGAGTTATATTGTTTACTGGAAGTAAAGAGAAGACTTTGAACTAAAATAATTACATTTAAGGAGCAAGATACAAGAGCTCCTAGATGGATAATAAGTTTCTTATTTATATGCTCACCCATTAAAATGCAATCAGCAATAAAAAGCTGGTTTTTTAAAAGACACTCCAGTACAGTTTCTGCAACATAAAAATTAGTTCACCTATTCCAACACTTACTAAAGAAGCAATTAGTTATGGTTAAACCTGAATAAAGCAAATCTTCACAGATGAGAGTTTATTTATTTATTGCTAACCCCTTCATAATTAATGGAGTTTCATTTAGTTGAACCAGTGACTCAGTCACCCAGGAGAGCAAGAGCCATCATTCCTGCTGTGTTCTTAGCCTCTGGAAAGCACAAAGCTGAGAGGAGAAAACTCATGCTGGCTAATGCTGATGCCAGTAGATGAGAATGCTTAAGTATTTGAACATTTGTGAGCAGAGCAGCCCCTGAGAGGAGGAAGGAACATTTATTTAAAACATGAAATGGAAAAACCCAGTGGCAATCAATCAGAATAGGTAATCAAAACAGAGACTTTGTGACCAGGTGCAAATGATAAAAAAGCAGGTGTGATTCCCTCATACAATAAAACCCCAGTACATACTTGTTCAGCAAACAACTGCCACTGCATTAGGTTTTTTAAAGAGTCACACCTTTCCCTCTCAATGAGATAATGATTCATCCATCACGGGTAGAAGAAAAGGATGTTAAACCTAATCTGTTCCTTGACAATTAATATGAAGCAGATGATACTTTTGGAAAGGCTAATTTAGACATTCATCCTAAATGTTCCAACCTACAAATATTAATTATGGAGTAGTTCAGTCTGAAAGGAACATCTGAAGGTCATCTGGTCAAACTGCCTGCTCAAAGAAGGCTTTGTCAATAGAAAAAGTTGCTCGGAGTCTTGTCCAGTCAAATTGTTATTATTTCCATGGATGGAGATCCCATTTTCCCTACAGTGATTCAGTTTAGTGAACACAAAGCTCAGGAGACTGAGGGAAGAAATGAACAAACAAAAGGGAGTAAATTATTGCATATACCAAGATAAGGACAGGCTCAATTTATGATTGATCTGCTAAAGAGAGAGGGGATAAAAAGCTCTTTTTCTTTCCCATAAAAGCACAGCAATAAGAATATGTCTTGGACCAGTAAATGAAACTTGAGATGCATGGAAATGGCTCTTAAACAATAGCTGGAATAGAGAGAGGAACAGATTTTTCTGTGGATACACTATGGATGTAACAGATGAGCATGTGAGGAGTATGTTGACTCTTGAGGAAAATCTTTCTGATTGTACAGACAGTAAAACTGGAGTTGCCTTAGTGTAGGTTCTCCATCATGGGTATTTTCATGGAATGTCTTATGCGCAGCTAATTTGGCCTTGCACTTGGAGGACAGATACAGCGATTTGCCATTTCAGCTCCATTTTCCCTGAGTCTGTGATGGAAGAACAAGAACTTTCAACATCTTCTAAGGTCTTCTTGTGAGCCATGAGTCAAGGATTAGGAAGCAGTACACCAGTTCAGCCCTACAGATGTAAATGCATAAGCTGAATGCTTGTAAACCAAGCCCTGTTGGCATGATATACCTTAGTTAAGTTGACTGTTTTAGCAGTAGAGAAAGCTTCATTTATATATTTAGCAATGGCTGCCACACCAAAAAAATAATGTTTTCAAATTGTATTCCCTTAAGAAAGGTGTACTCAATGACACAAGATAATTCTTGAGGGCTAGAAACCTCTGATCATTACCCCACCCTTGTTTTCAAAACCTTTGTGTTTTGGACCTTATTTATAAAGCTGATATTCCTTATGAATGAAGTGAATGGTGAAACATCCTGGGACTTCACAGCAGTGGCTGAGTGAAAGAACTGGTAAAGCAATATGAAAAATTGTTATTCAAATAACTACACCAAATCCTGCCTTTATAATGAGTTATTGCCATTTTTTTGGTCTCTGTTGAGCACAGCAATGATGTTATTTGCACTCCTAGTGAAGAAGCACCCAGACAACAAAACAGCCTGTTGCCCTCAGTTTTCTTGATTTTGAGTGTTTGGAATCTTGCAAGCAGATTCTCACACAGCCTCAACATAAACAATGTATATTTTTAGATTGTTTTTCATATTTCTCCTCTGAGAGGAGAATTAATTGATGGTAGTGTTCACCATCCAGGTTGAAGAGGTGGTGACTTAAATGACCAATCTCTTGCCTTTGTACAAACTGTGTATAAAATAGAGTTGGATAAGGAAGAATAGAGAATATAGAAGAAAAAGATTGTAGAATAAAGTATCATTAGCTTTCCCTTCATATGCTGCTGCCTGCCTCATTCCTTCTGTGGGTCCAATCCTCCTACAACAGCCCAGTAATCAGTGCCTTTGGCAGTCCCAGCAGAGAGACTGAGGACTGAATGGCCACGTAGAATGAATATGTGCAGCAATTTCCATATGGATGCATCTAGTATAGCTGCAATCTCCTTTTACCAGAGGATCCAACAGAGTATTCTGCAGAAATAGGATTATGAGAGTTCATAATTGTGTTCCCTGGAGATCTATCCAAATGCTTCAGCTGTTAACAACCATTTTTCTTAAACTACTGTGATTAAAACAGACCTACAGCAATCATAATATTATGCAAGTGTCAGCAATGACTGGAGAAGTGCAAATTATAGTCCAGTCTTATCCCTGTAGTCAATGAAGCAGGTTCTTGAAAACTGTGACATTCACTGCAGGTGGAAAAGATCCTTTTAATACCTTCACTGTCCAACTAAGGATTAAAAGGCACTTTTATGTGAAAATGAATGTGTGTGAATATTTGTACCCTGCGCTCAAGAAAAAGATATCTGCACCAAAACCTGCATTTTGTTCAGCAATGTTTCTGTCCTGCACCTTCACTTAGAAATCAAATGTCATCCATATGTCAAAGTATTCACATAACAGCATAAATCAAATTTACTCAAATTGCCATGTTTCTAGAAAATCACATATGACTTTGGGGGATCTCTATTTTGAGCTGCAGTTACAAAAAATGAATGAGACCAAGGATTTGCTTTTCAATTAGAAAGCTATGTGAGTTGTGCTTTCTGTTTCACTGGAGTTCAAATGTGTGTGAATGAAGTTTGTAAGGATGGGAATGGTGTTGGTGAGTATTTGAATGAATGAAATATGTTACTCTTGACATAAAGTGTATGTATTCAGAGATAGGATTGTATTCCAAAAAATTTGCTTTGGTAAGTTTTGCACTAAACCTCAAGTTGTGGTTATATATAGAACAGTGAGAAGGTATTGTAGGTCAGAACTGTTTGCATGGTTTGTTTATTTATTTATTATTTAAATGCTTAGAGTAATGATATAGTAGAATATCTCTAATTGTTAAGAAAATTAGAATTTAAGAAATTAATTGCAACTAACCAAGCTGTATACTGCAAGACCACACTTTTGTCTGAAGTTTTGGTCACAGCAATATAACCTTTGACAAATGCCACAAATATACAGAACATATGGTATTTCCTATGTTTGAAAACTAAGAGGCAGGGAACTGCTCATTGTAACAATGTTTATAATATTCATAACCTGCAACAAGATAGGGCATTTTATTATAGAAGTGGACTTTGCTGTGGCACCCTCCCTGCAAGTGAGAATGCACTAAATATGTTTCTGTTGGCTTTTCTGGTCTTTGCCACCTCTCTTTACCACTCAGCATAAAAACATTCTCAGTAACAGAGGGGTCCTTGCTTTGTTAGGTCTGACAAATTTCACTTATTTATGGAAAAAGATTGGGAGAGATGAAAGAGGGGTATGTATGTATCTTTTGGGAGAATCTTGACCAAGAACATTATATTTTATAAAATGCATGTTGGAACTCAAATCACACACTTATATTGCTGTCTCATCAGCAAATAAAGCACACACAGGGGATGTATGTTCCTGCTGAGTCTTCCATCTCAAAGGAAAAGGATGGATGGAAGTTTTCCCCATCTTCCATTTTTGGCTATTCTTGGCCCCTGAAAATATTTTACTGTTGTTATTGTGCCAGTGCATGGTGGCAGCTCAGTCAGAGTTGCAGGACACTTTGCAAGCAGAAAGACAGAAAAAAACAGTGATTCCTCTCCCAAGGAGCAGAAACATAAAGGCAGACAGAAGACAGCAGACAGATGCAGTCAGATGAGAGGCTAAAATGAAACAGTAAGAAAATGTTAGATGCTGTGACAGTCAGCAATTCCCAGTAGACCTGCATTATAATTGCTGTTAAATTTCTTAGTTGCTGCTGTTAAAGTAGAAAAATAGCAAAGGAAAGCTTTAAAGGAGGCAATCAATTGGCTTTGCTAGTGTTTTGAATTTGTTCCCTCTAAGGGGAACACAAGGGTCCTTAGAATGTGACTCCTTCAAAACGTTACAAGGGAATGAAGGGAATGGAGTGGAAATCAGTACTTATTTTACACTGTTTATCAGCAAATCTGCATGTAAGTGAGGTATAAATGGTGCTCTTTTTTTTAGGTTTCTCTTGAAGTCTCCTGGTTTTGCTGCCCAGAACCTCCTCTCCTGCACCTGGGACAAGTTTTGGGTCCAGCTGGAGGGTATTTCATCAGCTCTAAGCAGCATATGATACCAGCTGTTCTGTAAAGAGTGTTATGTGTGTTTGGGAGACTGCTACATTTTTCTTCTGAGAGTTAAAGTTTAAAGCAGTTAACCTCAAAGTCTTCCTTTTAAAATTCATATGATCTGCAAATTCTTTTCCACTGGCACTTCTAGCAAATGTGGAATGCTTCTACCACACAATTCTTCAACCATTTTTGCAATTTTGCTGTTATCAGTTTCCTAAGGGGGTTTGATTTGTTTGTTTATTTCTAAAGAATCCTATTTTCCTAGCATCCCTTACACCTCCAGCAACCTTTAGAATTTCTTATCTACCTTTGCAGTCTTCCCTCTGCTGGGACAGTAATCTCATTATAATCTATTCCAGCCTGCAGAGAATTCTAATGAAATCTCTTCAGTGTGCCTCAGCACACTTGTTATAAAGGCAGGGTGACTCACATGCTGAAGTTTTTAAGCAGGGTTTGAGGAGGGAGAGAACTGGATAATTTGGAGAAGTGGTAAGGTTATCATGACAACTATTTCACTTTTGCAACTGTTGAGAAGGAATCAAACTGCTGTGGGTTGCTGAATCCTTTGCTGGATAATGTGAGATGCTATCCCTGTATTTGCTGAGTATCTTTCATCCAAGAATTTCAAAACTTTGCATGTGTGTTCAGCCACAGGGAACAGAAGGAAACACTCAGAACTGAGAGGAAAATATACCAAGAAGATCTCTGTAACAGACTGAAATCAAGGACCATGATGCAGTGTTGTGTCAAGCCAGCAACAAATTTGCCTGCATTTCTTGATCTTACACTGCTGACTAATTAGGCTTAATATGTCCAGTGTGCTTTGAATGAGGTATTAAGTGCACTGCACAATATGCTTCAGCTCTTATAACCAGTAGGAATAATCCTGTTAAGGTGATTGGGCCAATTCCCTGGGTGGCATGCATAATGCTGGCAGTAATTCCAGTATGCTGAATTACATTTCCTTTATACACGGCCGTGGCCATATTTTTGTAAACCTAATGTGGAACAAAATGAGCAAGGCATCACCTAGAAAAAGATCACACTTTTTTCATATTGCTATATTTTCATAATTGAAATCCTATCTACTAAACTATATTAATAAATTAAATCAACCTCAGCAATGTTCCTAAGGGGAAAAACATTTAGCTAATATTCACCAGACATTTATTTAGCCAATTTATTGACTTATATCCACGTCTTCTAACATTCAGAGTATTAGTAACTTCTTGTGCTGTTTAAATTTGATTAGTTTATGCTATTTAAAATTTCTGTAATAAAATAAAATATCGGTAGCTCAAAACTCTCAAGCTAAGGAAAATACTTCTTACTTTCTCAAATCTTATCAGTGCTGAATGAGGAGCATTTGTCCTAACTAATTAAGTGCTTAGGAATCTAAACACAGATTATATTTTCTAAGAGAGAAATAAACCCACATCTATCTATCTGTCTAATCTGTCTTCTCTTATTTTACATAAAGCTGTATTTACAAATCCCTAGAGATCTTCTGTAGCAGAACAAACTGCTGCCCATGACCCAAACCAATGAGGACAGTGCAGAAATCTTCAATAGACATGACACCAAGCAGGTTCTCGCTAAAGTAATAAAAATTTCTTCATGAAATCTTGGCAAGGAATGAGCTGATTTATCTTCAATAACACAGCTAACTTAAACTTTTTTTTCCCATTTCCTGGTCCCACTACTGCATTGATGATACTGGTTCCATGCCAACACCTTCCCAGTCATCTTCCAGTGTCAATCACTGTCCTTTCACTGACCTACAGGTAACTTTAAAACCACCCATTGACCTGGGATTATCTCCAAGCCATTTTACATTATTTCTGAAACAACAGGTTTGCATGTTTGCATAAATTAAGATACAGAAAACAAAAGATTTTTTTTTTTTTTTTTNTTATTTCTGAAACAACAGGTTTGCATGTTTGCATAAATTAAGATACAGAAAACAAAAGATTTTATTTTTTTTTTTTTTCCTGCGTCTGCATAAATGAGAGGCACCCTTTAATTTTTCTGGAGGGAAAAGTCAACTTGGATGACCCTGAAAGCAAGTACATTCTCAACATCTCAGCATGCTTGTAATGGTTAATCCATGCTCATAGGACTTTAAAAAATATAAATAGAGTATAGGCATTTCCTCCTCCAGTACTGCTGTGGCAGTGTGTGTGGCATAGGCTTATAATTTAAAAAGCCTCTCAAGCCCATTGCCCATTGGGAATCTGTTAGTAACTTTAGGAGTGACCAGGGCACATTCTTGTCCCAAGTTACCATCAGATATTATTAAACTTGAGAGTTTTTCCAGCCAGCCCTTCTCTCCTCACACCACATCTGATTTCATCTCAGGTCAATCAAATCATCAGATCAATGTTTTTGGTAGAGACTTCTAGCACCTTTCTTGTTTTCTCTTGGTTTACATTTGTTCTTTCTATGGAGGGTAATTTCTAATTTTCGTCATTACTCATCTATGAATATGTCTCACTTTTTGCTAACCTGATTTCATACTTGTGAAATGAAGACTGCATCATCACCATAAAAGACTAGAACAGACTTAACTGGAGATATAATGGTGGATCTTAGGGCCTTACTACAAGCTTGCTTAGATCTAAAGCCAGTCTAAATTGCTTCACTTCTGCAAAACATCTTTATGTCCTAAATACATTTTGTGCTGATGTAACTTATGGTGGCATGATATCCTTCACTCTTTCGCCAGTGGCATGTGGGCAAAATTGGATCCACTTCCAGATCCAAAACTTGGTAATTTCTAAACTGAACTTCATAATTTCTAAACTGAACTCCATAATAGATCTCTAGATCTAGAGTCTGAAGTTTCACCTAAACTAAAAACTATTCAGAGTATGGGACAGCCACTCCCAGTTTAACAAAATAGTAAGAGCTGCTGAATACAAATAATTCAGGCTAAATGAGATATTTGGCATGAAGGACCATACCAGGAATCTAGATAGCAGGAACCAAGAAATTGTTCCTGATGGCACCACTTGCCTTTGTAATAAATGGCAAAGTTCTAATAGCTATAAAATAGAGAGATAACATTAGAATCATATTTTCAGTACAGAGGCTCCAAAATACTCTTGGTAACTCAGTGAGAGACCATGTCTTGCAGTTGTGCTCTGCATTCAACCATCCTCACAGATGACTGTATTTTGCCTTTTAAGTCTTGATTGTGATGTGATTAAGTCCAGTACAAAGCAGGGACTTTACTGAACAAAAGTATTTTTCATTCCAATCAGAGGACCGCATGTTCTCTCAGGAAGGGCTCTCACTGCTGGTGACCAGAATTTGAAATTCAGCAACTAATTTTGGTACATTTCTTCAGTGTTTTTGGTTGGTTGATTTTTTTACAACAGTTTCATCTCATTATAAACTCAGGGGAAAAATTCCCATGTCAGCATAAAGATCCAGTCCCTGCAGTTCAGATCACAGAAACAGCCAATGTTCCCTGTTTTTGCAAATGGAAGGGACTGAATTTTGATTGTCCCCACAGCCTTTTCTCTTCTGCTCGTGCCATCATAAATCTTCTCTTTAGAAATATTTCATTATGTATTGTGACAGTTGTGCTTTTAGAAATGTTTTAGTCATCTCTACAGCCATTCTACAAAGCAGAGTGAGACAAGTTATTCCCCTTACCTTTTGTTGCACCTTTTCCTCTACCTCCAAGAAACTGGAAATGTTTTCCTGCTATTGTTCATTTAGAGATCTCCTTGGTTACTGTATTCTTTATAAAATAAACTCTTTCTTGTTCTCTGCTCTATGTTTAGTTTAGTTAGTCCTATTTTTGGCTTTTATAAAACATGGATTAGCCTTTTAATTTTTAATATTGAGACTTAAATAATCTGATTATACTTAAAAATTGCAATAGCTGTTTTTTGACCATTTAGATTTTACTTCCGTTGTTGTCATTATCTGTCATTTTCATGAGATTCTTTTAGACTATGGGAGGCTTCCTTGCAAATCTGAGTCTGGCTCTGAAATGACTTTTCCCTTCGTAGTGATACACTCCTTGAATTTAAAGGCACCACACAGGACTGCCTGAGGTTTAATGTAGCATGTCCATATTTCCCTCCTTTCCTTCTTTGTTACTGTTTCAAATGAGGTAAATTTCGTTTAACTTTATGCCAAGTGTCTAGAGGGTGAAGGAGAGGAAGAGAAGTACTTTCTACACTGATCTGTTCCTTGAAATTTTTAAAATACAACCAACCTAAGTCTTGAGTAGCAGAAGTGATATCATCGTGGATCAGAGTTTAAGCAACTGATCATACAAAATTCCTTAATGAAAAAAAAGCTAAGCACTTATACATCATAATTTTACCTTGGGTGGTATATCTGGCAGTGTCTGTACTACAAACCATATGCACTGCATGTTTTTCCACCTGTTGTATTAGATGTAACACTACAGCCTTGCAAACATACCAGGTGCTTAGTGTGACTTTCTTCTCCATTGTGTTCAGATCATCTACTGTAATTTTTTTTTTTAATGACTCCCTTTTAGGAGATGGTAATTGCAGCAATTTCAGAGCCTTTTAGTCTATAGTTCATTACAAAGCTGGGTGTGGAATAATACATTATTTTACATTGACTGGTAATGGTTCTAAAATCCGCTATCAAAAAAAGAACCAAAAGCTGTTGTTGAAGTCTTCGGTGCTGCAGGCTCTGCTGTACAGAACATGTCAGATCCACTAGGGAAAAAAGAGTGGAAAATATAAAGTGCTACAATTGGTAGAAGAAATTAGATTATAATACATATAATACATAACATCTGTTGAGATGTCTTTGAGTATCACTGGTAATCATCCATCATTAAATGTTGTTTCTCAAACTGTACAGTGTATTTTATGAGGTATTTCTACCAACTCAAGTGCACATGAATAACCTCTTGTGTTATTTCTTCCTCCAGACTTGTGCTGTTTAATCATTCACCCAACAGACAAGCACTATAAATCATTTCAATCATTCAGCCCTACCAACCTTTCAAAGAATGAAGAAGTCACAGTAGGAGACTTCCTCAAGTGCACTTTAAATCCTGTGCAGCAGGTACCAGTAAAGATACTCTCATAAATGTAAACTTGTGTGGCTGGGCCAGCAAACAGACTGTTATTTTAGACTGTATAAGCATCACTGGGTCTCATGGTTTGCCCCTGAGTGCCAGAAGTTTCTATATGTTTATCAAAGGTTATGAAGAGAAATCATTAGAGGAATACCATATGTTCACACAAACAAAGTCGCCGCTAAAACACAAAATGCCCTCATGGTCCCAGTAAAAACCTTTTGCTTACGGAAAATCTTCTTTTCATTTGATCCTTATGTCTCCTTGCTTATCAAGGTCTTGATATGCTTACATTTTAGCAATAAAATCTGGTGTTGGCCAAAGAGGTTCTTTCAGAGTGCTTGGCCACAAAGCACTGGGTTGTGCTGCCCCTGACTGTTTGGTCCCTTGAGTTGCACCAACATTTCCACGGCTGAATCAGGGTATTGTTCAAGTTTTCAGTATTTGAGACAAAGGATGAGAGAAATGGGTATTCTCCCAAATATCAAATCATTACTGCATTCAACAACACTATTTTGTGTCTTTAAGTAATTGGCGTTGTTCAAGACAGTTGTCTTACAGTGCATCTCTTTATAACTGTTGCATCAACAGGTGCAATAACAACTACAATTCTGACTGAAAGATGAGGATCCAAGTAAAGCAAGCTAATTGTTTTCTGGCTTGTAAAGATTTAATCTTAAAAGCACTGTACCATGTGGTACAAAATGGCACCACTTCCTTCACTGTCTAACCCAGTAGATGTAGGAAGGCATGAACCAGCCTCAGAGTGACCCTGCTCTGTGGCAACACCAGTTTGCTTTCTTTCTTTGCTTCCTTCAAGTTGATCCTTTCAATACCCAAAGCCTTTGGAAGGAATGGGGATTCAGAACCTCCCTTAGAGTCAGGGGGGGTTCATTTCTTCCACAGGCCCTAAACATGACCCTTGACTGACAGTGAAGGTGCTAAGACAGACTGCTGCTGAGATTTCACTGTCAGCACTAGGGACCATAGGGAGTGGTGATACCAGTCTTTTTGGAGGGAGACAGTGGAGGAAGAGACCATTTAGTGCTGGCTGCTGCCCCCTTGTCCTGGGTTTGCTCTCTGGCACACTCCTAAGTAGGAGACAGTGCTGCATTCACTACTCTGAGCTCCTCCAGTATCTGCTCACGAGGGTTGAGATGTGGTGGGATCATCCGTTCCACCTGACGTCAGCACCAACAAAAAGCCAGGGCTTCTCCTCATCACAGGCAAAGGTTTGATGAAACATTCTCTGTTTCATGACTCCTGCTACATTCACCTCAGCAGGAATCCCTTCACTTCCAAAAAAAAGGGCTTTTTCCTGGGTGAGGCAGCAGCTCCAGTTCCTGCTGAGCTTGCTGTTCAAGTGAGTCTTCAGTGCTGCTCCTCCTGCATTCAAAATCATACTGGCAGTTGTATAAGAAAATGCCTTTTTATGAGAAAAAACCTTTTTGTTCTTTTTTCAAGATCCAATCTCTATTGAAAGCATTCAACTATGTTTTTTTTTTTCTTAGGCAACTTATTTAACTATAACAAAAAAGATTTAAAACTTGATGACTCATTACAGGATTTAGGGATATATGCAGAGCTCATTCAGCTTTCACTCTTGAATGTCTTCAGTGCAAGGTGCATCAATCTTTTAGTCTTGGAGCTGCCTGTGCCCCTCAGAATTTATGTTTTGTTCATCTCTGGTCTTCAAAATTATTTAGATGGGAATAAAGATGAAAACAGTGTGGATAGAAAGAGTCACATACTATAGTTCAGGGATTCTCTTTGATGCAAGAAGCATTCTTTCTGCAAGATCTTTTCTGGCAAAAGATGTGTGGATTGTGACCCTGATATCTGGTCTATACTAGAAGAATGAACTTCTTTCCTTATCATATTCTCTGCATTATCCCTTGGGGCTAGTTTTGTATATTATGCACCATTCACCTTCTCTCTCAGAAGTGAGACATTTTGAGATCTCTGGAAGTTTCATTTCAGTTTAAAAACGCACAGAAATTTGTTTTTTAATGAAAACACAAAGTATTTATAGAACTCCAAATGAAGTCTCAGGAGAACACTCTTCTTTTGATACTAAGATTCAAAGTCACCACCATATGTTCCCACAAGCACATCAGTTCATAAAAGCTGATTTCTTATTTCTACAAGGCTTGAGCTTCCATGTGTGTGTATGTGTATTCTGAAAACAAGATTTCAGACAAGCAGACACAAAGGGGCAAGAAGGGATTATTACAATTTCAGGACATGAGAAACAGGGTGCAAAGGGAAAGAAGAATAGGCATGCTTTCCGTTTAAGTGAATGTAAAGAATACATGCTGTTTTTCTAGCGGGACACAAACATGCAGGGCCAGGTGCTGCTGGGAGCCCAGGAGGGAATGGGATGAAACCAGCCTGCTCACCTTAGCACTGTGTCCCTGGTCCACACCTGCATCCAGGCAGCAGAGGGTAGTAAGGGATGCTGCTGTGGTTTAGGGCTTGGTGAGGGACATGTGTGTAACAAGAATTGTCATATTGCTAAGTTAGTCCTTTGAGCTTCTCAGGGTGCTGCCACAGGAACATCTCAGTGATTCAGACTCTGCTTTGTGTGCTGAGAAATCTGATCAAAGGCTTCATAAATCTTGTCACCAGTGATAGGACATAAGACACAATGTTCTTGCTCTCCCATTTTGGAGCAGGAAAGACAAGAATTTAATTTCAAAAGTCGAGCTGAAGCTAGTAGTTCTCCAGTGAGAGTTTACTCTTCTATCCTTGTTTACCCTAGATCTCCATTCCTAACAGGTACACCGAAATAAGAGACAAAATATGTCAACAATGTTCTCAATGATTTTTTTTTTTAATTAAATCACAGTTTTGTTAAAAACATATTGGTTCACTGAGCTGCCCAGACTTCATTCAAAACCTCTCAGGGTCTTAATGACTCATGACCAAGGATGTTTACATCTGCACTTCAAAGAGATGTCAGAGAAGCAGACTCAGTGTACAGAGTAGACTTCAACCCACACTGTGGCGCTCAGACATCACTTTGCTGGCTTGCAACACTTCACATACACAAGTGGGCAAATTATAGATAACTCCAATTATTTTTTTTTCTCATGGGCTAATGGTTAGAAAGGGACATAGATGAAAAGAAAAGGGAAAGACAAAGAGAATAGATCATGGAATCATAGAATTGTTACAGTTGGAAAAGACCTCCAATATCATGAGGTCCAACCTTTGACAGAACACCACCATGTCAACTAAACCGTAGTACTAAGTGCTTCATCCAGGCATTTCTGGAACTCCTCCAGGGACAGTGACTCCACCACCTCCCTGGGCAACCCTTACCAACAGCTGACTACACTTTCAGTGAAAAATTCCTTTCTGATGTACAGCCTAAACCTCCCCTGGGGCAGCTTGAGATTATGCCCTCTTGTCCTGTCACTTCTTGCCTGGGAGAAGGGACTGACCCCCACCTGGCTACACCCTCCTTTCAGGCAGCTGTAGAGAATGTTAAGGACTCCCCTTCTGCAGGCTAAACAACCTCGGTTCCCTCAGCTGCTACTCATGACTTATTCTCTAGAGCCTTTGCTAGCTCTGTTGCCCTCCAACGTCTTTCTTGAAGTGAGGGGCCAACAACTGGACACAGTACTTGAGGTGTGTCCTCTCCAGTGAGAGTATAGAGGGACAGTCATCATGACTGATGATCATGACAGACTCTGATCTCCCCTTCCCCTCAGTTGTTTTCCCACTGCCTGTGTGTTCCACTGGTGGCTTAGTGGAGATGGACCTGTGTTTGCACCCTAATGATGCAGGACCAATGACACACACACAGTTCTTTGACTGGAAATGCATCACCAAAAAAACATCTTGGCCAAGTAGAAATATGAGCTTAAAATGGCAGCGTCCTACTGCCTGCTTCTGAAGTACTGGAGATGTAAACAGCTCTGCTCTCTCACCACTTGCTCTTTGTAGATGTCCTCTCACATGAAAACTCTTGATTTCGGCTCCCAGCTCATTCCCAGACTTGTACAGCAGAGAGGCTCCAAAGGTCACCATCTGCCTTTTAAAAATGAACACATTTAGTCAGCTCCCATCAAGGCTATACAGGGAACGTCTCTTGACTTCATATTATTTGGTTGTATTTAATACTCTGTTAACTTGCCAGATGCTTCTTCCAGGGTTTTGACAGTGGTTCTTCTGCAGTAAAAATCAGCACTGCTTCTTGGATCCGATTGCCTGTTTTGGCACTGGATAGTTTTCCTATGGAAAACTATCTCACATTGTTAAACAGTTTAGTTTACTGAAAGCCTTCTAACAAATTCATTTACTAAGCAGTCAAGGTCATGGAATATATATATATTTTAAGGCTTTCAAATAAAAATGGCCCCCAAAAAAAGGCCAGGCAAACTGATGTTCTAAGACCTAGAAGTGAATAAGGTATGATATTTAGGATTTGGAAGTTGAAAAGCTAGGTGAGATTAGTAGAGAAAGAGATGGAGATTCAGCTGGGAAGCTGTCACGGTGTCTCTCTGAATCCTGGACTGGTATCATTTATGTCCCAGCTGAGTTGTGTGGCTCCTGACTACACGATTTGATTTCTTTCTTACTTGCTCAGGACCTTAGCCAAGGGCTGGTTTCACCAACGTGTAATTCATTGTGCCCACAGTATAACCTTCAGTCTTTTAATTTTATACCCCTTTAGTTTTCCATATCTGTTGGTCATAATGTTTTGACATCATCTACTCTTGTACAATTGAAATTGTACTGAAAGAAGAGCTCTTTGGACTACTATGAAAATCCACAAAATCCATCCAAAAATCTTATTCAAACATAAAAAGACCCAATTTAGGCTCAATGAGGTCTGATACTGGACTACTATAATAGCATTTGGAGCCTCAATTTCTGTCCTTGACTTACTCTTTCTATTTCTTAACTTTTACTGTCCTTTGTCCATTCCTCAAGTACATTTTCTCTTTGATGATTTCTTAGTTTATTTCTGATCCTTCCTATTCCATGTGTAAGAACCCTTCTTTTTTTGTTCTTTTTCTTACGCCTCTACCTTTCAGCATTTTTCTGACACCTTCTTTCCTTCTGTCCCTCCTTCCTTCCCTCACTGCTCCCGAGGCTCAGCTGTGGCCATTGGTGACTCTACACCATACCCACAAGAGGCTTACAGTCGTGCAGTGAAGGGATGTGACCTGTGCTCCCCCCAGCTCAGCCTGAGGGCACAAAACACTCATGTTCCCATCTCTGCGTATCACTTCTCCTTGGGGAAAGTTGAGCAGATGCTGGACTAGACAGCCCTGGAGCCACCTTCCAGCCTGAGCAACACTCATGCTGAAGAAACCCTCATACTTTTTTCCTGGATTTAGAGCACAGCAGTAACTTGCTGAACGTGAGGCTGCAATTAGGGCACATGAGCAACCAGAGCCCAAGCTGGAACTTAGACCTCTAGTCAATTGATGTCAGTGTTGTTCATGGGGACTATTGAGTCTTTGGGGAGAGTATCTGTACTGAGAGGGCTGATTTAAAACTTTTCTTCTCTTGCGGTCAAGATCGAATATAATAGGGAACATTTCTTGCTTAGGGGGCTTCGTGTTGTCCTGCTAACAATATTCCCTAAATAGATTTTAACATATTTTTTCTTGTTAATTTGAAATTTGTATTTGAAAGTTTCCTTTAAATGCATTTAGACATCTCCCTGGATGATCAATTATCTCAATTCATGTAAAGTTCTCATGCGTGACCATTTCTTATGATGGCAATAAATGAAATTTAGTAATAAACTCTCATAAATTTATTAAGGCCCCACAGCCACAGATCACCATTGTCAGTTCATATAATGCTTCCCTAGTTACTAAAAAGCTGTATTACATGCCATTACACTTATAATCCCACTTAATATTAGTCCACTTAACAACCTCTCAAACATTTGGAATTGAATTTACAGTCTGTCATCAGTGCCTCTATGAGGTTTATTGCAACATTTCCTCTCTAAATGTTTTTGTGGTCTGAGAAAGGATTATTCTCATTGAAATTGAAAAGCCTTGCTCAACAACTCGCTTATTCCTCCCCTCTCTATTCTTTATGCCTTTTTGTTTTTTCCTACTAGCTCATTTATTCTGTATTCCACTCAAGCTAACCCCTCTCAATGCAGATGACAGCTTTAGGTCCTGGTTGTAAATCTTCAGTGCAAATGGCCCTAGATCCTGCATGTTACCTGCAGCAACGGGAAACAATAACTTCTGGGGATGTCATTGCCTTTGTAGCCTTAGCTGCTGTTATCTTGTAGAATAAGTTTTACATCTCTGCTTTCCACTGATTATTCATAAAAATACGCAGCAGTCTGAATCTGTGTCATGCCAACATCTCTCCCTGACTAATGACCCCACGTTCAGGTGGGTCAGGTATGCTGACAGACCCCAGCATGTGTTTCCAGACTGAAATATACAACCAGTTCCCATCTAGTGTTGCTGGCTAAGTAAAGTTCAAATAGGCATTGCTATTAGAAAAGCCTCTGGAGCGTGCAAACCACAGTGAACTGGAACTCCTGGTTTATGTTGTCACCCTCAGATTTAGATCAGAGGACTTCTGAATTTGCCAGGTGAGGCATGACATGGGTTTTACCTTTTTGTCACACTTTCTGCAGGCAGCTTCTACAGGAAATGTCTGACAAAGTTCCCCCTGTCTGACGGGTTTCCTGGGCAAGCAAATAACTTCTCACGTTTACAGTGATTTTTCTCTCTGTAATGAAGTACGTCAGTACTATGCTGTAAAAGCAGCCATCCATAAACATTACAGCATCATGCTTTTGCAAGGAATTTTGTAAAAAATCCTCATGAACCATGAGTTTGCCAAGAATCTGAATGCAGATCAAGGATGTGCTTGTCAGAGCCAAGAAAGGTGGACCAAGCTAGCTGCTGATCCTGTCTCTATTCTTCTGCTTATCCTGCCAGCAGCTTTTTGTCAGAGTCCAGGGCATTCCTCTGGTTGCCCTGGATGGTCACAGACCTCGGTAGAGGGGTCTG
>VXBB01019812.1:1001018-1052205 GCA_013399915.1 Illadopsis cleaveri
CCTTCAGAGGGCAAAAAAGCACCACTCGAACCACCACCCACCACGAACCACCACCTAAATCTCAGGTGGAGAGAGAAAACTCAAAACTCTGAGACTTTTTTCCCAGTAACAGTGCACGGGACTGGCTTCCTGTCTTTCACAGGCCTTGCTGCTGCATCAGCCCCATGGATGAATATGGCTCAGCCCCTCCCACACTGTTACCCTCCAAATCTGTCTTTTCTTATTGTACAGCTGACTTTGTCATGGAATAAAGCTTTACTGACAAAATGCTGCAGCTTTCATGGAAATACTGTACATGATGTATGGAGCATAGGAGTACACTGTACATGATGTATGGATTTGAAAACAACTCCTGCCTGGCAGGCTGGCAGAAGCACAAAGACTGCTGTGTGATCCATACCGTCCTGAGTTTTTGAAGCTCTGCTCGGCAAGCGGCAGCCAGAGAGCTTCCAAAACCTCCAGGACAAAGCTTTTCCCAAATAACACTACTAAGATCAAAACATGTCTTTCTATTCCTATATCTGTGTAGAGTTTTTATTAGGACTTTTTTGCATGGGGTGGTTTTCCTCCCTCACTTGATGCTGCAGGCTCCAAGACAGTAGTTTCATATTCCCTGATGAAAAGAAATGAAATGAAATGAAATGGTGCCTCAACAAGAGGAAACAAAAGGGAAAGGACACCTTAGAAGAGAACCAGCCTGGTGATTAATCTCTGCCACCAGCACAGCGCAGACACAGACACAGCCTCTGGGCACTGGTACACGGCCACCCAGCAGCTGCCTGCCAGGCTCTCAGTCTGGGATTGCCCCTCCAGCCCCGAGGGGACTGCCTGCTGCTGGAGGATAGCAATGGCAAATTAAAGGCATTTGCCCCTTGGTAGCTTCCATAAAACATCTAGGTCTTTAGCTACAAATAAAGGAAATTATATTCTTTATAATAAAGGAAAGTTTGTTTAGGACTTCTAGGATGTTCAGGCTTGCTCTCCCAGCCCTGCTGCATGGGCAACACTGGCAAAGAGGCCAAACATTCTGCCGAGAGTGGAATCTCACCCAGCCCTCTGCAGCCTGCTCCAGAGAGTGGTCCTGCAGCCTCACCTGCCATGCCTGCTCCTGTGGAGATACTTCCATTCCCATCTGGCTTGGGCCATTTCCACAAGCAGCAAGCTGGGCTGGAGCTTCTCCAGGGAAGCAAATGGCAGAAGGTGGGCAGAAGAACACAGTCTGGCTCTCTAAACTGCTTTTTTTTTTTGGTGGCCAATCTGGATTGTCACACAGAAGGTTGTATCACCTGCAACCTATATATTGATAGAATTACGCTGGATCAAAAAGTAAACCTTTTCTGTGTATTTGAGCTACAGCATTAGTGATTTTGAAATTTCCTGAAATCCCCTTGTATGCGTTCTTCATATCAGTCTAAATTAGGTGAAGGATGATATAATTGTTATCTCTTTGTTTTGTCTTTATGGATGGATGCTAGAAAAGGGATTACTTTCTCTTTTGCACTTCTTATTTTCCTCTTTCTTTTCTCTCTNGCTATTATTATCCTGAGGCTTGAGGCTTCAAATAGCTGAGTTGTCTGGAAAGTCATATCTCCTCAGAAGAACCATTTGGCTTATCTGCTGATAGCAGAGAGCACAAGTTGGCACACTTTCAAAAGAGAAAGCTTATTTTACCAGCAGCAACTGTGCCTTTCATTCAACCTGAACCAGCAGATAGGAAGCCAAGGGACTGTTCAAGAAGCAATTCCAGGCAATTTACAATCTAAAATCAACTTTGAAAGAACTGTGATGAAAGGGAACTATATTATTTCTTTGAGATTTTGTCTTGTCGTTTTCTTCCCTTTTGTTTTTTTTAAAGAGAAAACCAGAGTGAAACCAATCTTCATTCAGGAGCAAAGTAGAAAGTATATTGATTCAGTTTCATGTCTTTCAGATTATTCTTCTCTCTGATTTGTGAACTCCTAAAAGGATACTCTCTATCACTTTGGTGAAGTGCTATGTCCAATATTTGAGATTTGTATATAATGATTCCTCAGTGATTTCCTTGGCTTAGAAGTTTTTTTGGTTTTTTATTACTGTATGATATCTGAAATAGGTTTTAGGTTTATCTAGAGAGATTCTGTCATTCCTTTAATGAAATAAATTTTATTTTCAAGAGAGATCATAATCTTGATTCTCTCACAACTTTAATTGTACTGAATGGAGGACTGTGTCCTGTGGCTGCACTTCTCAGAAGGGGAAAAGATAGCAAGCAGCAAAAGGTACAAGGCGGTAACACTGGATAAAGAGTTCCTGTTTTCGCCCAGCTGGTGATCTTGGAGAAGAAAGCAGATGTGTTGCGTGTGCTGAATGCTGTGCCTTTGTGTGCATATATGTGCCTTTCCCAGTTTATAGCATGCCAAACTTGGAGCAGCAGCAAACTGTAAAAGAGTTTGAAGATCAAGCACTGAGGCAGTAACTGCAGTACACCTAATGTCTAGGCCATATTGTTCTCCACCAAGAGATCAATTCTCTAATTTGCTTTTGTGGTTTCTTATTGTAATAAAAGTTCTGAAAAGGGTACATATGCATGTGGTTCTCCACATCATGGTGCTGGCTGAGGCCACAGAACCCATCCTGCTTGTGACGTGCACGAGATTGTGGTGACTCTCCTGCCATGGTGACCATCCTATCACAGTGGACACTTGAATACATGTTCTAGTGCAGTGACATTGCTGTGCAGAAGTAGTCCAGGAGTCAAATGTACTGTCCTAGGGCTACACACTGGGCACCCTGGTACCCACCTCAGGCTAGTTGCACTGCTGAAGGCATGATGGGCTCATCCACTTTCTCCTCATCATCCCATGGAGCTCAGCATCTCCCACAGCTCTTGTGTTACTGTATTTTCTACTATGTGGGTGCCTGAAACAATGCTCTAGCAGCCCAGTAAAGACTGTAATGGAAATACAAAACATCTATACTGTGTGAATTGAAAGATGCACCCAGCATCTTGCCTCCAACTGTGGCCAGAAATAGATTCTTATGAGAGAGCATAAGAAGCAGGACAAATGCAAAGTAGTACCTTCGCAGGTAAAGGTTTTTTTTTCAAGGGGCTTCCTGAGCCAAAGGTTGCATCCAAACTGTAACATTCCCTTACCACTGGTGGACATTCATGCTTACATGAATTTGTCTGATCCCTTTTTTAATTAATTTAGAAGTTTAGCCTCTGCAACCTCCGTGAGCACTTAGTCTCACAGTTTAATTAGATGCTAGGGGAAAAGGCATTTCTTTCTCATTGTTTTAATCCTGCTGCTGATAATTGGGATGCCTTCTAATTCTCATAGTGGGTGGAAGATTGAGTAATTGTTCTGTGTTTACTTCAGTTATCATTATAAACCTCTATTATCTCCCCTCTCAGCTGCCTCTTCTTTTCAGCTGAACAGTCCAAGTCTAATTAGTCTGTCCTCATTTCTGCAAGGCTGAAACCAGCTCAAAATAATTGCCAAGCACAATCTTAGCAGACCATCCAAATCATACCTACAATACTCTAGAGGTTATTGGGTTGCTTATAAAACCAATGCACATCTTTACAAGGCCAGCTGTGAATGCAAAGGGCATGTCCAGGGTGCTCGGAGCAGAAGGATAACACAATAAATACATGACATTTTTGACCATAGTGTCACTTTTGATCAGCTATAAGGTGTAACTGAATGTACTGGTAAAGACCATGTGCTTTTATATACACAGGAAACTAGTACCTGGCAACAGAAACACCTGAGAAGATGCCAAGTAGACTGTGCTTCAATTCTGATTTCTGCAGAATGGGGAAAGTTAGAACAGACCTTTAACTGGCAAAGTTCAACAGTGGAAGTTCTGTAGTGGTCTGTTGTTTTCTGACATAGTTAAATCCAGCTGCCAAGAAACGGATTGGGTCATCATGCACCAAGAGCTAAGATGCTTTGAAAGTACATAAATATAATTTAAAGGTGTCAAGATGATATAAAATCATATTAGTAAATGAACCACAGGTACAAGAATGAACACCTTAGGTATGCTTCACTCGAACTGGAGGAATATCAGAATCCAACTTGTCTTTAGCCAAATCACAAGGAAGGGTATTCTGTCCTTTTATTCTTCTCCATGTTACAGTATGTACTCTTTGCAAACTAATCTTTTAATGTGCACATCCATTACAATATGTAAAATGAGACAGACATAACTTCACCTATATGCACTTTAAAATCAGATTTCACAAACCAAATTAAGAATGAGATTGCACTAAGTATAAAAGGACTCTGCAATCATGAAGTTCCAAATCTGCTGAAATAATCTGTATAAATTTCAAGTGAGGGGATTTTCTTTTAGATTTCACATGGCACTGCAATATACTATATATTCAGAATAATCTCAGCAACCACAGCAGCACTTTGATCAATATCACATACAAATTTCTGTGCACAACATGACAAGAGTCTGAATTTCTGTTTAGAAGCCACTTTTCCTTCTGACAGTATTTGTTTTGCATCTGCCATACACACAAACTGTATTTTCACCTTCCATGTGACCATCAGGGATCCAGAATCCTGAATTCCTGCAGGCACTGGCAGGGCAATGGCTCTTTGGCCTCCTGGGCTCCCAGTTCACCTCAGTGTAGACTGTCCCCTTCCAGTCTATACAAACTTTAGAAATACAAACTTCAGAAATCTAGAATACTATTCTAGAAATTTGGGAATTTCTAAAATACTAGAAATATTGGAAGTGGAGAAAAACCAGACCTTGAAACATCTAAATACTCTGTAAAATAAAACTGACCATCACTTTCTCACTCAGCTTTAATTTTGAGGCATATTTCTACCGGGCATTTTATCATGTGCAGAAATTCAATAACCTTTATAAACCAGAGATTTACTTTCTGTGATGAGTCCCAAATTTTCAGATGATATTTAGACTTAGAATAAGGGTGTTGTCTGGGCTGATTAAGGGGACATGGAGGGAAGTTCCTGAATAGGTGTGAGGTTGTTCTGCCTTGCCTTATTTTCCCTTCATCATTCTGCACAAATCAAGTGCAGCTTCATCCACCTGAGCATGCATTATCTCCCTGGTAGTCAGCAGCACTTGCAAAAATCTTGCTACGGCCAGCATCTTCCAAATTGCTTGGTATATTCCACATTTTGAAGATTATTTCTCCAGTAACTGCCACCTGCCTCCTCCTTATCCTTCTTTTAGGCTAATAAAAAACACATAGCTATTAATACATGCAAGAAACCTCGTATAGTGATTCCCAGATCTTTGAGGTATCATGCTACCTGGTTATAGAAAATCAATTTTCAGACTCTTGAAACGGAAAGAAAACTCCCTAGTGCAGCAAAATCAAACATCTAAATATCCCTTCAGCCACAAACTAAAAATTGAATCAGACTTTGAGACAGAATCCTACATCACTCTTTTCATCTTTGCTTTTCTAAAAGTGCCATAACGTCCTCATTTATGTTCAAGGAACTATAATAACCTTGTTCTGGAATGGGATATATTTCAAGGCACACATTTCAGGAAATGTAAATCGTGATATCTAATGGGTGGTGGGCTCACCAGTTTCCTTTAGGATTCAGAAGGCAGGCACAGGGGACAACAGTCCTTTTGAGTAACCTATAGCTGAACACAAAAGCTACATCTTGCAGGTAGCTGAAAAAAAAAAATCCTGAGTTTTCTGAAATGTGGGGCTACTCAAGGAGGACACATGGAAGCAGGTAAAATGCATTGGTCCTGAGCTTTCATCCAGTCACTACTTATGAGTACAAAACGAATTTGAAGTGCAATCTAGGGAGAATTTTACAAACAGTGAACATGGGTGTAAATGATTACTTGGGCTGGGTGTTGGCAGCAAACATATACTGACATGGCAGCAACTTCTTAACTCCTTTCCTTTCTGCTTACCTGGGTTTCAAGGAATGAATTGGGATACATCAGTGGCTCACCCCACTGTGGAAATGTCCTCTTTCATACATGTGTTGCTCTCTGTTTTAAAGCTGGTGACATGCCCCCTTGATGTCTATTTTGTTTCAGTTTTCGTGTTTGGAGAGTTACAGATGTGTTGCACAGTATAACTGCATGCTGTGTTACATGCTTTGACTACAGAGTAAAGCAATAAGGAAGGAAAGAATCAGAGTCAAGACAGAAGCAGGAAAAGCATCTACTAGTGAGTACAGCCTCAATCTCCAGTGACTTGTTCTTGCATTGACGTCAGACAGCACAAAGTGTATGTTCTTATATGTACCCTTGTGATTCCTGGTTGTTTTTATTTTATGTGTGTACTGAGTTGTTTTCCCAGCAGCAGTGTGCCCTGGGTAGGTCTGATCCTCTGTCAAGGAGCAGAATTAGAGACAGTGAGGCTGTGTCAGCACAGCAGAAATCATGCTGGGGTGGTGGGATTGTCATCAGCAGCTGCTCACAATGCAGCAGGGCAGCTCTCAGGAGTGCCTGCTGAGTGCCAGAAAGGTGCTTCTGATACAATCCCAAGCAAGCAGCAATGTGTATTTTGGTCAGTCTGTAGTAGTTCTTTTAATTACAGATGATTCTGTAATTTTGGAAATCCTCTCTCCTCTTTATTAAAAACCTAAAATCTCAACTGTTCACCAAGTATACACAAAGGCAGAGAAATTGTGATGTGGAACACAAAGTGCTGGAACATGTAGCTTTGATACGTTTTGTGCGCTAACAATCATGAACATTCATGCCCTAAGAGGCTGTTTCTTCTTGCTGTGCTTAGTGCAGGCCTAGTACAAGGAGAAACAGAGCACCTACTGATTAATTGATCTGGTAAGCAGTAGATTTTTCAAGCAACATCCCCAAAGACTAAAAGAAGAAAAGAATGTCAGTTATTGCATGCTAGAGACTCAGTGCAGGAACATTAGATCCAGCAGACATTCTGTGTTCTGCTCCTTATTTCTAAGAGCTACACACACATTAGCAGTTTTAAATTCAAACACAGAATTCACTTTCTATTTACATTATTTCAAAGTAGTGCCACAGGTTAACTCAGTCAATGAACAGAATCAGTTGTATCCTAGTAAGAAATGCCAAAAACCTGCTGTGTGCCACACCACAGGTGTGACAGGGAAACTGGGAAATCAGCCTCATATCCATTTTAAAGGCTCTGTTTAAAGAGTCCCAGTCCTGATCCATGTCACAGACACTGCACAGCAGCTCCTACAAGGAGCTTGTGACCCAGCTCTCACACCTAGGGCTTTTCTGGCTCACACAGATCACATTAATTGATTAAGTGAGCTGATCACAGATCACATTAGTGATTAAGTGAGCTGAGACATCCTTTGCATCCATTGCAGCTGAACTGATGCTTCCATTGCTCATGGTATGCTGGGAAGCTAAAGGTCCTCCATGTGTAAGTGGGGCTCCTCTGCAGGCAGTGCACATCTACACACAGCCCTGAACCCAGCAGGGCAGAAGCCCTGAGGACTTCAGCCTTTCTGGTGCCAGTGTTGGCAGCAGTGACCACTGCTCAGC
The DNA here is from genome assembly GCA_013399915.1 of Illadopsis cleaveri. Taxonomy (NCBI): domain Eukaryota; kingdom Metazoa; phylum Chordata; class Aves; order Passeriformes; family Timaliidae; genus Illadopsis; species Illadopsis cleaveri. The sequence continues at coordinate 1,008,516 of VXBB01019812.1, forward strand.
ACACTGTGCAATGGCCCAGCAGCCTCTCTCCTCTGCCTTCCCACCTGAGCTCACCTCTCCCTGTATCCAGCTCAGCAAAGACCCATCTTGGGAGGAAAGCAGAACTGAATCACCAGTTTTTCAAGGGATTTCGCCATGGAAATGGCTTTGTTTAGATAGAGCTGCTCCTTATGCTCAAAATGTGTAAGCTAAAGAGCAGCAAGCTCTTCTCTGCAGCACACCCTGGCTGAGTATTTGCTTTTTTCCTTTGCAGATCCCCCTGGATCTACTCCATTCCATCCTGCTCATTGTGCAATTAGGAACTGAAATGGGAGTGTGATCGTTGAACCCAATACTGAGGCCCCAGTGGACGGGCATTTCATTTCTCTCCTATCTGTTGTAATGGCAAGTCCCCACATTTATTCCCCTGGTGCTCTGCTGTGCTGCTCTGGTGAGAAAGTCATTACCCTTTTTAAGGAAAAATTCCATGGCATGTGAAAAGCCTGAAAAGTCAAAAAAGCAGTTACTTTTGAAACAAGAAAAAAGAAAAAAAAAGAAGGAAAAACAGGTTTTGGAAGCTGCAGCAGTTCTCTCAAGGACAGCTGTAAATGGCACTTACTGCATACAAATAAGAGCCAGCAGCGATGAAAAGAAAGCAACAAATAAACAAATCAATGACAATACCAACAAAAAAGTGTTCAGCTGCCAAGAACATAGTTTATCTCTCATTAGCATAATTATTGCTTAGAGTTTCAACTCCAAATACCACAAACCATTAAAAAGTTACGGTATGCTTAAATATTTTGTCATTTTTTTGGCAAGAAGGCAGTCATAGGCAGAGGAGGGTATGAATTGCATCGCTGCCTTGTTCTATGAAGGTCTCTCACTCTTTTGAGGAATTACCCTCTTGCTCTGATAAGGCAGTGGTAGCCAAACTTAACAGAAGCCAACATGGCCCCTGTGCAGCAGAGAGAGTGGAGAGAGCTCCTGCCAAACTGCAGCAGCTTGTAGATTTTTAAGATGCTGAAAACAGAACCAAGGATTTTCACCAAAGAAAATTTAACACTAAACTTTTTCATCCTAGGGAAAGGTTGGGAGAGGCAAAGAACTAAGGTCTGGTCAAGGAAAGTTATTTAGACTGTTTTTCCTGGATTTTGCTTCAGCTATCTCTTTCCCCAAACCTTACAGCATATATAGCCAGAGCCTAGGGACCCAGATGGGCAGCGAGCAGAAGTTTGGTGTCAGCTGGGCAGGAAGCAAAAGAGCAAGCAGCTGGGACTTGCTCAAGCCAGAGAAAGGAGAGAGGATGGCATTTCCTAATCGTCCTCAAAGCACAGCTTTTAACTGTGTATAAAATTATCACATAGCCCTCCAATGTAGCCTTATGTTTAGGCAGTGAAAAATCTCCATGAAAACAGTAATTTTTACCCAGTCTGATCCATTCCATTTAATGCTGAAAATAGTTACTGGCTTTTTGGGTAGCAATGACATTCTTGAGTCTTTTATGAATGGATAAATTTGAACTGCATATTTCTGCCTAAATACTGCACTTTCTCATCTCAAGGATGGTCCATATTGTTTCCAAAATAAATTAAAGGGTGCTTTTTTAGTAACCTCTCAGGGATTAAGGTCCTGAAGCTGAGTGATTCATGTATAATAGATCCACTCTGAGAAGTCCCATCAGTTAAAAACCAGGTGTACTGCAGGAAAGTGCTCTGGCAGAAAATCACCATCAGAAAGACTTTTCAGAGTCAAGTCCACCCCTATTTTATTCCAGGGGCCTGCTGGGTCATTACCTTTGGAAATCAATTCTAAAGTGTGACAGATGCTTTCAGCTTGCAGAGCTATGCTCTGTGGCAGGCACCAAACAGCTGCAGTGCTGCTACGGCTTTTGTGGGTTCTGTTGAGAGCTGGTGGCTATAATTAGCAGAGTCCTTTATGCAACTGTCATGTCCCTGAGAGAAATCAATGCTGCAGCATTGTTTTACCTTCCTTGCCTTACCTAGACTGCTCTAAATTGAAAAGCAAACGCAGCCACGAACTGCAGGCTTTGAACCATAATTTTCAGAGCTTCACGAATGTATTACAAAGTTTCAGCAGTAGCACAAGAGGGTGCAGAATAAAGCTGTTTGCTCATATAACTGCCTGGGGAGACCTCAGGGCTGGGAATTTTCAACAGGTTAGACAGATGTTTAGCAGGTATGACACAATATCATTTATCCAGTTGGTTGGTTTAGAAGCTCCCCGGAGGTCCCTGTTTTCTTTATTTTGCAATGGTTCTGTACATGTGGGATGATCGGGTTACTTACAAATTGTTTGGCAAACTGGAGGACTAATAAAGCTTAACTGGGCTGCTGAGTGGACTCCCTCACATCTCATAATGTGGATGGTGTTTACATTTCTTTCAGGAAAGTTATGTACAGAAAATCCTCCCTCCTCAGAATTTGTTATAAATCTTACAGGACCAGACTACCTGTGAGACCTCCAAAGCTTTGATTGAAATTGGCTGGTTAGTACAGCAGTTATTAGACAAGTGCTGACACACCTACCTGCAAGCAAGCACAGTGAGTGATTATGAGAGCCCTGTTACATCATGAAATCAGGCTGGAATGTGAAGCTGATGCAGGAGCCTTATGAGGCAATTTAACAAATGACCACTCCATGGGGAAAACAGGAGCGGGTACATAAGGTTTTAATTACACTGATTACGGAGTGGATTTTTTAGTGCATTGCAGCCATGATTTTGTGCTAATCAGGCAATTCAAAGCCATCAGAAGCTTTTCTTAAATTTTTCTCATTTATTTTGCGTCACTGGTAAAGGAACCTGAGTGCACCAGTGTATTTAATTCCTTTATAGTAGCCATCACTGGTAAAACACTAAGGACTATAATATGCACTAAGAGCTTATTAAGTGGGGTTAAAGCAAAGCAGAGGTTAATAGCATGAATTTTATGTGGAATTTTATTTTTGTATGCTTCAATGACACCTGCTGCTGAAGGCAGAATGAGAGTTGCAGGTGATGAATGCATGCATGAGTTTAGTGCTGATGATTTTTACTTTCAGAAGGTAAAAGTCTTGGGGATGTATTTGGAATAGTCTGCCTGGGGAGGTGGTGGAGTCACTATCCCTGGATGTGTTTAAAAAGAGACTGGATGTGGCACTTGATACCATGATCTAGTTGAGGTGTTAGGGCTGGGTTGGACTCGATGATCTTGAAGGTCTCTTCAAACCTACACATTCTGTGATTCTGTGACCCCCTGTGTAACACTGCAGGAGTATATCCACTCTAACATCTCTCAGAAAACCAAAGGGGAACACGCCAAGTAATGTTACTTAGTTGTGTTTTTTTTCATAAAACTCTCAATAGTGACAAACAAATAGGGAAAGTTGAGTGGGAAATTCCTTTGAATCTCAGAGGTTGCTGCATGATCATTAAAAGTGTGGGTCTGAACACAGAGGACATGGAAGAGGGAGCACATCAAGGAATAGCATCCTCATTAGGGCAGAGAGTGATGGATTCCACACCCAGTGGAGGTAGAAACTATTTATTTTTTCCCCACATCTTCTCCTGATCGAAGAAGGAATAAGTAAAGTCAAAGGAATCACATTGAGACCAGGTCAGAGGAGCTAATGAAACACTGTGTAGATCTATGTAAAGAAGTACCAGGTATTAAAACAAAACTGACCAAGAGATTCTACTTCCTCTTTCTGCTGTGGTCCTTGCTTTTCCCAGTTTGTGCACTGCTTGTTTCCTCAGTGTGCATTTTTACAGGTTCCTGCAAATTTATCCCAAGGGTTTCTGAACAAGAAATGTGTAGGTGACCAGCCAGTGTTCATGGCAGAATTCAATGGAAATATTTTGCTCATCTTTCATTTGCCTGCAGTAGATCTTCCTTCTGACTAAATACCAAAATGCTGCCTGAAAAATACCAAATGGGATGCACTGGAGTTCAAGACAGCAAACAGGCTAATGAAAAAATGTGCCATTGATGGCTGCTACAGGCTAAAGCTGTAAAAAATGCCACCCAAGCTTCTCCTGCCTTCCTCTGCGCACATGCATTAAGAGGAATCATCCAGGGGAAGCCACTGGAATCTGATGAACCTAGCCGTATTACAGTTGATTTGATGTGCAGGGTGGAGGCCATTGGGAGTAAGCTCTGGAAGCACAAGTTAGAATAGATTATTTGTCTGTTTAGTGGCTTGGAGTCTTCTGTCAAGTCTTACCCACAAATGGCCTTTGCTTTTGCTGGTTTCTGAGATGGAGTGTGATGAGGTTCTATGTCTGTTTCCAGACTGAACTGGGAGTTTCAGACCTCTACCCTTATTCCAGCTCAAAATGGTGAGTGAAACGTGCTGCCAGTGAGCTGCCATCCCTCTGTCCTCTAGGGGATGTTTATGAGGAGCTGGAATGGTGGACACAATGTCCGGCTGGGAATGGCAGCATGCAGACAGCTCTGTCCCAGTCAGACTGCTCAGGAAGGACAGAGCAGCAAAAAAATTACTTTGTTTTGTGGGGTTGGGATTTGTTTTCTGATATGTCTGTTTTAAATTAGCAACCTATAGGAAAAAAAACCACAATATGCAAAAGTGTTTTTCCTTTGGTTTCTTAAACTCCCTGGTGCCACCTCTTTGTAGCACATGGTGTACTAATGCTGGATAGAGGACTCCAGCAGCCAGGGTAGGTAGCATTTTAATTATTCATATGTGCTCTGCTTGTCAGAGCTGTTTTCTCTCTTTTCACACCAGCACAGCAGCGCTTTCCTTATGTGACAACTGCAATGCTCCCTCCAGACTTCCCTATGCACAGTCACTCCACACTGCTTTCAGAGCCCAGGCAGCAGATGCAAATGATCAAGGATGCATAAATCTTCAGCAGAAGGCAAGGGCGGTACACAGTGGAAAGATGAACCACTGATCTCTGGATATCTTCTTGTTGTGTCCTGCTGCTGGCTATTTTAGCAATTCCAGCAGCTTTTTGAGGTATACCAACTCTACTGTTCACTGCTGATTCTTGTTAACAAAGATTCTTGACAGGGATCATTTCTGATTAAAGGATTAAAGCACAAGGATGAAATTGAGAGGGAATCAATTTCAATTTCCAAGTCTTTAGATGCATGGAAGATGTTTTCTTAGCTCTGGATTCAGAAAAAAACTCTATCTGTGCCTCTATATGTGTCATGTTTTCTTCATCCAGCAGCTGGAGAAAAGAGGCTTCACTCCCTTTGAAGTTTACCCTTCTGAGCTTAGTGCTGGTACAAGTAACTGAAGTGGCAGCTTTGCCCTTTGAAGACGCCTCATTTCTGTCTCAGAGTTTCCTTCATTTTTTTCCTTAGGAAGTGGATGGAGTTAAGGGAATACAGAGCCAGTGTGAACTCAATATCAGAAAGGCTCCAAAGTCCTGGTAATAAGAACACTGTAATAAGCTGAGTGAAGCTGTAACATTATCATCATCAGGTTTCATCATATCTATCCCTGACGAAAAATACTTTATTAGTTCTGGTCTCTCCATGGAATGTTGTGGCGTTGGAAGTGACTCCCTCACTACTACTCTCATGACTACAGAGAGATCTGATTTGTAACTTAGCACTACTATTAGGTACACAAACCCAGATGAAGCAAACTCCCTAGAGCACCCCATCAAATCCATTCACACACCACAATTTCTCTAGCTCCTTAGAGATATGTATAACTGGAGCCATTTCATAATACATTTTATATTTTTTCTTTACTTTTTCTGTGTTCTTAATCAGCAATTAATTTTACAGCATCATTCTGACTTCTTGATTATTCAAACTTCTTTTCTTTAATATACTAAAGACAGATTAAAAAAAAAAGTTAAAAAGTTCAGTCTCTCCCAGCCAATTTCATCATTAATTTCATCCATTTCTCATTTTTAATTGCTGTGTTATCTCTCTAGCTCCATGCCCACTCCAATATGTTAGGGGGAAAAAACCCATCCAGACCAACCTTCCGGTTTTTCCTAGCCCCTTTGGCTAACAGTAACTCATTTTAGGGTTTTAATTGCATTTTTAAGTAAGGCTGCTACAGCAATTGGCTTTGAGCCTTTTATCATGAACAGTATTTTGTTAGCATGCAAAGCAGTGCATGCTGTTCAACAGGGACAGCCTCTCACAGAGGCAGAGATAAAAAGTAGAGCACATAACGCTGTCTGCTTTAAGAACCTGGGCAGGGAATATGGAGATAGATGATAGTTAATTTCCTAGCTGTCTCACATGTTTGGGTTTAATTTAGTCACCTCATCACTCTCTTAGTTCTCTGCCTGTAAAATATCCTCTCTCTTACTAGCTAATGGCACAACTGCTCAAAAATACTTAGCCTCCTTCTGCCTCAATCATCCTACCATTAACCAGCATGTTCTTTGGCACACGCCCTCACACAGGTACCTAATAGCCCTGGCCTCAGCACCAACATTGCTGGCATTTGCAGGGTGCCATGATGGCTGCCTTCTCTCACGTGTGCCAAACCCCTACATCAGTTACTTTCCCATATCCAAAACTCTTATCTACTGCACAGAGCCCAAGAATCAATAGAGTGCTGTGGCTGCCAGTCCCTACCTAAACCTTGCCCTTCCTCTGCATGTTTGCTCATCCTCTGTGTGACCCAGGATGGGAGTGCATGCTCTCTGCTGTGGACAGAGAGAAAATCCATGCTGTCCCTGCTGAGTGCTGCAGTTGTGCCACCTTAAGCAGAGTGGTCACACACCATTAATGCCCAGCTAGTGCAGAGGACACTCACTCGGGCGTGGGTTCAGTGATCCGCTATTACTGCACTGTGTGTGACTCATCTCTCTGACCTTGTGTTAACATAAAATCCAGACTGGTGCTAACAGGAGCTGTGTTTAAATAGTTGTAAGGGCACACCCTTGACACTGCAGTCATTAAAAACAGCATTATTTCATTTCCAAGAGTACGCAGACTTTAGCTTCCATATCCTAGCCAAATTCTAACTGAGTATTTACTTCTTGCATCTCAGAGTGGTTTCTGTCATTTTCTCTAGCAACCATAGTTTTGCTTCCTACCCCAAACCCTATCAGATCACTATAGACTGTATACAGTGCCACAGAGAATGAAGCTGTTAGTGAATTTGTATATTCGAAAACATCCTGAGAAGAAAAGACAGCATATAATGTTCAAACATAAGAATGTGTCTTATTAATAATTGATATACTCTTCTTACTGTTCTGAGTGTTCATAAAATGCCCTGAGTTTCTCTGATGCAGCGTGAGCTGTGAGAACAGTCACTGCTTACACAGTGATAAACTAATCACAAATGAACCTGAAGTGCCATAATTGCCCTGCCTCCAGATTCAGCAGATTTCACAATGCATTAGAAAAGCATGACCAACAACAAGACTGCAGGGTAATTCATTCATTAAAAGCAGGGTGGACTTCTTGTAAAACAAGCTAATTTATTTCAGCTTCTTCAGGAAAATCTCTTCAGGTTTCCAATAACCACTGAGCCAGGAGCTGACTCAAGCACAACATTTAGGCAACTGGTATCAGATCAGCCCTTCCCATGATTAATTCCCTGGCCAGGTTCTGAGGAACAACTGGTCCAGCTGGAGTTCACAGTTCCACCTGCCCAGTGAGGACAACTCCAAAAACGAGAAATGGAGCAGCTGCACAGAATAATTCTAGGAATAATTCATGGATAACTTTCAAAAATTAGCATTTTAAAGTTAGTTTCTAGAGAAAATCTGCTGACTCTGATATGGCACCCAGAAAAGTTTGTTCCTATGGATTCAGATGTCAGGAGATGTTTGTCCAACTAAAGTGTCACTTTTAGAGGTTTTTAATGTGTAATTATTTGTAGATCCCTGCTAGTGGTTTATTAATACCATTAATTTCTTTACAAATCCTTAAGTTTCACTATATTCACATACACTAAATTTTTTCAGCTGTCTGCTTTTTATTGATAGTCAAAACCTCATTTTCCAAGCATTTTTGAATTTTTTTGCTTTTCATTACTTTTTCTTTTGAAAAAGAGTTTTAAAGGAAATGTTTGATACAATGATATTTACTAGAAAATTATAACCCTTGCAGACTTTTGAAGCACCCTGTGGAGTTTAAAGGAAAATTGCATCTTCTGTAGAATGTTAGAAGAAGTCTCAAGGGTAACACCAAAAGATGCTTGTAACAGTTCAGAGGTTTGATAGCAATTTTTAGTAGAACCTTTTGAATGCATCCATAATTCTCCTGAAAATTTAATAAGGCCTCTTGGGACAATCTCAGCTCACTGTTGATGGATTTGCTGTGTGCCATTTCCTTGAAAGTTCATGGCCTGAAGGCTAAATTGTTATATGTCCAAGACCATTCCCTTTGCCTTATTTGGGCACTATCAATGGGCCTTAGTAGGAGCACATAAGCAAAAAAGGAAATTAGCTACTATCTCTTTGTGTTTGGGAAGACACAAATGATATGTCTTAGAAGACTTTCAAAGTCATGGGAGCAAGCCACTTCTCTGATTTCAGAGGGTCTTGAGTCAGGCTGTTTCCAGAAGGGGAGTTTCCTTGCAATTTTTCAGCCTTTGAGTAATCTCTGTAAACTTTTCTTGGCTGCTTCGTGTGCTTTGCATTTTCTTTGTTCATCTATTTTTAAATAAGCAGACAGACACACTATTATAGTTCAATTTATTCATCAATATTGATTTTTTAGGCTGGCATGTGATTTTCTCCCATGACTCTTTCAGTGACAGATCTTTGGAGTCAGGAGTTTTTGATAAAAGAAAATTGCATTGTTTCACCAGCCACATGGTCAGTAAGCAAGGAGAGCCAGGCAGGCTGGGTCACCTGAGCTGGAAATCATCTGATTTTTTCAGTACCTGAGCTCTACTTACATGACAAATTAGTGAAAGTTCGCGTATATGTCTTAATTAAATTTGAAATATGTGAACTCAACATTGTGAGGTACAAAGGGTGTGAAAATGGGAGATGCTACCTTACCTACATAAGGTAAAAATTGATCCATTTTTTTCTTTTTATGCCAGAGCTTAAAGTTAACAGTTTGATTAGTTTAAAGTTTCAAGTACAGTCAGAATTCATGTGGGTTGAGGTGTGATTTTTACAGTTCATTTCTGGCTAACAAGGGGCACTGTTTCTTCTGAAAATCAGAGGTCCCGAAGGGAAAGTATTGCCACTGCATTATGCTTCAGTTGATTTAAACACAAATCCAGCAGTGGTTGAATACCTGAGAAGAAGGTGTACCTGGTAGAGGAGAAGGTCAGCTCTGCTCTTCTCAAGGATGAAGGCATCCACATCAGAATTGCAGGTGTGACAAACCATCTGCATTAGTCTTGTTTACTCTGCTCAGTGCTGGCTGGTGATCTGGTCTTGTGCATATTCCCCATTCCCTCCCCTTCCTGTCACTGCTCAGAGACTGATTTGGGGGGCATATCTGAGCTTGTTAAACATTAGAAGTGGACTGGAAGAAAAGGAGAAAAGGATCATGGAGGCTTGCCAGCCCTGCAGCAACTACTACACGAGTGCCCATCACGAGGACACGTGGCAGAGCTGCGAGGCGGCCAGGGGACAGCACAGGTCGCTTGTGTGTCCCCCTCCCCTCTCCATCTCTCCACCCTATACATATCCTTTATACTGTAGGTGTACCCAGAAGACACTAAAGCATAGCAATGTCTTGATAACAAGATGAACTAGCAATTTGGTGTCAACAGTTTCTTTAAGAGTCATTTTTTACTCTTCAGTGTAGTTTTTAGAAAACAAGTCTCAATTTGGAAAGAGTCACCACAGGTGGATGAGTAAAAAAACCTCATATTGTAGGCATTAAAAAAAAACTCATCAAGAGCTGGTCAGTTGGCATTTTTTCTACAAAAGGACAGCAATATAAATATCTTTCATATTGATAAATTTTCTCTTTATTTATAGAGTAAGATTGCAGAATGAGAAAAAATACTACAATCGCTGAAATTCCACTGCTCCTTATGTACATAGCACTTCATATACACAAGCATCACTTGTAAAATACAAAATAGAGACATTTAGAGTAAAATTCTGTACTATCCTTAGCTACAGATGAATAATTTTCCTCACAATCTTACAACACAAAATACATAGAGAAAAGTAAATGAAAACAAATTACACCACAGGAATGAGACTGCATCAACTATTAGATTATCTTTTACAGCTCATATAAAGACATAATCTCCTGAAAGTATACCACAGGGTCATATTTTCAAAAGACAAAGGCTATACTCTTGAACTACATACTTCATAAGGACTACAGTCTGCAGAAATGCTAAAATGCACTGAAAGGAGTGACATTTAAATCTAATTATAGACAGATTTTCTAACTCAGCAGACAATATAATTTCCTCTATAGTTTAGTGAAACTATTTTAAAAATAGCTTTCTTCATTATTCCATTTTCATAACCAGAATCATCACAATATAAAATGATGAGGTGGAAATGCAGTTTTCTGCTTTAACATGAAGCAGAAGAAATATGTCTTAGGGAGTTCATTTGGGGGGCTGGAGGAGAGATCTTTGCTTGCTGTCAAGCATCACACCATTTTTCATCAATTTAATATCTAAAAGAAGTGCCTTGGGAGCAAAGTCACAAAAGTATATTGCACAATTGTATGTAAAATGCTATGATATATATTTTTCATAAATGTTTAATGTTTTAGGATAGTTACATCCAGATTATCTTTCAGTTTGAACTTCCCAGAAGACAGGGAGGATTTATATGATCCTGTGGTAATAGCCCATTTTGTTCTCACAAAATAATGTCTATCTATCACAGAATATGAATGTGAATGTCTAAGCAGAAAGAAGCCTGTGGCTAAAAATTTTGGAGTGTCTATCTTCAAGTTTCAGAGTCGGCGTTCAGGGAATTAACCAGACTCTAGGCTTTCCTGAGCTGCTACAGGTTCTTTTGTGCAATGGTCCTTCAGGTCTGTCCCCTTTGCCTGTGGAAAACCATACACGAGCCACATAATGCCCCATGAGAGAGAGGGCAGCAAGCCAGAGGCTGCAGTGTCCCTGGCATACGTCCAGCTTTTCCACCACAGCCCAGACAGCACAGCAAGTCACTCAGGCCAGCTCTGCCTGAGGAGCTATGCTGGAAGTTAAGGACTACACACCAATAGGATTCTTCATCCATTTCCATTTAAACCAGACACAACTGTTGTTCTCTGGTGGGAGGTAATGTTTGTTGAATCATCAGCAGGAGAGGGTGTCAAGTAGAAAGGGCTGATGGTGACTGGCATCAGAGCAGTTGCGACATGGATGAGTTTTGGACATGCCTGCATGCATACAAACATCCAGAAAATCCTGCAGAAATTACTGACAGGTAAAGAGTGTGGCCCAGAGAAGGAGCAAGGTAAGACCCTCCCAGGAAACAAAACTTTCTGGCAGAGGCCAGATTGGAAATCAGACATCTCTTCCACATACTGTAGAAAAATACATTTTCCCTGTGCTTTGCACATAGATTTTCTTTCCAGGCAGCAGGCAACTGATTCCATCCTTGTTTTCTCCTCCATGGAGTGACTTCAGTCACTGGGGAGTAGAGGTTTAGGAGGCAGACAAGTCCTTTGTGAGATTGCAAAAAAGAGCTGCCATCAACTGTACATGTCAACTCCTAATGATGTCAGTAGGGGTTTGCTGGCACTCCTGACTACGTTATTAAATGCCTCACCCCATCTCACGGTGACTGGCTTTCAGAAAGTCTTCTGTTTTTATGACTCCAATTTCCAGATATAAAAACAGAAAACCAGAATTTCCTCACTCACAAGCTGTCAGGAAATTTAAAGCACTGAAACTTTTTATCTTTTCAGTGCTCAAAATTATTAAGTTGTTCAGTAATTATGGCACAATAATATAATATATTAGATAAATTTTGTGGCTGAAAAGATTTGATAATAGCATGAGGATATAAATATTCAATAATATTGAGATTCTTTGCAACCCTGGACCAAATTCCTATGGTTTTGGATAGTAGGAATAACCATTGTCATTTTCTTCATCAGTAGAATCCCATACAACCTCACCCACTGTGTGATTCCTGTAAATATTTTTACCTGACAAATACTATTTCTCTTCTAGTTGCCTTAAATTTGAGGGAACTCCACAAGGTCCTTTCACTGATCTTGGCTAGGGGAGATTTGTCCTGAAATTCTGACAGGAGATCATTCAGCCTCTTGCTGCTTGCTGCATATTCTCCTTGAGTTCTCATGCTTGTTTCCCTTGTGGAACAGGACTGAGAATCCTTTAAGGACTAAGGGGTCTACTCAGCACTAACCTAAATGCTTAGTATCAGTGAAGCTTAATGTTAAATATGTATTACCATGCATTATTCTCACAAAAATCTTGCTGAAATATCCTTCTATTACAGTCTGATTCTTCTGGTTTTGCTCCTTGTAATGTACTATGTTTTATGTTACATTATTGTAATCAAAGCTTAGATTAACTGAAGAAGAGTATACAGACCATAAGTTATTTCTCTATAAACAACATTTTCCTTTTCAACTCAGTAATAGGTTTTGGATGTACTGAATTTCCTCAGCATATTTATTTTTCTTCACCAACAGTGTTTTGTACTGTTGCAGGTAAATTGCACTGTATTAATAATGCATTTTCAAAAAGACACATTTAATGTGGTATGGTAGGCACACAGCATATGAAAGCTTTTGTATTTTATAGTCAAACTTAACATGGCAAAAATTTAACTGTAGTGAAATAGAAGACATCAGTACAATGTGAAAACAATTCATTTGTCTAATCAACTAGTGATATCAAAATTTACTCGAACAACCAATAATATTAGGGTTTCTCTTTCATCTTTCTTCTCTGTGCACTTGCTAGAAAAACATTTCCCTTTACTTAATGAACACAAAATAAAAGTAATTGTCATTGTGGCAATACATCTGATTATTATTAGTTATAACTTTATATTAATCATTAATATTTGGATTGGTTTTATGTCGATGAGGTGTATGATGTTGACTTGGAAACAGAGGCTCAACCAAAAAAAACCTGTTAGCAAAATTGTTTCTAACACTAAGCTGTATATTTACTGTCCCAAAATTAATTTAGAACCAATTCAGTTTCTTTGGAAAACCTATGCTGATGGTCAATTCTGCAGTCTGGTTTAAGATTTGATCATTAGTTTTTTGCACTGAGGTGATGCTCAGGACTTCATTCATGGAAGTATAGCTTGAAAAATACACAGTGTTAACATACAGTGTTATAAAATATATAGTGCTAATTTTATTTCATTTTTCTGTTTATGAAAATATAGTTCTAAATTCACTTTATGGGATGTGTAGGAGAAGAGGACTTTAACAGGTAAGACTAGTTTAAACAAAGTGGGGGAGGTAGAGACAATCACGATGCAGCAAAAAAAGAAAATCCACAGTTGGCAATGTACAAAAGGGCTGCGAATGTTACGTCCCAACTTAGCATCTTTTCAACTTTTTTGTATATCTGTCTTAAAATCAGGTGTGAGACATCAGAAGACAAATGGTAGAACAGTGAGAAATGTGGGCTGTTTTCCCTGGAAACTGGGATATTTCAGTCTTTTATTCTTTATTCTTGGACAGGCTGAAGACTTTTTGAAGGATAGCAGACTGGATTCTGGGAAAGTTTCTAAGAGGAAGGAAGGAATGATGTTCTAGCATGTGTTGTAATTACTTCCTATATATGTCTCATGAATCAGACAGAATAGGATCAGGTCACTGACTCTTGTTTTGCCGTAACAACAAGAAAACCAGATTTTGGTGGTAGGGGTGGTGGTAAAGTGTTATTTTTAAATTGCTTCATGCATTTTTGAAAGTACAGGGGGAAAAGAATGTCAGGTTTTTAACAGAGATTCTTCTAGATAGGCCTACATTTTAAGCCATTTCTTTAACAGCTTGTAGGCCAAATATCTTTTATATTTCTGTATCTGGTAAATGTTATGAGTGTACAGTGGACTCTGATGGAAGAGGATAAAACAATATTACTATTGTATTACATTTAAAATTAAGCAACCCAATAGTATAAAAGTTTATATTAAAATTGTCTTACTTCACAGAAGTTTTTCTCCGTCCTGTGATGTTCTTTCTATCTAAGTGTACCTTTCCAAGGCAGAGTGTAGGATTTGGCCTTGCTGAAATTGCATTTTTGTAAACTTTATATCTCACATGACTCAAGATTTGCAAAGATATAGGGCTGAGTGGCAAAACCTTTCTTTTTCACTTCTGATCAGTTTGTTAGGTTGATTGAAAGTCAGTGGGTGATAATAAGATTCAGCCTCAATTTTGATTGATGAGTCAGATGACACAGTTGAGATAAAGTAGGACACTGTAGCTTGTGCTCCCTCTAAGTGGATAAAAATAAAGGACTAAATTTTCAAAAGATTCAGGTCACTGAAATAGGCTTTGGTGTTCATTATAGCAGGTGCATGTGGCAATAGTACCCATGGGCTGTTCCAGACATTGGTTCAGTGAAGCAACGAATAGCACTTATTAAAATTTAACACTGCTGAGGCAGAAGGGTTGCCTGGAAAATGGACCAGTCCAAATAGCATGGCTAGGTGGGAGTATCACAAATTAGATGGTTTTGTCTGTTTCCTTATTGACGAGTAGTAATTCCTGCTGACTTCACTGTGGTAATGCAGGCCTTCAGCTACAAGGAATCAATGCAATGGCTGTGGGTATCTGGTACAGTGTGTTGGTTTGTGCTGCACTCCCAGAAAAGAACTATTAGGCCTCTGAGCTATCAGGACCAACCACAGAAACACACGGACTTGCCCTGCAGGAATGATGAGAGAAAGGTTCCTGTTTGAGCGCTCCCCGCACCATGTGCTGGCTGTAAACCCTGTGCCCAGGGAAGATGGGTTCTCCATCCTGCTGGGACATTTTTAGGGAAGCATTGGAACTTATGTCACCCTACAGTTAAACATTACACTCCTTTGAACTGTAGGATCCAAACAGCACAGGAAATACACGAGGTTGGATCCAAGTGTTGTTAGAATGTATTTTACATTTTAGAGACCGCAAAGATGGGCCTCTCATTAGGCTCATTGCTCTCTAGGAGCCTAGCGCCCTGAAAAACCAACCTGCAGTACATCCTAGCTATCCATTAGAATTGCTCTCCAGGAGCCTAGAGCCCTGAAAAGCCAAGCTGCAGTACATCCAAAGCTATCAGTTATGGATGCAGCAGGAAAGAAAGATCCTTTCCCAGATCTTCAACCCTACTCCTTCCACAGCTGGTTACTTCTCGGGCAGCATCTAGGCAGCACCTGAAACTCATCCTAAGAACCTGCCCTGTATGATCCACATGCAGGCATCCTGCACCAGACTTCCTTACTGTAGTATCTTGGCCTGGAGGTGATCCAAACTCACAGCCCAGGGCAAGGAGGCCTTGGAGAGCAGTGCTGTGCTGTGTACACGTGTTGCGGCCCAGGAACACAGAGTCAATTGGAGCTGAAGCTGAAAGCTGTTTTGACAAGTTAATGTGACCTTTCCGTGAATGGATAAGAGGGTGTGTGAACTGTCAGAGAGAATGTCACCACTGCTGGAACCAAGTTTTTGTATGCCACTCTAACACAAGTTCAACTCAGCCTGTTGCATCAAATTAATTTTTCAACAAGTACACAAATTCTACAGTGATGCAAACTGAATTAAAAGAGGCAAAAGGATGTACCACTATTGCCCAACAGCACCACTAAACTAAGCCTGGGACCTGGGCCCAGGCCCCAGTTAATCAAAATCAGAAACCATGGAAATATAGCCCAGCTACTACAGACAGTGTGTAATCCATTCTAGGTCTGTATGTTTTGAAACTGGCCCAGACAAAGATGGTGGGCTTTGCTGACACCATCATTTCCTGGGTGCCCAAGAATTGGCATCTTCAAGACAAAATCAAAACTGGTCTCAGAACTGGTAAGATCAGGATGAAGGCTTGGACACCCATAGTTGTGTGAGCCACTTCAGCTACTGGTTTTTTTTATTTCCCACTATAACCACCTTTAAGAGCAGATCTCCAAGCTGGGGGAAGAAGGACATAAAATTCTAGAGAGTAGATGGAAGAGATACAAATTATTTTGTGACTTGAACCCTTATTTTTCAGTACAAACTATTAAATGTATCAACCATTTGTCTTTTCAACATCTTGAACAAGACATTAAAAAGACCAATTCTGCTGGGTGACTGTTACAGCACTTAGGAAGGCAAGGTCACTTTATTGAAAACGTTGAATTTTATTTAATGTAGTTCTCTAATAAGGTCATGTTGACATCCTGAATTCTCTGAGCTAGTACATTTCTTTAATGTTAACACAATCCTACAAATAACAGGTAATTACCTTTCTACAAGGATATGGCACAACTTGAAATATAATAGTGAGGAGTTTGAAGAAGCATGCTATATTTATATAAGACCCTATATGTATATGTATGGGTGTGTGTATTTATGTACATATAGCCCTCATCCCCATTGGACCTATACCCTTAGAGAAACCGAGCTGCTTTCTGGATAATATCATTAGTAAACCTGATGGCAAACATACATGACATTACTTTTTCCGTGACATAAAATGCTAATCTTAATAAAACAGTTATCTATCAGTTATTCTACTTGGACACCAAGATCATTGGTTAAATATCAGTACTTATTGCAACTCTAAGGAAAATGATATTTACGCTGACCAAGGATGACTCACTCAAGAAAGAAATTGTGCCTGACCATGCATATAAACTTCCTTGATTCTAAACACTACTACTCCATGATTCAAACCTTCCCCTAAATATAGCTCCAAACTAGGCACATTCATTCCTTTGCTATCACACATCAGTGGTCTTAACCTTTGTGGACAGCATTGCGTCATTAAGTAAACAGCATAAAATGGGGTTTTTTTGAGGAAACCACTAAATCTAAAACCACTAAATCTAAAGCCTTCTCCCCTCCCTCTCAAGT
Organism: Illadopsis cleaveri; assembly: GCA_013399915.1. Taxonomy (NCBI): domain Eukaryota; kingdom Metazoa; phylum Chordata; class Aves; order Passeriformes; family Timaliidae; genus Illadopsis; species Illadopsis cleaveri. The sequence continues at coordinate 1,025,426 of VXBB01019812.1, forward strand.
AGAATTTAGCCAGGAAAGTTTTGGAAATTAACATGGACACAGATTTTGCTGACTCTTCTTTTTCTTCCATAGCAATGCATCTACTGTCACCAGTATGGCTGCTGATAAATTTTTAAAACCTAAATACACCTGTACTCTCTTATTCCATCTCCATCCTCCTGCCAAATTAAGATGGAAATGCATCCCCTCTTCACAGATTACTTTTTTCCCTGAAAAGTCAGTCTCTGTTATTTCAACTTTTGTAAGTTTGCTTTATTTGACCCAAATCTAGATGATTCGATTTAGCCAAAATAGAACACCTTACCCATTGGAAACAGAACACATGGCAACCCATCTGACTGCTTCTCAACTTAACTACATTTGTGTCAGTGCCGGTGAGGAAGTGATTTTTATAATTCACATCCTGCCTGTCCACAGGGCCATGACATTCAATCAGAGTCACTAGCCAACCTTGTACTAACTTCTGCAAAAGTTCTCAAACTGAGTGTTTAGAAACAATCGATCAGAAAAATTTTCTTCTATAAAAGGAAATGTATTATGTTCTAGCCTTCACTTAACAGACAGAGCAAATCATGAAGGATTCTACTTCTTATCAGTTTCATTAAAAAATATTCAGGGACAGAATCATTAATTGAAGTGAATTCAGAGAATCTTACATTTATGGCAATCTTTTTTCATGTACACATAATCTAGGACTGATCAGTCAGACTTCAAACTTGCCATAACCACTGAATTTATCTGAATTTATATCCATGCCAAATTTGAAGAAAGGTTCTGAAGGACAAATCAGTTTCCTGCTGCTATTCAGTTTTCAGCTGTCAGGGTGACACAGCTTTGATACCGCCTCACATTCTCCCCACTTAAGTTTTTATTGCCTCCTACACTGTCCTGGTTCATCCCACCGTTCCTCACCACCACCTCCTCTGTTCCTTGTACTGTGAGGTCATGCTGTAGGTATGCCAGAGCAGAACAGGTTTGGCAGGATAAATACTGCATGGTAACTAATTTTATTTACCCAGCTTCTAGTACTTAAGGTTCTCCAACATAATGAGAGGAAGGGCTTATTCTTCCAAGACTGATGTAAAAAGTTTTGTGATCTGGTCAAGTGACTACTCTTTTGGGGAAAAAAAAAAAANTTGGACCTATACCCTTAGAGAAACCGAGCTGCTTTCTGGATAATATCATTAGTAAACCTGATGGCAAACATACATGACATTACTTTTTCCGTGACATAAAATGCTAATCTTAATAAAACAGTTATCTATCAGTTATTCTACTTGGACACCAAGATCATTGGTTAAATATGAATACTTATTGCAACTCTAAGGAAAATGATATTTACGCTGACCAAGGATGACTCACTCAAGAAAGAAATTGTGCCTGACCATGCATATAAACTTCCTTGATTCTAAACACTACTACTCCATGATTCAAACCTTCCCCTAAATATAGCTCCAAACTAGGCACATTCATTCCTTTGCTATCACACATCAGTGGTCTTAACCTTTGTGGACAGCATTGCGTCATTAAGTAAACAGCATAAAATGGGGTTTTTTTGAGGAAACCACTAAATCTNATAATCTAGGACTGCTCAGTCAGACTTCAAACTTGCCATAACCACTGAATTTATCTGAATTTATATCCATGCCAAATTTGAAGAAAGGTTCTGAAGGACAAATCAGTTTCCTGCTGCTATTCAGTTTTCAGCTGTCAGGGTGACACAGCTTTGATACCGCCTCACATTCTCCCCACTTAAGTTTTTATTGCCTCCTACACTGTCCTGGTTCATCCCACCGTTCCTCACCACCACCTCCTCTGTTCCTTGTACTGTGAGGTCATGCTGTAGGTATGCCAGAGCAGAACAGGTTTGGCAGGATAAATACTGCATGGTAACTAATTTTATTTACCCAGCTTCTAGTACTTAAGGTTCTCCAACATAATGAGAGGAAGGGCTTATTCTTCCAAGACTGATGTAAAAAGTTTTGTGATCTGGTCAAGTGACTACTCTTTTGGGGAAAAAAAAAAAAAAGGAAAATAAATAATCCTTTCAGTCAGCTTGAAGTTTCTGTGCATACAAGTAATTTTCAGTTTTCTTTTTGTGCTGAAAATATTTTATACTCTTTATATAAGTAACAGTGCCAAACATGGGTGTTTCCCTTTCCCCAGACTCATTCCTGCTCACAGACTAGAGCGCAGTGATTAGAGCGGCAGAGCCCCCATGTCAAATCTCCTCTTTGGCCTATGCCACCCAGCACAGACCAGGCTCTTGACACTGGAGCACTGCTGTGAGCTGTTCTTGCTTTTCACTGAAGTTCCTTTTACCCTTTTTACCTATCATCATTTTCAGCCACTGGGCAAAAGACTAGAGTGCAGTGATCCCCCTCTCTGGTCACTGTCTGCCACCAGGCTGTCCTCTTCCTCCTACCACAATCTCCTTGTCTTCTGGTGTTTCAAACACTTCAGCCTTTCATTGGAAATGTTTCATAGTTAAAGATTATTCTAGTTAACCAAAAATCTCAGAGAAAAGCAGACTGCCATTAACACAAAGTTTTTTTACTTCAACCTCACTTCTCCCAATAGAAAATGTCAGTGATTCACACAGCTCTGAAAAGGCCTTACACTTCTCATGTACAGGAGAGGATTTTCTCAGCCTCTGGACTATTCTTATAGAAGCTGCTAGTCCAGTGATGTGATAGGGGAGTTGTCCTACCTCCCTAGGCAGCAGTGTTGGAGACTACTAACTTTCTCTGTGGTTTTCTAGCACCCCAGGACACAACTGTGGTTTCTGTCTCAGTTCTATGGTGGATTAGAAGGTCTGCTTTCTTTTCTGCCCATGTAGACAGGCAGCTTGTATTTGCATTTTCTGTAGCTCAGAGGGAGTTTTGTGCAATGGAGAGCACCAGTATCTACCAATAGTGGGTTTCTTCACTCTGCTTGCAGCTGGACTTCAATAGTAAGAAACTCAGTCACCACAGAGCATTGCTGGTGGACAAACAATGTGATCATGTGGTACACTTTATTAACTGGATTCATGTTTTATTAAGAGTGATGATCACTGTAGAATGAAACTTCTGCTGGGGAAAGGCTGTTCTGTAACAGCCTGCTCCCCAGTTTCAGTCACTCCCTGCTGAAGCATGTTGTGACATCCTGTTACACAGGACACAACACAGAATTCAGTACACTGAGTCCTTGACTAGCCTAATCTTTGACTAGCAAAACACAAAAATGGATAGAGCATGCTGTGGAATGAAGCTAGAATGCCATAACTGCATTCACATGTGATATTCCATGGTAATGGTAAATACAATCACTCAAAATCAGAAAACTGAATATGAAGACACCTTTCTATCCCAAAGAAATCTATAATTAGGTTATCAGTTATGTTAAGCACTTTGAGTGAAAATATGAATATCAATAATGGTGGCTAAAACTCAGACTGTCCAGATATTTGTTTTGGAAGCAAGAACTGAATGCTTTGGTGACACAGCTGTGATGCTCTGCTATTGTTCCCCTCAGCCCGTGCCTCTAAAAAGCTTTGGGGATAAAAATTGAGTTAGGAGAGTATTGCAAGCTCTGTTCAGCAGAGAGTCCTCCTTTTCTCTTCAGCTCAGCAAGCCTCCAAGTGTGAGAGGCTTCTAAAAATGGAGAATGACTGATTCATAAAAATGGAAAACTGAAGGAGGCTGGTAAATAAAACTGTTCGGCTTACCCAGCCACAGTTTCCTATAACTGAAGAGAGGTGTGTTCTAAGGCAAACATTTTCTAACCTTTAAACAAATATTTGGCTTGAAGGTTGGGAAAATACTGTTTCATAGCAAAAACATGACCACTGCCTGTCACGAATACCACACGTGTTCTCCCGGCACATTATCGAGAGTCTGCCCGCTAGGCCTGTCTCCTGTGTACCTCTCACATCCCCCAAGCGCTCCACTGACCAACCATTCAAGCAGCTGCTGTTTGCATGTAAGAACACATTTACATTTTAATTAAACAAGGGGGTGGGGGAGGTGTTGAAGGCCCTAGAATGACCCAGCTGTGGCTGGCAGTGGGGAATAGACCAGGAACTGGATGAGCTGTTCTGTCGGGCCAGATTTATCCCATAGCTTCATGTAGCTGTTGTACAAAAGGAAATGTCGACATATAAATTTTTAGCCTGAAAAATTGTTTTTTGCCTTTCATTTCCCTATTATTTTCCCATAGTCGTCCTTAAAGCTTAGAGGGGTACCTCACAGCTTAAGACAGGTTGCTGGATTTTATTCACTCTGTCCAAATTCCCTGGCTCAGCCCTAGTAAATGTCTAATTTGCAAGTTACTCCTTTGTGTCTGTATAAATTGCCATCAGCTGAGAGGTGGAAGGGCTATGGCAGAACTTGGTGAACCTTCTCTCTTGCCTTTAATAGATGCTGACTTTATTCACCCTAAGGGAGAGTTTGGGAAGCTGTAATTTTTACTGCTCCTTTTCATCTGGTGGGGAACCTCATCTGGCAAGTTTACGGTGTTGCTGGTTGGAGTTCGAGATGGATGAAGAAAGAAGCATTCAGAGTGAAACTTGTGAAGGTTGCTGGCTGGAGCTACACAGAGGGCTAGCGACATAGCACATTTGTATTCACGGTGGATGTTGCTCTGAGCACTAGCCAGACACTCCACACCACCAAAAAGTGTCTCCAGGAGCCCTGCACAAGAGAAAAGACTCCTTTAACTTGTTAGGGGAGCTGCTGGAGGTCACCTGGTTCAAACTGCACCCCCAAACAGGCGCTATTTTGAAGTTACAGACCTGAGGGAAGACTTCAACACCAGACATCTGAGTTTCTCCTTGAACTCACCACATCCTGCACTGAATGAAATTCAGACTCCTGCTTCACACTGCGCCACCTTATTCTGCGTTGAAACGTGAATGAATGAATAAATAAGTAAATAACAACAACAAAAATAAAGAGTGGAAGGAATTGGTGTTTTGGGGGTTTCTCACTGCAGGGGGCGGGGAGCAGCAGGGCAAGGAAATCTCCAGAGATTTTTGTGCAGAAAGGGGAATAAGCGTCCGCCGCAGCGCTCGGCGGGGGCAGGCTCTCGGTCGGCCTCGCTGAGCGCCAGCGGGGGATTCCACGCGTTACTCGGACACAAGGAACAGCAGCGAGAGAAACGTCCGGCGTCCCAACACGCGGCAGCAGAGGCAGCGGGACCAGCATCGGCGGGAGGAGGAGGAGGAGGAGGGGCAGGCCCTTCCTCTCTGCGTCCCTCCCTCCGCCGCGGTACCTGCGCCGCGCCGCCACGTGAGCGCCACATCAGCGCTGCTCCGCGCCCTCCAAGTCAGCCAGCGGCCGCACAGGGGGCAAGCGGCGGCCGCACTCCCCTTTTCCCTTCCGTGTTTACCTCAGTCCCCGCTGCCCTCGGCGGCCCGGCCCGGTCCGGGGCTCAGCCGGCCCCGGCTCGGGAAGATGCTGCAGTCGCTGGCGGGCAGCTCCTGCGTGCGGCTGGTGGAGCAGCACCGCTCCGCCTGGTGCTTCGCGCTGCTGGTGCTGGGCTACCTCCTCTACCTGGTGTTCGGCGCCGTGGTCTTCTCCTCGGTGGAGCTGCCCTACGAAGACCTGCTGCGCCAGGAGCTGAGCAAGCTGAAGCAGCGCTTCCTGGAGGAGCACGCCTGCCTCTCGGAGGAGCAGCTGGAGCAGTTCCTGATGCGGGTGCTGGAGGCCAGCAACTACGGCGTCTCGGTGCTCAGCAACGCCTCGGGAAACTGGAACTGGGACTTCACCTCCTCCCTGTTCTTCGCCAGCACCGTCCTCTCCACCACGGGTAAGGCAAAGGCGGTTTGCCCGCTGCCCGAGGCCTTCCGGGGAGGCCCGGACCCCCGAGGGCCCCGCGACGGGGCCGGTGTGGGGCGGCCGGGGCTGCGGGCCGGGGCACGGAGCGACCGCCGGCCCCGCGGCCTTGGGTGTAAGGGGGGCTCCGGAGGGAGCCGTGCTTCCCAAACTCTCCCGTGCGACAGGCGTGTTTTGTGTAGGGTGCATCATCCATGATTGACCCCCCCCCTTGAATTGAGCGCCAAGAGCCAGGCTGCCAGTTCTTCCACCTTAAAATCGTTGGCGGTTTCGAAAATCCGGCGAGATGCCCGTCTCTTTTCTTTGAACTTTTAAATGCTTCTAGAGGTGGCTCCTTTGCCTTCTTCTTTGGGCTTGTTTTTTTTCAGACTGATTTTTTCCGGGGGTGGGGCGGGAGGGCGACGGGACGGACACACGGGGATGGACGGGGACGGACTGCTAACCTGGTTATAATGAAGTTAAATTTCATTTTCATGTTTTACTGTCAGTTTCCATTTGATATTTGCATATAAGTGACTGAAAGATAATGTTTCCTTTCTTCCAGATAGTAATTTGCATTGGTGTTTTGAAAAGCTCGAGGAAACGTTCCTCTGACCATAGTTTTTACAAGCACTTATTTTTTACAGTAATTGCATTTCACATACCATCATAGTGGACAGCCTTCTCCTAAAAGATGAGTGCAGGCATTTGTACTGGGAAGCTGGGTTATGGTGATTTGAATGCAGGTCACTGACATAAATAATTAGGGCTGGTCAAATAAGAAAAGCTTTAAAAAAAAATCACCCTAAAATTTGTCCAACCAGAGAGGGCCTTGTGTCTTGGCAATACATTGATATTACTATAAAAGTTGCACTGTTTCGTTTTTTGTTGGGTTTTTTTTTCTCCTCCCTGCCCCCAAGTTAACACTCCTTCTATTATGGGAAATTCAATCAGCTGAAATTAATAATGACATTTAATAATTTGCTTACCTGATCATATGTTAGTGCTTCCTCACTGATCTCAAACAGGCAATGCTTGTCCTATAAATAGTTGTCATTGAGTACACAGATTAGGGTTATAAGGAAGTTGTGTTTTTAAAAAGTAAAACAGGGTTATGGGTGTTCCCACAATGCCTCCCCTCCCCACTTCTTAATTACTAGAGTTTGTAAGAAGAAAGTGACACACTTAAAGCCGTTAAATGCTTTCAATGAAAAAATGTCAGCATTAATCAACATGTAGGAATACTATTGATGAAAACAAATGTGTATATGTATATATTTTTTTTTTTTTAATGAATCAGTAAAAAATGTTCACAGTTGGAACAGTGGGGCTGGGTCTGAGTTGGTAACACCTTAACACTTCTTGCTGATACACAGCTACAGGATGTTTGGCTTCAGTATTACAGCTCAGGCAGGGATATCTCTTTCCCACTGCATGTCTGCTGAAGGGCAAGGCGTAACCTGGCCCTGCATGTTTAGCTGGCTTCATTATAGAGGCCTTACCAGGGAAGAAGACTCAAGGTACCGTTGTCCAAATGGAAAACCTTTTAGAAAATGCCATTTACATGGCGTGTGCACAGAGAACCCCGAGGTTTGATATGCATGAGGTGAGTTTTCATTATTTCTGTCAGCTTCATAAACTGAGGTCATCTAGTCACCACTGATGTAATAGACCAGGCATCAAGTGGTGGTACTTCCTTCTGTGTCTGATAGTCCTTTGACTTGGGCCCTTTTTAACCAAATCCATCTGTTTCTTGTTTTATGCAGTGGCCTTTAGCTGTACTTAATCCCTGTTTAATATAAATTAGAGTTTGTATGAGTAGACAAGTATAAATCCAGACCAGTGTAGTACATACAGTGCTTGTTCGAATTCTTCCCAGAGCGTGTGTATTTCTGGTGAGGTGCATTTTTTCCCCTCAATTAATTCTGCACCTGTGCAAGAAATCTTTCAAGTCTCTTGAAATAGTCATTAAAAGGGACAACAAGCAGAAGAACCTGCCTGGCTGCTTCAAACAGTTGTTCAGAAGTATTTGAACATTCAAAATATGCTGTGTTGTTATGAAGGGTACACCTGAAATGCCCTCCCTTTGCCAAGTACAGTAAGGGGAAAAGCAGAAAAGAGAACCCTGCTACTGCTGGTGCCAGCTGAGGGTTGTTTCTGTGCGTGAAGTTACAGGGAGCACTTGGATGTTCCTTATGTTCAGCTGACTGAATTTGTCTCTCATATGTAAATAAATGCACACCTACCCCTTGTACAGAGGACAAGTCTTCTTTCATAGCCTTCCAGTTTTCTATATAAAGCATGTAGGGAAAGTGTTTAAATTTGGTAACCCTGACTCTTCTTCTTGTTCCCTCCTGTCCTTATTATAGTCTTTGGCTTCTTACTCGGTAGAGAAAATCCTTGAAGAAAATTATAAAGCCAGTTAAGAATTTGAAAAAAAAAATCTTAAATGAAAGGAGATTGCAGAATAAGGCAAATTGCAACTTGAAGGCAATTAATATTGCTGTGCACATGGACTGTCACAGGACTGAAGCTGCCTGAAGGACAGGCAAACAAAGGGCAGTGAAATGGACTGGTGGTGAGGTTTCAGCAGATTGTAGTAGTGACAGGCAGCAGGTTTCTCTTCTGACTTTATTCCTCCCTGTGCAACTTAAGCAGTTGTGCAGAATGCCATATGAGCGATGTGTAAGGTGAAGCAGTTTGGTCATTAATAATTGACAACCTAAACACTAAGAATATACAGTTGTGTGCATTTAAGTAGTGTCTGCCTTGGAAACTCCCTGTAATTAATACCTGACACACATCTGTGGTCTGCTTGTCTCAGTGCTAGATGCCATCAAATCATTATGCTGAAGCACTTCTTTCTGGTTGGCTTTGTTGTGGTGCCATCTGTACTAAAGTCTTTTATTTCTAACAATAAAAATGAAGTAATTTTTTGCACTCACCCTTCCAGGTGGTGTTTTCACTCGTCTTGGCATGCTGTCAGTGTCTAACATCTTATCCCATATTGGTGCACTATGGGAATACTGCATTACACAAGTTGTAAGCAGAATGAAGCAACCAAAGAAATTGATACTGGTTGTGTTGACAGATAGGAAGAATACACTAACTTCTGCTTGTTGAAGGAAAATAGGTAGGGAAGGAAAGGAGCTACCAATTTAGGAACTTGGGGCCTGTAGTTTTATGTTTGTTTCTGGGAAGGGTCTTCTCAGTACAACAATATTCCATGGCATTTTATACAAACAGATTGTAAGTCTTATTCTGACTTCCAGCTTTGAGAATTTTTGCCTTCATCTACAAGCCTTGCCATCCACAAGCATGGCTGGAGATTTCACATAACATTTAGATGCCAGAGGGATGCTGAGGAAGAGCTTCTTTGGATCCTTCTCTGCTGTGACAGGATTGGCAAGATACCTGTTAGAAGGAAGTGAGGATAGCCTTGTCCCAATTTAGGGATTTGCAGAGGAAAGGTGAGAAGAAGTTGCTTCTTCTACCATGGCAACACGTATTTTAAATTTTTTGATTAAGGTCAGCCAGCCGCTCATTTGAACCACAGGAGTTAAGGCTGTAAGAGAGGGGAGGATTGTCAGTATTTGACCACTTCTGAAGCCTGTAACAGGGTTGTCTGCAAAGTAGTTTGTGAAAGCAGCATTTTCTCCAGAATTCAGCCTGTACCAGTCTCATTGTTGGTGCTGAGAACGGGTTTATTGTGCTGCATTCAGAGAATGTCACCCAAGATCCATAACGGACTGAATTTGGGTTTCTGCTGGCTGTATTCTGAATGGAGTAAAGAACAGTAGTAATTCAGTAGTTGGAGATAAATGCTGACAGAGGCTGTTACTTTGAAAGTGCTTGGTTGAAGGGCTAGTAAAGATACAATATGGCTTTCAGGCGAAGTTTTGCATTCAAGTTATTTAACTGCCAAGCTGTATGAGGAGTTAATGCATCTATAATTTGATTTATAAGGGTGTTCTCTGTTAGGTCTAACTCCCATAAGCATTGCTACAGATGACTTGCAAGAGAAACTAAACTATGCCTTTATTTATGACAAGTAACAGTCTGTGAGGTTGTGATGAACTGCAAAAGAAAGTGTGTTCTGTATGAAGAGACCAGGGAAGGAGAAGCCTGGCAGTCTGCATCATTTTCTCTGTGCTCTTCTCACAAGTGCTTGATGTTCTTTCCTTTCTTCCCTCTCAGGGGAACATGCCCCACATCCAGTGCATATTTAGTGTGCATTACAGATCTTAACAAATCCACAGAAGATTCACACACAGGGAGTGCCATGAAAGCATCACAATGGAGCATTACAAAGACATGATAAGATTTGTAGGCTCTTACAGTAAGAGCCCTCAGGTGGAAGCAACTTCTGGGGTCTCTCATACCTTTATAGAAAGACGTGAATATAACTTAGATAGGATAATAAATAAGAGGACAGTTTACAGAGGCTTAGGGAAAACAAGGGGTTTTGTCCCATGCTTGAATTCACTATAAAATGCATATGTTATTTTTGCTGCTGTCAGAATATGTGGGCTGTGTCCCTGGTGATGCCTGTATTATCTCATTAATACACACTGAATAAATGTGTTTCATAATTCATACCAAATGTCTGTCTAGAGACCTGACATAAGATTCTCTGTTGCCTCTTATCTAAGAATATACAAACTTGGTGATAGATTAAACTCGGATCTGTCTCACTGGTAGTCACCCCTGAGTCCAGCAGAACAGTGTAGCTTCATTGTGCTGTTGCTCTGACTCCAGCACTCATTGATTATTTAAATTGGTGTGATGAATTGCAGCCATTCACCAGGGTGAGGATGCCAAACTTTGGGAACTCTGTTTCTAAGAGTTGTTTGTTGGAAACAGCCCCTACAGGAAAAGGTAATTTGCTGGGGATGATCCCAGAGGCTAAGGGAGGTTGTGCTGTGCTCTGCAACAGAGGGGTTTTTATAGAGGAAGGATTTAAGAGCAAAGGAAATCATGAGGTGGGTTGAGAAAGATGCTAGAGGAGGAGGACAATTGAGACAACTGTTTGGATCTGAAGTTATGTGGTTGAAGCCTACAGGGTTTTCTGGGACAGGGTAATCACAGCTACTGGCCCCAAGGCTGTCTGCCTCCAGATCAGTAGACTGTCCTGGAACCAGACATCCTACCTCTTGCATGAAGTGGTATAAACAACAAAGTCAGAGTCATTCTGTCTGTCTGTGTGTCTGCTTTCTTCTCCGGGGAAGTTCCTTCATTCTATACCCATGGAGCAGTTCCAGATTTGCTGCTTTCATATTTTAGTCTGGCCCCAGGGTTAAGATGCTGTCTCCTGGGATATGTGAGGTTTCAGTTGTGTTTGGCTTAATATTATTCTCAGGATAAGGATTTGAACTAGGGTTTTCTAAAACTCCTTAGGAAGAGGAGACAAAAAGACCATCATCTAGGGAAGTTATGAAAGAAGGTTGAATATTTATGGACTAATACTGGAAAAGTAGCTTGGATGCTTCTGGTATCTGTGCCATACAACACAAAACCATGGAAATGTTCAATGAAATAGTAAAAAAGAAAAATCACATTTAAAAACAGAAAAGAAGGGACTTGACAAGTTAAAAAACCCAAGCAAACTGAGAAAAACCCCCACAACACAAAACCAAGCAAACCTACCAAAATACACAAGCCAAAACTGTGTGGTGTGAATGTTTCCAAAACCCCTGTATTTTGTCAAAATCAATGTTAATAAACATTTTTGAGAAAGATATTAGGCTCTGGACTTCAGGACAGAAGGCACTCAGTTACCAGAGATGAGTTACAGCCAGCAGATTGGTCACATTATCTCTTGTATGCCCAGGACAAAGGTCTTGTTTTCTCTATTGAAGTAAGCAGTAGAAGAGAGGAAATCTGGGTCTCTCCTGGTCTCATGTTCCAGGCAGTGGTAGTTCCTGGTTTCTCATGGGACTAGAGCAATCAGCTGAGCCAAAAATCCTGCTTGTGCTTGCTGAAACAAAGGGTGTTAAGAGTTGCTCTAAACCAATATTTGGCCTCCTTTACAGGCCAGTGAGTAGTAAAAACCATCTCCTGACAGAAATTGGAGAAGCCCTGGATTACCAAGACTGTATTATTGTTCATAGCAGTGCTGGCTGCTGATGGATGGAATGCCTCTCTTACAAACGGTGTTCTCACTTCTGTATCCTCCAGTTCCACTTGCCTTGCTGAATTCTCAATGATGAGGAGCCACCCCAGCAGCTCTCAGCAGGTGAAGGACTGCAACTGCTGCTTCTGCAGTCCTTCTATGTTTGGCCTAGGGTCATTCTTCCTGTACTGAAACACAAACAGATGAAAGCAAGAGAGTAATCTCCCCCAGAACTGCATTTTGTTAAACGTTTTCTATTTTTCAACCCTTTCGTAAAGCTGGAATTTGTAGTATTATTCTACCAACATCTCCAAATCAAATCATAAGTTAAAAGTCACGTACGCTTTCAGAGCAGGTTTTCTAAAACTTTACCAAATTCTGCAGTTCTTGACCATTACTTTTCACTTTTATCTGAATATATTTTTTTAAAGGTCTTTTAAACCTGTTATTTCTCTGGTTTTCATTTATTTGTTGGTTGTTTTGGTTCTTTCCTTGTTTCACTTTGGCCCACTGCATCATCATTTTAATAATCTGTGGGGTTTTTTTGATATAGTAACATCATATCTATGGACCAATTTAAGTCACTGCTCCACGTTATTTATAAAGTAGGTTACGAGCTACTAAACCATATGAAGACCAAAATATTTCTTGGCCTGTGAAGAAGTTTAGCATTTTGAGGAAAAATTAGGATTCCTACGAGAGTTTTGATGCCTTCAGGATTAAAGAACAGTAATAAAAAGTTTCTTGGGAATTAGCTACTGTCTCTTTGGGTCTGACTTCAGCTACTTGAAAGCTATGATATTTGTACAAAATTCAACTGAAGACCTGCAGTAGTTACTGATGGTGACCCAGAAGATCGAGAAGAAATGTGCCTGTTGTCTTTTTCACTGAAGAACCTTGCCTAAACAGATTGTTTCTTATGAGGTCAAAACAGCAATGTGGTCCTGGTTAAGAGCAGGACTGAAAGGAATGAATGGAACAAAGCTTTTCCAGTGGCTGTGCTTCACAAAATTATCTGAGTGCTTCTTGGAAGAACATATGGATTTCCTTTCCCTTGGAAAGGAAAAGATACACATTCATCTCTGAAAACAGAATATGCCAGCGTCCTTGTAGGAAGAGCACATATGAATCCAAGTGGTACACCAGCTGTCACCAGACTCCAAACATTTACTAACTGATGCTTCCTAAGTATTACCATGGTCTGTACTCTAAACTGATTCTGTGCCAGTCACTCGAGCAGCTTTGGAAGTTATCACACCATCTTTGAGGAACCAGGGAAATGCCAGTTGCGAATTGGGCTGGGAAACAGGTTTTGCCAGCGGAGCAAACTGGCCCAGAAGTCTTCTAAGTACCCTTTGCTTCTGTGTGAGAAATTCTCCTGCAAATTGTGAGTCCAGGCTGTTATGATAACAGCAAGTAGAGGCTTTCTGCTATCCTCTACTACAAATTGAAAACTGGCATGGCCAGAGTCTCCGTATAGAACATTTTCAAGCGTAATTTAATATCATTGCAAATGTAGCTTTTGAGAGCACTGGTACTATGGGAATGGGGTTTTGTCATATATTTTGCTCCTCATACATTTCACGTCAGACACACTGAATATTTTTTCAGAATATGTTAAAAATAACTGAGAATAAAATGAAAAGATTAAAATGTACCTCTGGATTTCATTCTACTTGTCATATACGTACCTCCTTCTGTGCTTATTTAAGCACTGTTTAAATTGACTCAGCTGAATAACCTTAAATTCTTTAACAGTAGCTTCTTCACAGAAAGTTTCTAAGACTAGACATATAAATTGGTTTAAGGTAAAAGAGGGACCAACCAGAATTAGATATTGAAATAATAAGGTTAAGACACATCATTGTTCACTTTTTTTTTTTTTTTTCCCAATAACTAGAATGAGAGATTAATCTAGTTTCAGAATTGTGGCTTTTGCAAAAGAAAATACATTTCAAGCAGTACTTAGGTTTTGTGACTTTCTTTGTTGAACTGCTTGTATGATATGTCTAGTTGTAGTATGTTGAAATGACTGTAAAAGAAGTACTTTTGTCAACTTTATTGAAAATATTGAAAATGTTTTTAGGTGAACTTCTCCTATTAGAAAAGGCTGAGAGGATTTGGATTGTTCAGCCTGGAGAACTGAAGATTCCGGAATGATCTATTTGCGTCCTCCCAGTACCTGAAGGGAGCCCACAAGAAAGCTGTAGAGGGCCTTTTTACAAGGGCATGTAGTGATAGGACAATGGGGAATGGCTTAAAACTGAGAGCAGGTGGGTTTAGATTGGATATTAGGAGGAATTTCTTTACTGTGAGGGTGGTAAGGCACTTGCACATAGAAGTTATAGATGCCCCATCCCTGGAAGTGTTCAAGACCAGGGTTGAATGGGGCCCTGGGTCTAGTGAAAGGTGCCCTGCCCATGGCAGAGGAGTTGGAACAAGATGGTCTTTAAGGTGCCTTCCAACCCAACCCATTCTCTGATTCTATGAAATACGTACTAAAACTGTAATTATTTCCAAGTATGAGAAGATTTCTCAGCATTAAGAGGCAAAAGTAATCCTTCAGAAAATCTCAAATGATGCAGCACTGACTGGAATGGGACTTAGGTATGATTTTATTTTAAAGTCTGTATTGAATTTTCTCTTAAGTGACGCTTGGTCTTCTACTTTCTTTGCTATTTGAAAACTATGTGGCACACTATGAACATATATTTTGCTCGGTTGAGCTTTTAAAATGTGATTGGCAGCCTTAGACATTGCAATATGCAGTACTAGTGCCAAAGTCCAGAGGCAAGTTAGAGTAGGTAATCCTCTTTTGTCTACAATGTAGTTTGAAAGGATGTTACTTTAGAGTCACCAAGTGCAAGCACAAGGCAAAAATCTGATTTCACCTCTTCCCTGATTGGCTGAGACTCTACTGTATGTGGCTTTAAAGTGGAAAAAAACCTCCTCATGTTCAGAAAATAGGAATGTATCCAGAGATCTGCTAAAAATTAAATAGTTTGGATGTTTAACTCCTGGTGACTTCATTATAGAAGTCTATATGTCTCCCTCCACAAAAAGGGGAAAAGAGCCTTAAAAATTGATCATTGTATTTAAGATTAATATGGGAATGCCTTGAAATCTCTGCTTTTTATATTATTTAATGTAAAGCTATTTTCCCAGCTGTATACTGTACAAGAATGGCATAGACCTTTTCCTTTGAAGGCTACAGCCTAAAGGAAATGAGAAAACTCTAAAGCAAACCAGAGAACTTCCATCTCTTGTGGAGTTCTGGTAGAAGCTCTAGGCCGTATGATTTACTGATGGGCAATTAAATTTTAGACACTTCATAGCAAGTCTTGTTACTTATTTTTATATATATATATTATATAGGTTGATGGTTGGACTTTGTGATCTTAGAGAATTTTTCCAATTTTAACAGTTCTATGATTTCTGTGGCTCTGTTTTTGGTTAGTGTTGGAATGCTGACTGAGCAGTATAGCAAAAATGGACAGGGCTCAAAGAAATATCATTGTGCTACTATTTGAAAATCCCAGCCATTGTAAACTCTTAAATGGTGCACAGAAATTAATGCAAAATGCTGTAAATAATTTGAGAGATTAGTACTTAGGAATGAATTTGTCTTTTGTGAGGATTGTTTAATTTACCTCTGTGCATTTACACATCTGTTGAGAAATCCAGGACTCCAGCCTGGCTCCTGGTCCACTGCTGCAACTCTGGTTGGGTAACCAAAGAACTGTGAACACTATAGGATGCTGCACTGTGTGACTCAACAATTCATGTTGATAAGAAAAAAAAAAATTCCAAGACTAATCTCAGGCCTTAGATTTAGGCCTGTTTAATATTACAGTTGTTATGTGTTTAAATGTTATGTGTTTAAATTCTGCCTACCTAGATTGGAAAGATATATCTTTAGTTTTCAGTTGTATCTTTTAGTGCAGCTCTGTGTACTCAATGAAGCCACCTGAATGTTCAGGTCAGTTTTGCTAGCTGCCGCCTGACAGGATTTTGTATGTTGCTCTGAGGAAAATGTCATTTATCCTAGGAATTATTGTTAGCCATGAATCTCAGTCAAAGCAAAAGATGGAAGCTCTCTCAACATCTCAAACAGAAGTTTGAGCTCCAGGTTTTAGCCTTGCATTACACCATATCCTTAGCTTTCTTGAGGAAGATGGTGATAATCTTTCACATTTCTGAATAATGTTTTATCAGTGCATACCAGAAACTGCTTTGCTGATTAGTGCACTACTGTTATGTTCTGCATCTTGAGAGATTACAGTGACATTTCTGTATGTGTTTTGCTAAAGGATAAACTAAGACAAAGGAAAAACAATCGTGAAAGATCATGTATGAGTCATTAGTATGGTTGAGAATAAGAGCCTGTGTATTTTGTCTTGCAGTTTTTCATTTCTGCTGCTTGACTGTGTTCCCATACAGTAATCTGATTTCCCATCCTGTGGATGCACTTCAGCAGGCTTTTGTTTTCTTGCATTTGATATTCTTTTTTCTTTTCCTTTAGTAATAGTTTTTCTGCTCAGTAATATTAGAGGAAATCACAGATACTTGAATAGAGTTTTACAGAAGCCACATCAAAGTGTGCAATGTACATTTCTGTATCTTTACTTCAGTGGAGAATCCAGAAATATTACATCTCCCTTCTGGAGAATTGTGCAGTTGTGTGCTATGTGTAGAAAACAAACTACACACCACGTAATGCTGCCCACATAGCTGACCAAAGGCCTGAGTAGCCTCTGTGAGAAAGTGACAGTATTTTCTCTGCTTTAGCATGCTGGATGCCTCTCTTTACCTAGCAAAGGGTTTGCTCAGGATGTTGTAAAACAGAATGGGCTGAGCCTACCTAACAGCTGTGCCAGTGGTTGAAAGATATCTTGGATCCCTGGTTCTCACTCTGGAGTCCAGCCCTGTGCTAGGTGTGTTGCCAACAGGACCACAACAGTAAGCGAGGTCAGTTTATCAGACCAGAAGAAATATATTCCTTTTCTGCTGGATTAGTTCGCTCTGAGTTACTACGTTTGAGCAACCTGCCACCAATATAAGAGGGGGCAGAACCAATAGCAACTGCTAGTTTTTCCTAGCAGCTACTCTGGGATTAGCTAGGCATTTCATGTGGCTATGTGGTAAAAGCACAGAAAGAATCAAAAAAGTACAGCCAAATCAACAACAGATATAAGAAAAGAGATGGTAACCTAAGAAAGTATTTCCTGTACTGATAATGTATCTGACTATTGCTGGCTGTCCCTTGTAAAGGAGCATTATTTCATGCCGGATTAAAATGTCAGCTAGCAAAGCTGAAAGAATTTTAACTGGACTCCTTTTTGTCAATTCAGATGCCATAATTAAAGTATTTCTAGCCACATATCGGGTCCACATATCTTTAGGGGAATTTAGTTTTTTCCTGCTGGGTAGCTACTGTTATGTGGTAGATTGTATTGTCTTTGGAGTTAGTAAGGAAGTAATGCAGTCATACCATGGTACCCAGTTTACAAATTCTTATCCTTGACAATTGCAACAAACTGGATGCATTCATAGGACCAGACACTTGCAAAAAAATCTGTCCCTTGTAAAGATGTGTTAACTATCAGTTTACTCATTGCGGCTCAGGCTCCTCATCTTTACATTGCTGGCTAAATCTCAGTGCTAGGTGTTTCTTTTGGAATTACCAACAATTTCACATTCCACTCCCCTTTATGCTGAGGTCTGAGCGATGCCATATACAGCATACTGATTTTCTTACAGAGTCACAGGTTGTGTCAATCCAGCCTTTTCCATGTTGGTCACTGTTTGCAAATGCAAGGGCTGGCAGGAGGGTGCTGAACATGACACCTTCAGCACAGATGATTGCTAAGCATTTCAGATATGTGTGCTACCTTACTGGAAAAGGATTTAAGGAAATGGGTCTCACAATCTTTGGTCAATGTTGATGGTCTTTGACTGACTTGGTGGGTCCAGAGCTGTGGTTACGCAACTGGGGTATTTTTTCATGTGTTGTCATACTGATTTAATGTTGCCGGCGTTCATTATATGCACAGCTATCTTACTCTGGCCCTGAGAGGTTAGAATAATGTATTTCCACTAGGAAACTCATCATATAGGTGTAAGAGTTTTTGGAATCATCAACTATCCCACCAAGAGAAATTTTTGTAGCAAAGTGAAGTGCATTGTTTTAAAACAAATTGCCATTAGTCTAAACAGACAATACAGGTTTTGAGAACCACAGAGTATATAAGTTGCTATGTATGTCTTTACATTGCTGGCTAAATGTCTTCTGTATGTAGTTTACCTTTCTAAATGCTTCATTCCTATTTATTTCTAAGTAACTTCTTCTAGATAAGCAGAAATCTCTACATTTCATCTGCAACAGTATGTGCAACCACAGGTTTTTTCCTTTCCTTTTATTTATTGATAGGACATACAGCTGTGATTATCTCAGGTGTCCATATTCCGGTGTAATCAAATTTATGTTTCCCACAATTATTGTTTGCTATGTGGGATGTCTTAAACACGTGAGTAATTGAATAGGAGTAGTGTATCTATAAAATCTGTTTATGGTTCAGTAAACCAGTCCTCACAACAGCTGTAGTATTTCCCCATTGAGTTTTGCACATTTGTGTTCTATTTGGAGCTTGAAATGGTGAATATATTCAGCTAGACTGTACTCAGATGAGAGGGTATCATCAAGCATCATATTTAGGACTGTGATTTACAGTTTCAAATAAGACATCTCATCTGTAAAAGCATCTCACCCTTATGTGAATATTGTCTCGTAATTTGTCTTTATTATTCCAGATGGAATGTGCTTGCATGAAAGTGGAGCATGGTGCACTTCAGTTCTGTATGTTTTTGTTAGTTGCTTTAGTGATTTTTTTCCAATTTATGTTAAATTGTTTTGCTTCTGTTTGGCTTTATCTGTTGTTAAATTCCTCATGTTTCTGAGAAATAGCTATTGAAACAGAAGATAGTAATAGGATTTATTCACATGCAAATACAATATGATGACTGACTGACTTATTTAGGAAATATTGAAATATCTTACAAAAATAGGCAAGGACTATGTGTCTTCCTCTGCCAAACAAGGGAGCTGATGCTTGTAATTTCCCTGAGTTCCACATGTCAAATCAATAACAAGATTAGAAGTAAACATTCCTATTCCCCTGCTGTATCTAGTAGATAACGCTTTCCTCTACGTGAGGTTGCATTTTAATACAAAGATGCTGCTTATAGATTTGATTTTAAATCCACAGCATGAAATGGCCTAATTTTTTAATGTTGTGTGATAATTCCTTACTGCCCACAATGCAAGCTTCCTTCACTGTTTTCATGCTCTGTAATTTCTGATGGTGCAATAAAGCAATCTTTGTTTCAAAGTGGAGGTGGAAGGCCTACTAATTTGCAGCTGGTTGTTTCTTTTTATTTCCAGATGGCAGGACGAAAATCTCTGGCTCATTTCAGTGCGAGAAATTATTAAGTTAGCAAGACTAGATAGGTATTCTTCAGTAATTGGATATGTGATTAAAACACTGCAGCAAGTGCCACTGCAACACATTCAAAGCTTTTGACAAATCCCAGAGTGCATTTGGGATGGTAACAGGTGTGAATTATAAATTTTTAGAAGTCTCTTTTCCAGTGAACTGTACCAGGCTTCAAGCAGAGCACCACAATGCACAGGTGCTGCGTTCAGCTGGCACATCCCAGTGGCACACCATGCATACACAAAGTCTTTCAAGTGGTGGAAAGCTGAAGTAATTGATAGAACTTTAAAACCTGTTACATGAAAATTAGAGGGGCTGTGGAAAGACAAAGTTGCAGCATGGAATGAATCTGTGGTTCCAGGCCTTCTCTGGAAAACAAAAGCTCCATCTTCCATCAGTCTCTTCAGAAAGTGTATGTCCTCTGAGCTTCACTGCCAGTTAGATGCTAAATGTGTCTTAGCTGCTAAAAGGAATTTTTCCATAGGTGCAGACTTCTGGAATTAAAGACAAAATCTGGATGTGTAATGTCTGTTGTGTGATATATACCACTTCTGTGCTGCACTCAAGGTGAAAGCCTCATCGTGTTTTTTTACCGAATCAGCATGAGAAATGAGAAGATCAATACCGTGGACAAGCTACTGACTAAGTCTAATCAATAATGACATTTCCTCCCTGCCAAAACATTGTCCATGTTAAGTGTTTTTTCCTACTTTGAATAATTCAGGATGTGAACCTCAGGAAGAACTGTAGAAAGGCTTGTACCCTGCCCTGGTTTCAGCTGGGATAGAGTTAATTTTCTTCTTAGCAGCTGGTACAGTGCTCTGTTCTGTGTTGAAAATACAGAATATGAGAATAATGTTGATAACACACTGAAATTTTAGTTGTTGCTCCGTAGTGCTTAGGCCAAGGACTTCAGTTTCCCATGATCTGCCAGGGAGCGGGTGCACAAGAAGCTGTGAGGGCTCATGGCCAGGACACCTGACCTAAACTGGCCAAAGGGATATTCCATCTGCAGAACATCATGCCCAGTGTATGAAATGGGGGAAGTTGGCTGGTAGAGGCCAACTGCTGCATGGGGATGGGGTGGGCATTGGTCAGCAGGTGATGAGCAATTGTGCATGCTTCTTTTGTCTGTCTTGGGTTTTGTTCTTTTCATTATTATTATTGTCATTATTAATATAATTATTGTTGTATTTTGCTTTGTTCCAATTACTGAAATTTGTTATCTCAACCTGTAAGTTTCACTTTTTGTTCATAATTCTCCTCCTCACAATTAGGGAGGAGAGAGCAAACAGCTGTATGGTACTTAGTTGCCACCTGGGGTTAAACCACAACAAACCCTTTCAATACTTTCAAGTTGGTTTTGAAGTTCTTAGGAAGGTTTTTAAAGAACTTATTTCTTTGATTGCTTCTTAATCTCGATGATCAGTGGCTTTAAAAATCCATTATTATGGGAATGCTGCTGCACACGGTGCTGAACATTCCACTGCAAAAACCTCATCTTGTTTTCAAATGTTTCAGAAGACCACAAGTTAAACTATCCTAATAAAACTCACATTTCTCTTTTCACAGATTTAGGTTTCTAAGACTTACGTAGCTTGTTCTATTAGGAAGCCTTAATAATAAAGTAGTCTGTTGGAGTCCCTGCTTTGATACAGATTTTTGACCATCTGTTGCCTAGCGGGCAAGTAAACCAATAAAAGAATAATTGGAATTTTCCTGGCTGAATTCTCAGAGGAACCCTCAGGAAGTCTCACCTTGCTTTTGACCTGTTGGTTTTATTCAACAGACTTTTGTAATTTTTACTTTTTTCTCCATTGGAAAAATGAATCTGAGATAACAGAAAATAATTCTCGAAACAGGATAAGAGTTTGTTTATTTATGCTAAATCTTTGCTAGGGGCAGATCTAAAAATGTGATGTTTGTGTTTTGGATAGGTATTTTTAGAAATGTGCTGTTATTGAAAGTTCTGTGGGGGAAAAATAACCCAACACCAGATGGATCCTGGCTGGATTGCAGCTAAACACTTACAGGATCTTAAATTCAGGATGACACCAAGAGGAACCAATTTCCAGTATAAAGACTTAGGACTTAAAAAAAATAAAAAGTGCTGTTAGCTGTTTTTAAAAAAAAGAAACACAAACCCAAATGGCAAACCCAGGAATTCATGCATACCTCTTGACTGTCATCTGGGATAGAATTACGGTCTGAATGTTTTGGCACAGAGATTTAGCAGACCTCTGCTTGCTGAAGTCACTCACATTTAGTCTTTGCTCCTGTCCTGGAGTACTGTGAAGCACATAGAGGACAGGAAATCTTTAACAGCACATCCAAAAAGCATGACTGAAGTTGTCACAGTTCTGTGGAGGTATGGGTCCAGCTCACACAGACTGCATGACAGGCTGGAAGTTTAATGTCCCAACAAAAAGGAGTTTCTCAACAGGCAGTCTGATAGGAGCCATGTAGCCAGGCAGAGTTTGAAAAAATCTGCTCTTGCAGGGTAAGTGGGAAAGCTTTGCCTGCTGTCTGAGTGCCTGGGGAACACAAGCTCTTCCTGCAGGGAACATGTTCTTTATAAAGGTGACTTTACTAGCCCTGGAATGGTGAATATGCCTCACCTGGAGCACTGTCTCATACATGGTAGGCATCTTTCTGGTGACCAGGAATGTGTGATTTCATGTAGACTCTGCTGGAAGGGTGTAACAGTTCCCTTGGGTTGATAATACCTGTTTTGGTCATACATAATCTATCCAGGCAGGAAGAGCAAGGCCTGATGTAGGGTGGTGGCAGGAAAGAGTACTATCATTTTCCAGTTGAAGTTACTGTCCTTTGAGTTGGGTTTCCTTCTGATACTTTTGTTGAGAAGAGATAATACTGTTGTGAGCAAACACTCATAATAATCATCTCAGATGTGGGGGGGAGATACTGATTTCTGTACTTAATCATGTCTGAATTTGGTTCACGTGCAGTGGATTCCATCCGCCGTTGTGCTGCTCAAGTAACAAGTACTTCCTTGTACACACCCCCCACATCTTAACTGCTGATATGGAAATGACATGATCTATTGGCATCACTGCTGTAGGGTTGTGATGTTTTTCACTTACTTACTGTGGGTAAATCCTGTCTAAAACAACCCTGACTGTAAATGGACAAAATGTTACTGCTTGCTGCCATTTGTAATTCCCATCAAACTGTAGGTGTGCCTTGCCTTGCATGGTGGTGTGAGAGAGACATGGATGATTTTTCTGATGACAGGAAATGTAGAAAATACTGTCATGAGAATTAGGAGATACTAGCATTTGTTTGATTTGGCTCAGAGTTATATTTAGTTTCCCTTCAATTAATAGAGCGTCCTTGTGTGTTATCAAGTGATCTGGGGTTCAGGTGGCCTCACAGACCTTTAATACTGTTGTGGTTCATCTTATTGAGCTATGATGGAAATTTAGAAATGATAAATGAAAGTCTTTCCTCCCAAAAATCTGGAGCCCATCAGAGAAGTATGGGGAGTTGTGATATTAAGCCAGTGTGGCACAGCTTTAGTGTGGAATACCACT
Organism: Illadopsis cleaveri; assembly: GCA_013399915.1. NCBI lineage: Eukaryota > Metazoa > Chordata > Aves > Passeriformes > Timaliidae > Illadopsis > Illadopsis cleaveri. Next base: position 1,048,380 of record VXBB01019812.1, read on the forward strand.
GGAGGAGTTGATGCTGGGGAAGCACTGAATTCAACTCCAAATTCTGAAGGCAGCTGAAGTCTGCCGTATTTCTTGGCCCTGTGCTTGGGTTCAGATCAAGAGTGCACTAGATCATTCCGGCTTCCTGCTTTGGTTCACACTTGTGGAGCAGTTTTGGAGCATGTAGACTGGACTTCTTTCTAATTAAACAACCTGAAGCAGTGGAGAGTATCTCAGCAGTTACTGGGCATCCAGTCTTTGTGAGCAGAGTAGAGCAAATCTGAAGTAAACCCTGGCTTCCCTAAATATAATCTTGAATTCAGTTACATGCTACCAAGTGTTCCACACTATGGATCAACACTTACTGTGCTACAATACTAATGTAAACAAGGTGACCATGCAATTTTTTTTTGTTCCATTTATTATTTTCTTGTGGCTATACTTTGCATTCCAGTGGTCAAAATAATTGATTTGGAATTGGCAGATATCTGATCTCTTAAGTAATATGATCAAATGCTACTTTTTTTCATGGCATTCAGGTACAAGATCTAAGCTCCCGTTGCAACCAAACTATTTTCATGTTATAAGGTTTTGCTCATAAGCCCAACACAAAAACATTTTCTTCATTGTGACATCTTGCAATTTCTCCTGATACCTTGGTGGCTTGTGCAGTGTATCAAAAGATCATGTTTTGAATAGTAAATTACCATCTATAAATATGTAGTGTCCAGGAATCCTCCTGCACTGACTGCAGATTTTCTCTTGCTGATTGAAATGACAACAAGATTTTTGTACTACTTAATGTTTTTCGAGTTGAATTTGATTGAAAAATGTCGTTAGCTTGCATTTTTATATTAGTCTTTGTGGATCATGAGAACAGCTAACTCACAGGTGAAGCAGAGCAAAGCTTTTTTTTTCATCAGTCTTCAAGAATGTGTTGTTTTTTCTGGTTTAAAAGTCATGTTTATAATTTGTTCACTGCATGACAGAAAAATGCAACAATAATTCATTATATAATATTAATAATATAAATATATAACTATAATAATTATATAAATAGAATAATAATTTATATGAAAGTCAGAATTTAACGAAATACATAAATTAAAATTATTTGTGCTTTATTGTCACTTGTCCTGAATATTAAAGGTGACAACAATTTCTTCTGCTGCATTATTGGTACAGAAAAAAGTGTGGAATTGGAAAGACATGCCCAGGCCACAATACCAATATTCCCACCTTCTATACCTATATATGTTTATGTACAAAGGTGCACAGTAACATTAATAGATTACAGGGTACAGAAATTTCTCCCTGAACAGCTGATTCTCCAGCATTAGCAGCTGGGTTGGAACAAAAGCAATTACCATCCTAATGCATTTCCTAGCTGAGAAGAAAATATTCCTTGGAGGTCATGGAAATTGGTTAATGGTAAACATAAATAATGTAAGAATTTCTGTGCCATAATTTTGGAATTATTAAATGTTTTCTGGAACTTGAGAGTTCACAGGAACACTAAGCTGCAGAAGGGGACTTCATGTACCTCTAGAAAAATGTAAATGGTTTTACAATAGCAAAAATGATACAAGACTTCTTGTTGTAAATAAATGGTTCTGTAATTCTTCTCTAGTTAAGAAAATTAAGAGATACATAATGTATGGCTTTATTCTGATCCTACTTGTTTGACTCCTTGAAAAGATTTAATGCACTTTCAAATTTCCTTACATAATTAATGGGGGCAGGTGAGCCAGCAGCACACCCAGACGGCAGAGAGGGCTAATGGTATCCTGGGCTGCACCAGGAGTACTGCCAGCAGGCTGAGGGAGATCATCCTTCCCCTCCACTCAGCACTGGTGAGGCCACACCTGGAGGGCTGGCTCCAGTTCTGCACTCCCCAGTGCAAAATAACCCATGGGAGCTTTTGGAGAGTCCATCCAAGAACTACTAAGGTGATGAGGGGCTGGAGCATCTCTCCTCTGACGGTTGGGAGAGACTGGGACTGGAGAAGAAAGGTTTTGTGGGGAGGACACTAATGTGTATGAACACCTGAAAGGGTCGGTTAGGGATTGATGTTGCAGGTGGCATATGAATGCTGCTGTGTTGCACACTGCCCCTATCAGATCATTCTTTTCCACCTTTCAATTCATGTTCGCTGGCTGGCTAGTATTTTTTTATTTAAGCTGGACATTTTGAAGGCAAGGAAATATTTTCATTCTGCTTTGGTAGCACAATAATTATTAAATAGCTGAAAAGAATAAAAACAGTAATGGTAATTATTACAGGATACATAAAATATTTTCACATTAGTTTTAGTTTAGTTTTAAGTATTTATATGGTAAATTCTAATGGCTTATTACATTTATTTAAAAATAATATATACACAAATTATTTGCTAAATTTTAAATGTATTTTTAAATGGGTAATTACTTTCCACCAGAAGTGCTACTCTGTTCAAAGGTCCCAGTCAGTAAGAGCCTTTGTTGTCTCTTCAAGTAGGACTCTCAGAGAAGTCAGAGTTGGGATGGGTTTATTGCAGGAAGGCTTTTCAGGGGACTAAGAACATAAAATTGGAAGCATTACTACTTTTGCTTCCAGCATAACATTTTTTTTATTATCATTACTGATCACCATGATTTCTGAATGAGGATGTGTTTCATGTCCATATGCAGTAAACCCATTTTCATACCGGTTATTTAAACTGACACAGAATGTATAAGAACAGGAAGCGAACATCAATGTTTTGCTAGCACTGGTACAAATTCACAGGCAGCTTAAACAATACCAAATATAAGACTGTAGAGCAAGCTGTTCTTCATATAAATATGAATAAAGTGTAAAAGTATCTCTTGTCCTCATAAAAACATTTTCCCCAGTTTGATTCATTGGCATCCCCTTTTCCCAGCATCTGTGGACGCAGTTTCTTTGAGCAGGTGAAATACTGCTTCTTGTGCAGGAACAGACAGGGCAGATCTTGAATGCTTTGCAAGATAAAGATGTTCTGACATACAGCTGTTCTGGTAGAAATTGATTTTGAAACTGGCTTTGGCCATAGAAGTGAATATGTCGATGCCTTATTTCTTTGGTTCAGATATTTCTGACAGTCAGCCAAATTGCTCATATGAGTATTTATTTATTATTTAGTATTTATTACTAAACTGACTGTATTAAAAGCCATTTCAGCTTTTCTTGGTGTGCAGCAGGTGATATTTGTGAGCTGATTATATGAACACAGTTCTTTCCAGGTCAAGTCCAAACCTAGCTGGTAGGACATTGATTCTGAGGAATTAGCAGTCTTTGGCTTTTGATAACTAGTGGCAGGAGAGAACAGTCTCAGAAGGAATCAAAACCACATAGTAGATGCATGTAAATCAGTGTGTTTGGAGTTTCTTTGGAGTTCTGGTTGGTTGGTTGGTACTTTTGGAAGAAGCCCCTTCACTCTACAGATTGTCAAAACAAAACAATTCTATTCTGAGAAGTGATTAGGTGAGATATTGCTGTGAAGAAGATCTAATCTTCATGGTTACATTAATTTAAATATTGTTTTACTACTTTTATTCTAGTGAGGTTTGAGGGGTATATTATTATTGAAGAGAGCTGGATCAGCACCATACTAAATCACCTCCACTTGAAGTCTAAATCACTTTTAAATCGCCTTTACTGGTGCGGTGTGAGAATGAACCTAATGACTGTTTTCTTTAGTGGCAAAACTGGTTTAAGCGGTTTCTGACACACCCTTCATGTCTCTAATTGTGCCTGTGCAAGTCTTTGAGGGCTGCATAGTAAGCTTTTATTAGTGAAATGGACTAGGTTTCAAACAAATCCTCTCCTCTCCTCTCCTCTCCTCTCC
>VXBB01019812.1:1052365-1087394 GCA_013399915.1 Illadopsis cleaveri
CCTCTCCTCTCCCAGCACCTCTCCTCTCCTCTCCTCTCCCAGCACCTCTCCCAGCACCTCTCCCAGCACCTCTTGCTCTTCTAATGCATACAAAATCAGTTCTATTAACTGAGCTGAGGAGGTAGCAAAATGTAATTTCCAAATGGATTTCCTCTGCTTAAAAATGCCTGTCACACTGGAGTTTTTCCTCCTCATTTCTGCAATGTAAAGTAGCATATTTCAGCCTGGCTGGAAATCCAAATTCTCTGATTTGTTTAGCAAAACAGTGCTAGGGAAGTTTTCCAAAGTGTTTAACAATGAAATACATCTTTCTTCATAAAACTAGGTCTCAAACTATTCTTTTCTATTGCAAGGAAGAGCACAGCAGCAACCAAGGTGATCTCTCTTACCACACAGACCTACCACCACCTGACATTTCCTTTTCATCTTGAAAGATAATAGACCAGTTATGAAGAACAATGTATTTCACTGTTAAACACAGTAGAAAATGTCAATGGCTTATAAAAATAGAAGTCTAGAAATTATGTAAATATTATCATTGACCATCTTCATCATACTCCAGTGAGTCATGTTATGCTTGGGTTGAATTAAAGATTTTTGCATAACTTAAAAATACATAGTACATTATGCACTCAATTTATTGGGGCATTTTGAGATTATGAGCTGACTTAAAAGTCTGACTTCTCTTCAAGGACACTGACTCAGACCAGCAAAGGGATGAGCACACTTACTGTGTTATGCTGTGTGGTGTGATCCTGCCATCTGAATGAGTGTGTTGGGGAGGACACTGGATGGGCTGAACATAACCCTCTCTGTGCCCTGAGAATCTCAGCATGCTGCACAGGGCTGGTGGTGTTGCAACAGGTCACTTGGGGCCACAGGGAGCTGTGGCTTGACAAAACCTGTCATAGAAGGAATAGTGCCTCTGAACTATGAATAGGCAATGGAAGAGAGAGAGGCAGTGCTGCAGCCTGGTACACACTTGCCAGCCTTCATCACCGTAGCCTGGGAGACGCTGGCTTCCTGAGGGCTGTAGCACTTCTGTTTGCCTATTACTTGCCTCACTTGATGTCAGATCCATCTCCACCATTCAAACATCCACTCTTTGGGGCATCCTCTGGGATTTGTGTGGAAGTTTAGGCTGGGTTATTACGATACAGAACCATGGCACCTCTGCACTCTGGTACTAAATGCTCAACTCGGGGTCCTGAAAGACCAGAGAAGAAACACAGAGAGGAACTCATTACTGGGCTACAGGAGAGACTGAACTATAAAGAGACAAAGCAGCAGTGATACACAACTGCTTAGATTGGTCAAAGCAGTGTCTGAGAAGGATGAAAGGAAAAAGCACCCACTGCCACCAAGTGCCAAGCTAGCAGAGGACAGAAGAGTGTGAAATACTCAAAGGCAGTGCTCAGTTTGACACAGGCTGTTATTAGACATGGTTGGAAGCTACCTAGAGACTCTGGAAAACAAAGTCTTAGGGTGTGTTTAAAAATGGAGGGAGAAAACATATCTTACCTGGAATGTAATGGCCAATTCTGTGTATTTATCTACAAAGTGATCTAACAGGAGCAATTAGTCACAGCTAAGACAGAAGACAAATTAACTGAAAGAGGAACTTGCACAAGAGGGATACAACCCACTGAGAAGTGCAGAAAAATCATGACTGAGCCTTTTTAGAAAGATGTAAGAGCAGAAGACTAACTTGAAGTACAGCTAGTGGAAATTTTTTTACACGTCATTGACGTGTATAACTCAGCGCAAAGTAAATGTAAAAGGATTCAACTATTTAAAATTATTTTAAAAAATAAACACTTTAGTATTATGTTGTTACTTTTGTGGCAATCTTCAGAATTACATCAGAACTAATAGACATTTTCTATATTTATATAGGCGTGTAATATTCCATTATTTCTTTTTTTGAAGTAATAGTACCTCTAAACTATGAATAGACAATAGAAGGGATTTTTTTTTTGAGTCATATTCTTTATCTCTAGTGTCACTGTGAGTAGCAGTGCTTAGACAGGTTATTTGAGGGTTTGATCTTTCAAAGGTCATTGCTTTTAAATGGGTGATTGTTACCTGATATTTTGATTATACTATATAAAAAACAGCATTCAGTAAATCTTGTTTTCTTTATAATCAGTAATACAGTTATCAGACAGGCTGCATTGATGATTTAATTCTGGTCATCCATAGCAAGTGCCCTTGATAGAATAAAAAAATACCTTCATAAGTAGTGCTCTTTTGGTGAGTATCCTTTTCTCACAGCAAAAATAATACCTTAGGCTTGCAACTGTAATGATTCTGGTCATGGTGGTTTCCACTGAAAAAGGTGAATGGGCACACACACTCCCTGAAGAGGACACAGTACGAAGCACAAACAGGTGCCAGATCAGAGACAGGAGGCAATAGAGCACAAGTGTCTGAAAGCAGACAGTGGAGTATCTTGTGCCTTGGATCCATAATTTCCTCTCTTTTAAAGTGTGGCTGTATTGGTTTGGGGTGTTTTAATGACTTTTGTACAGTGATAACTAAGATTATAGGCAATTTTCTTGACAGTTGAGATTGTCCAGAAAAGTTACGTAAAAGCAGTGCATACTGGGAAAAAACAGGAATCCTTTTCTTCCCCACTTGCCATAGCCTCATAAATTGTGACTTTTTCAGCTCAAGATGTTCCATATAATCGCTCCCAAGCAGTGACTCTCTTTCCCAAACACTGATCACTCATACATTGCTTTTGGAAGATGTCATCTTATTGCTGCTGGTGAAGTGGAGCATATAGTCTCTCCTCAGTCTGAAACTGTCAGCGCTCTTTGGTATGACAGTTCCTGTAATTGGTAGGAACTGGAGAGCAGAGTCTTCCTTCAGACTCACTTCCTCTGAGCTTAGGTGCATACTGTGTTGCAGTAGTATCTGTCCTTCAGAAGGAATTATGAGGGAAGTATCAAAGAAGTAACAGAATCCCTCATCCAGTCCAAGAAATGAGTTTATTCTTGCCTGGGTCAGCATAGAGGCTGGAATTAAACCACCATCAAGCTACTCTGTGTGATCTGACAAATATGTCTGATATTGGTTGTATGCATGCTACAAGTGTTTGTGTTCTAATTTATCTAAGCTTGGATTCATTGTACAGTGCAAACATATGTTAAATTTAGGAACCTGGAGTTTGCAAGGGACTTTCTGGGTCTGCAAGCTCAATTTCTGCTTGTAATGTATAGCTTCCTGTGCCTGCACCGTCCACAAAGTTACCCATCTTCATCAGGCTCCATTTTAACATAGGCGTTCGGGGTTTCTTTCCCCAGTTCTGGAAATGGATGGCTACCCCAAAACTCTTCTCTGAAGCTTAAAAACCATTTTTCTCATTTCTAGACTAAATATATTCATGTTATATCCAAGCTTGCTCTTCTTTTTTACTTTTTTTTTTTTTTGGCACTGTTACTATTCTTTATCTACAGCATTTCTTTTTGGTGGTACTTGTATGCTGATGCATTAACAGGGAGATACTCTATCTTCAACTTCCATTCAGTTGTGCCAAGAAAGTCAACCCTTTTATCTTCCTCTCATAAAAAGTGTCTATTCCAATGCTGGTTTCAGTAACTTTTTTCTGCTCTTCTTCCAATATGCTTGCATTCTTTCAGCATGGATATACAGAATGAGGTAGATTATTCCAAATGAGGTCTGATCTGCAGCTTACTTAAGTAACATACCCATAGGTCTGCTTTACTGATGATACCTTGATGTGATGGAGCAGTGCAGCTGCCTTTCTTTGTGTTTGTGTCACATGGATCAGTTTTAATTATCCTATGATATACCCACAACACTCTTCTTCTCTGCCAAACTTGCAGTTGATTGTCTCACAAAATATTTTCAGGAAAACTAAGTAACTGGGACTTGCATGGATGTGAGATATATATAAAGGTAGCCAACAGAGAAATGGTTAGTTCTTGAAGGAATGGTTTGTTCATTCCCCTAGGGATTGTCACAGGTGATGTTCCTTGTAGATCTGGGTTGGGCTTGTGCTGTTCCACTTACTCCTAAATGACCTGGAAGAGGGAAGCAACTAAGTTTACTAAAGATACAACACTAATTAAAGCAGTAAGGAAGATGGAAGAGGCCCATGGCAACTGGGCAGTGAAGTGTCACTTGAAAATGAGTGTGGGTAAAATCATGCTCAGTCATAGTTTCAAACATTAAGTGATGGGATATGCCCTGACAGATCCAAGACCCAAGAGTTCTTATAGACAGGGCCAAGAACATGTCAGCTTGGTAGTAGTCAGAAATGCCACTCAAACCTCCAGCATTATTAGTCACAGAGTAGAATACTTCATAAATCTGATTGAACTGCTCTGTGCAGTTTTGATCCTCTTATCTCAAAGCAGATAAAGCAAACAGAAGGTGAGCAGGAAAAAAAGCCATTAATTAATATGATTTATCAGTCAAAAAGACTGAGCTTGGGTAAATTATTCATAATATCATTAAAATTCAAGTACAACTGAAATTTCCTGTTGGGTTAGTGAACACAGAGAAATTACACCTTGTGTTTCTTCTACAAGACTTTGTACATTGTAGTGATAAGACATTTTGCCTGCCTCTCATTGTCTGGAAGTGTCTTTATGCATCTTAAGAAAAGGTAATGTTATTTTTTATTTACTCCTCTGGAAAAGTTAAAAAGCAATGATTCTATTATTAAATCCTTCAAAGTAGAGAAGAAATCTCTTTGTTCATATAAAACTCAAAGGGACTTGCAGAACAGCCAGTTTCACAGGAAAGCAGGCAGACAGTACCAGGAGGCCTCATGGAATGTCTGCCTGGTCTAGTGCTGTGCTGGGCAGACTGGGGAGATGCAGAGTGAGTCCAGTTCAGAAATCAGAAGCAGCATAATGCTGAATTCACTGCGTGTTCTGCCTGGACTGCTCTAGGTAGCTAGCTGCAGTAGCTCTGGAAAATGCCTTGCTGTACAGCAGTAATACAACCCAAATGAGCTGGCTGATCTGGGGCTGCAGAATTGGTAGGGCCTGTCTGCACTTGCTTGGTTTGATATCAGTGGAAAGGCTGCCCAGACTGAATTTCAAGAGATTTCCTTTTCCTAGCCGCAAGGAAAACAAAATACTTTTTTTTTTTTTTTTTAATTGGCAAACAGAAGAAAGCATTCCTGGTTTATGCTGGATTTACTGTTCCTTTCTGTGGCAATGACTTACATTTAGGACCAAATGCTGTCTGTCAGAGTGTACTTTGACAGCGTAGCCACTTGCACTGGCTACAATTGCACAGGTTTGTGATATTGGGATTGCTGGCTGTGATCAGCCCTACACCAGGGGATCCATTCCTGTACTCTGACCACATCACTATTGTGTAGTGATTACACACTCCTAGTGTGTAATTGGTGAGGCAAAAATCTAACCACAGTGGCTAGATCCTTGGAGTTTTGCTGTGAAAAATGTTTGTTCTGCTTTTAGATACCTTTGATGGATTATAATCTACGGAAGCATGGAATTAGATAGCTTGGAATGTCAATTATAGTACTTTTATGTAATTTAAGTGGTTTTCACAAAAGTGCTAGAGTGTGTTACTACTGTAGATGTAGGAACATTTTTCTGAAGTATGTATTATTCCAGTTTACAGGATGAGTAGAAAAGTTACATCCCTTTGTAAAACTAAATTAAAAGTTCAGCAGAAAAACCTAGAATCAAATACAAATTCCCTGGCATAAGTTTCTACTCCTGACTAGGCCTTTCTTCCTTCTCTGAAATAAGCATTTATACAATGACATTCACAATTTTGAAATATAAAAATATTTGGGTTTACTTGCTCGTGGCTAATACTGAGTTTTGTTTGCCTGCCTAGAACAGACCTTTGAACAGCATTTGTCAAGAACAGCAGAATTCAGAATTAATGACAGTGCAGCTTATCTTCTTGCTCAATATAGCTGATATCAGACTGGCACCTGAGCTGCTAACTTTAACTCCACCAATGCCTGCTGTGCTTTGTTGCAGGTTATGGACACACAGTGCCTTTATCTGATGGGGGAAAGGCCTTCTGCATCATCTACTCTGTCATTGGGATCCCGTTCACGCTGCTGTTCCTGACGGCCGTGGTGCAGCGCATCATCGTCTACGTCACCAGGCGGCCGGTGCTCTACTTCCACATCCGCTGGGGCTTCTCCAAGCAGGTCGTTGCAATCATCCATGCCATGGTCCTCGGGTTTGTCACTGTCTCCTGCTTCTTCTTAATCCCAGCAGCAATATTTTCTGTCCTGGAAGATGACTGGAATTTTTTGGAGTCTTTTTATTTCTGTTTCATTTCCCTGAGTACCATTGGCCTTGGAGACTATGTGCCAGGAGAAGGCTACAATCAAAAATTCCGAGAGCTGTATAAAATTGGAATTACATGTAAGTGTCAAACTACTAACCAGCTAAGTAAAAGGCATTTTATATTAAAACAAAAAATCAACATGGAACTGATAATCAGACTTCTCCTCTCCATTCTGTGAATAATGATCATTTGTCAGCTAGCAAACTGGGCATTAATTTAGGTAGCTCTGTAAAGAGGAAGCTGTTAAGTCAGGTCAGTTTTCTTAATTAAGAAAGAAAAAGCTAAAACTAGAATTCTATTATTCTAACCATAGCTATTTACGCTCTTATTAATAGTAGAATAAAAACCCTCACATAACTTTTAAGAAAATGTTTAAGAGCATCTTGGGCTAACATTTCGGTGCTTCACAGAGCCAAGAGGATCTGTGTAATCTAAGGTCATCCCAGAAGGTTAGATGACAGGTGGACAGAGATGAATCAAGAAGCCATGGAAAATGAGGCAGAATAGCAAAGTTTCTGACTTCAGTTGTAACAGAAGGTAGCTGAAGCTGGCACTGGTACATACCAGCTGTCAAAGACAGACAAGTAGACTGAGATGTTAGAAAAGCAAGACCATGAATGCTAAATTTAAAATGTTTCATTATATTTGACACAGAAGAAATCATGGTGATGAGTGATTTTAAGAAAATGAAGCTTTTTAAGAAGAAAATTACCTTTATGTTGGTATTCTGGGTAAATGTATGCTGAGGGCAATATTTTCCAGCGACACTGTTTTGAAACATTGCAGTTTCTCATACAGTTTCAAGCTGAGCAGTCTTTGGGTCGTCAGAGGCATCAGTGAAAAGATCTGAACAGCCAAAGCAAACTTTTCCTGTCAGGTTCATTTCTCAGTCTGGTCTGCATTTGACTGTGCTTCTGTGCATGATCTAGCAATCGTAATGTAGGCAGGGTCTGTTAACTTGGGTTTGTGTTTCACCTGAAGAGAAATTTTTCATTCCTTGAAACAGGGCCTTGAATGAGCCAACAGAACACTTTGTTATCCTGCTAGACCTGTTGCCATTGCAGATTTCCTCCTCTCCCTGTCACGTTTATCTCATGAATGGTAGCTTTTAATTACTGACCTGCTGATCTGCAGAGTTAATTTGGGGGTCCTAAGTGGTGAAGTGAATGGAAGGTCACATACGGCAAAGGCCTTGTTATAAAAGCTTGCTGTTCTGAAAACTCGAAATCTGAAGAAAACATTATGGCTCAGATTAAAGCTTTTTCAAACTGTAGAACAATTAGGAAATAAATTGCAGCAAATATTACAGGAAATACTAAAAGGAAAAAGTAGCTTTTAGGTGAAATTATGACCTTAGAACATCTAATTTCAATAGGTTTTAAGTTATAACTTTTAAATTATTCTTTTTCCTTTCATGTGAACAATTCAAGGAACCAAATAAAATGTTTTCTCCTGAACCTGACTTTTCTACAAGATATTTTGGACTTCTACATCAGAAAATGCTTAATGAGTAGTACAGGCTTTTCAAGAATTTTTAGGGGAACACAAGTCATATTTTAAATGAAGTGGCAATCAACTGGACTGAGTTTCAGAGATAATTATGAATTCTCAGTGCAGATTTATAGATGCTTTTCAATTGATAAAGCTTTTTCAGTTCTTCCTTGTGTTAATGCATAGCTCCCATTTGATGTTATGATAGAAAGTTTAAAAAAACCAACAATTAGCTGTAGTGCTGATTTAGACAAGTATTCAGTATTAAAAAATTGATTAATGGTACTCCTGGCAGGAAAAGGAGAGTGTTCCTGCCAGTGAATAACCTGTAACTACAGGTGAAATATTTATGCCTTCAGGTAACAGAACAGTGACCATATGGAAGTTATAATCATTAATCTGTGTTGATTTTTCAGCACACTTAATGTTCAGCCCTTGGACGAGTGCGTTCTGCTAATAGTTACACACTTAGCTTCTGCTTGATTTACTTCACAGAAATGATAAAATAACTAAGTAGTCATGCTCCTCATTGAATTGTAATGATCAGAAGTAGGGGTCTAATGAAACAGAGAGATTAATAAATATTTGTTTTAACACCTTCCTTTAAACTATACGTGTGTATGTTTGGAGAGGATAAAAAAAAGAACACAGTGTGCTGCTGGTCACAGAGATCTCCATTTCCAAAAGTCTCAGTCTATGAGAGCTGACGATTACCTCTAAAAATAAGTCAGTCAGTACATGGCTAACGTAATTTGTAATATATTTTAGATAACACTTCCAGGTTTTGGGTAATCTGTGTACCTTAGTTAAACATTGCAAATATCCCCAAAAGATGGAGTAACTGGGCCAGGTTTTTCAAATTCCAGGAGTAATTGTACAGTAATTTTTCATTCTGGTTTTATTAAGTTTGTACACGTTTCTAGTTGCTTTGTTTTTCCAGGTATTTCAGGGTGTTCTATATCTAATAATTTTAGAGGAAAATAATTCCAAAGTTTTCATGAAATAGTAAGTGATTTGTCCTGCAAAACTAATACAAATAACCAATGACTATAATTAGTCCCATATTTTTACTTCGGCTTGTAATATATTCCTATTACAATATATTCCTATATTGTGGTAAAATTTTATTTTACATCTCCTGATCAAAATCTTTTGAAGGGGACTTAATCATGAAAGTCATAAGTAAGTAGGGGAGTGTGCATGTGGTAAATTTTAGTATTCTGTTTTTTTCTTTAATACTATTGCATGTTTTTTTTCTTGCACAGTTGTGTCAGAATTGAAGCCTCTAGTATTACTTTTTCTGTTTATGTGGGATCTTTCTGGTTGTAGAATTAAAAAGGAAAAAAAACAAGGATATCATTGTTCAAAGCTCTGAAATTATGCCATAAAGAAAATTAACATACTAGTCAGAGATGACAGGGGTTAGAAAAGTCACAGGCTCAAAACTGGTCCAGCCCTACCTGGTTTGCTAATAATTATTTTTTTTTACTTTTTCTTTTTTTTTTTTTTCACTCAGGTTATCTGTTGATGGGCCTTATTGCAATGTTGGTGGTTCTTGAGACTTTCTGTGAACTCCATGAGCTCAAAAAGTTTAGGAAGTTGTTTTATGTGAAGAAGGACAAGGAAGAGGACCAAGTGCACATAATGGAACATGACCAGCTCTCCTTCTCTTCCATCTCAGACCAAGCAGCCTCCATGAAGGACGATCAGAAGGCAAATGAGCCTTTTGTGAATTCCCAGTCCCCAACTTCCAACGACAGCTCTCTAAACAATTAATACACGGGTATCCGTACCAGTGTTTTGGTGCATTTATGCTACTTACCATAAAAAATAGAAAGCCTCATATTTTTTTTTCTCAAAATATAAAAGCTGGAAGACTGTGCTACTTTAACAAGGATTCATCACTTCTGACATAGAAAAGACTTTTGGAAAAAATGTGGGAGCCACCCTGGGAAAAGGGAATAAGTGTAATATGTGGCTGAGAACATAAGGCCATTTTGGTTGAGGGATAAGGATTTAGGTGTACCATATTCAGCGATGCCAGAGAGAAGGGCTTGCACAAACAACTTCATTGAACATCTTTAGGAGACTAGGCCTTCACATATCCAGCTCATTGAGTTGCGCACCCCATCTTGCAAATGGTTGACAGCAGATTTTGGGATGTGCACTTCTGATAGTCACAGTTTTAATCCAATAGCTAGCATCTTAATCTGGAAAACATTTTCAGAGCAATATCTCTAGGTCTGGCGGAGGAGAGAATATCTAGGTCATCCCTCTATTACCCAGTAGCTTGCAGGTGCAAACAGTAATTGTAGGAAGGAAAAAAACAAGTCCCTCCTTTGCCCATGCCATTTACATCTAAATTTCCTACTTCCTTAAAAAGTCCTCTAATCACCAGAAAAATGTTGTACTGAAGAGAGTGTGCCTTGAGTCTTCCATGCTGTTTGTTTTTTGTATGAAATACTTTTCTGAGAGATAGCAAAAGCAATTAAAAGCTCTAGATGAGGTGAGACTGTAGGGAAGGAAGACAGATGCATTTCAGTTTTTCATAATGGGCAGGAGTGGATATTTAGCTGCGTGGAATGGAATGAAAACGAGTCAGCATATGCCACACATGATTGGCACAGTCATGTGCTTATGGCATTCTCCTAATAGATGATTGAAATCTGTTCAGCAGGACTCGGTGCTGTTCCTCCCACAGTCCAGCCCAGCGTGTGCTCTGCTGAGCTGAGGAGGAACGAACAGAAACAGCATCACCTTTGAACATAGCTCCTATTTCTTCTTTTGCTTTCCTAGCTGGTACGTGGAGCACTTTGGAGGAGAAGGGAATGTTTCAGGTCAAAACGATTTTTCAGTTTTTCATATGGCAAGAAAAAAGGAAAAATGTCACATTTGGTTCGGATGGAACCGAATTTTTTTCCCCTTGGGAAAAGTCACTAAAAAGTCTAGATCTTGCTCAGCTTCTGAAGCTGGAACCTCTTTGGCTGTAACACGAGAGGTGTTTTAGTCCAGCTACCAGTCACTGTGCTGAATGCAGGGACCTCAGAGTGAATTTCAGTGAGCATGAGACGAGATTTAAGTGGTTGTAGTACTTTCTCTTCTGGCCTTAAGAATCTTATGATAGGGAAATCTTGATAATGCTTTGCAATGAACAAAAGATCTGGAGCACAAATAGCCATACTAGAACAGCCTCCCACATAGGAACAGTGTAGAGGAGAGCCTTTTATCTGCAGTGCAAGCATGCCAGATTGCCTGTAATTTGGCTTTTAGTGTTTAGAGCTGAACAATAATTTACTGTTAAAGAAAAAAAAATGCAGTGTGTCTAGATTTAGCGCACGTGGGAAAAATACTTGAAAGTAAATAACCCAAAATATACTGTGTTTGAGCTTAATTATAGCTAGCATCAAACAAATTTTTATATCTTTACTGGAAAAACTTACTTTATGGTTTAATCAGCTGAAAGTCTTCAATTGAAATTTATATTTATAGAAGATCAGAGCTAAAGGTTTTGGTTGTTTTGAGTTTTATAGATTAGGTGAGAGCATATTGTGTTTGCATGTTCCCAGGAAAGTGGCTATTTTTATACTGCTTAGGTTAACACAGTCTATTTATAATGAATGTTAACCAATATATATGTACATATACATAAATATATTTATATACTGTGCATATATCATAAATCACCAGAGTCTAACAGACGTAGGAATGGCATTTTAGATAATTTTTCCCCTAGTCTCCTCTTTATACAGTCAATATTTGAAAACTATGGCATTAAAATGACACTGACATGAGTACTGTACTATAAGAAACATTTATACTATTTTTTTCAGTGGAACTTTATTGATTGTTTTCAGTACCTTAAAATTCAAAATTTCTTTTAATTTCCGTGTAATGTTAAGCTCCAAAGGATATGCACAGATGTTAAATGATATACAAAGTTACTTTTGCAGCGTGTACACAAATGCGAAATGTAGACACGTGAAATGAAAGCACAGAATTCAAAGCAGAAGCGATAAACTAAGCAGTATACTGTGATTGTAGGTGAATATTTGTTATTTTAAACTTAAATAAAAAGTCTGGCTTTTGCCTGCCTGCACTATGAAGTGGGACTATTTTCTTTAGTAGTGTGTGTACCTTGAAGAAATCCTGTCTGCATTTGTGCATCCTTTAGTTAGCCTTCCTCAGCTCAAGGAGGCTCTATTAATGCCAGTGTTGTGTCTGACCTTGGTATTAATTGTGGCTTAGTATTGTGCTAGTTCTTCCTTTAAAAAAAAAAAAGAAAGAGCAATCCAAGATATGTTTGTTGTTTCAGATGCTGACTGATTATAGGAAATAAAAACCAGTGACATAGCATTTATCATGTCCTTAGGAACCAACTGCTCCAATATTTGAGAAATCTGAAAATCTGATGAAAATAATGGCCCTCATTTCATACAGCTTTTACATCTTCACATGAAGCCAGCATATAAGATGAGTTAAAACTGGAATCCAGATCAGAAGGAGGAAGATTATCTATCATGCAAGAACCTCAGTATAAAGTGCATCCTTTACCTGGAGACAAACTGTGAAGCAGGTGCATGTAAACCCAGATGGAGAGCATGGCTCATGAAGCAATGGTGCTGAAAAAAAGTTGCAAGAGAGAGTTAGAAATGCAAGCAAATTACTTGTACACATAAAAGGATTGCCTGGGTTCTGTCCTCACTCTCCTGTCCTCAGTTGTTCCAGGCATATATCCCATTAGTAGCTCTATTCCTGTGCTACAGCTGACATTTACCATCTTCCCTTTGTCTGTCAGTCATGAAATATAAACTTGTTTTATTGTTATTTCAAGGGAAAGAACTGGCAGGATAGTCATGGTGTTGAAGGAAAGAAAATGGAAAAACCCACTTGAGTTTTGATTTTTGGAGCTGAGTGACAGCCATGTTGTTCCTTAATGAACGTGTTCTCTTCCCGAAGTTTCTTCCCAAGGTTCACCTTGTGTGGGTGCTGAAGACTTGCTGGAGGTTGAGATGAGTTATTTTCTACGTAGGTAACTGGAGATTTTGCAGCTTTAATGTCAGCACTACAATACCTTCCTAGCTGGGTGCTTATGTCAGAGGAGTTGCATAAGATCAGCAGTTCTGGATTGCATTAAATATTTGTCTAGCCCAGTGTTTTGTCTCTGGCAATGGCCAGGAGCAATATGTGAGCTTGTGTAAGGAATGGGCAAGTGTGTAGCAACCATTCTCCAGGATGTTCTAGCTCCCAGCAGTGTGCAGCTCTGGATCCTTGACAGTACCTAGGAGAAAAATGGGAAGTCAATGCACATGTGGTGTGTGGAAGAGATTCTGCCCTGAGGTGCCTACTCTGTGCTTTAGTCAGTGAGAGACTTTCAAATGGAAATTTCCCACAAAGCTGTTTCAAGTTAGGTACTTTGCAGTTAGCAGGTAACTTGAATGGGATGAGCTCTTGAAAAAGGGAAAGAAGGGGGAAAGGGGAAAGGTTTTTATGCGCTGTTGCTTGGACAATACTGTCCTCCAGGTAGGTAGGAACTTGCACAGAACCTGTTTGCTAATGTCAAATCTTGAATCTCCACATTACAATTTGCTTTGTAAACAGTTGCCAGAAATGTAGTGCGATGAACCATAAGTTGCTAAAAATACTACTGCCTTAACGTTGTTCCATTATTATTCGTTCTTCTAGATTCTGCTTTCTACTGAAGCAAAATAAAGTTACTATAACAGGAAGCAGTGTTATTCCAAGTGTGCACCAGTACAAGAGAATGGAGTTTCTCTTCCCTGCACTGCTGTCAGTATTGCAGCATATATCAGAAAGCTCCTAGATAGCCAAAAAAATTTCTTGTTGCTTGTTTCAAAGGAAAACCATATTTTTGAGATCCTGGAGACTGCCTCTGAAAAGCTGTGTTTTGCTTAATGCAGATTAGATATTTGGTATATGTAATTTTAATGCCTATCTTGTTAGTCTCATCGCTTTCTAAGTTACCATTCCACTTAACTTTTTATCATGGAGTTCTTATCACAGTTATCTTCAAAGGTCATTGTGTTGAGGAGTGTGAGGACTGTGATACAGTTATTTTGCTGGTTATGATGCAGGTTTGCCAGAGCCATTGCCTTAGCTGATAACAAGACAATCTCACTCGTGGCAGTTGGGGCCAAATGACAGATTTAGGTAATGAGGAGGGACGGTGTGTCTGGGAGCAGGTGCACAGGCTGACAGCCAGTGTCAGGGAAAAATCATTCTGGCAAACTGCTAAGTGACCACAGTTTTCAATGGACTTCATTGCCTGTCACTAGGAGTTAAGAGGAAGGAAGAGCAAGGACGTTGCCAAAAGTCATCTGAAGTGAAGTTTAATGGCAGTAAGTTTTTCGCCATTTATCTGCAGTCTGCAGCTCACTGTTACTTCAGTTGCACCATACATTCTATGAATCAAGATAATGGTTTGGCATTTCCCCAGTGTAGATGGCTCCTGTGGCCCCTGAGGCAAGTTATGCTTGTTATCCTAACAAGTTTTTTCTGTGCTAAGTTTACTGAGTGTTCAGACCCATGAGCAGGAGGTCAGTGTCACTGCTGAAATTTTCCAAGGGCAAATGTGGCTCAAAGCGTTGCCTGGCCTTGGGTCAGCCTTTCATTTTAGTGCCTAGGCTGTCTGGAAAGACAGCAGTGAACTCTCTACCTTAAAAAGTGAGACACCCACTCTTCTAGGAGGCTCAAAATCCCCCAAATCCATCTGGTGCTGATCCCAGGGGTTTCATAGTCCTATGTGTATAGTGTGTATGTGCAAGTACATGGAATAACACATAGAACTGCCACTTCTTTATGCCTGATTTTTTGGGGAGCTGACTGACTCCCTTAACTTTCTGAATTTCTCCATTTAGGAACATGGCTCCCAGTATTCTCTGACTGTCCTTAAGCTCTCACTAGTATCTAGCTGGGCTATATCAGTAGGTGACAAGGTGAGATTCAGAGAGTAGAAAGGGACTTCATCATCTGCCCTAATGATGGGGACTAGGTGAGGGGACCGGAAAGCCCCATCCCTGCCCATTAGCTTTAGCTGCAGCCACCACTTTATTTCTAAAACCGTTTCCAATGTCTGGCACAACAGGACTGTATGATTCACTTGTCTGTACTGTGCATATCAGCCAGTGCTCATGCTAATGGTAACATAATGACATAAAAACTAATAGCTCATCTAGAAGAATTAAATTATTTTATTTTTCTTTTTGAGTGCATTGCTGCTTTGCTTATGAGCATTAGACTGATTGAATCCTGGCCTGCAATATTATATCTGGACATATTATCCTACAACTGTAAAGCTTCCATCTCAACCCCACATGGGCAAAAATTAATTAACATGTTTGCATAAACAGAAGACAGCACACTGTAGTGTCAGTTTAGGTAGGAATTAGCAAATCCTAATTCTGCATTTCTGGGCTGGTTTCCTGATTATGGGCAAAGATCTGTTAAATTTGTTTAGTGATTGCCAGCTGTGATTTGAGGCATACTTTCTGAACAGAGATGCAAAAAAATATCATTGCTCTGTAATGAAGTACATCACCACCTTTGGGATAAAGTCTCTCAAATGTTTAATAGGCTACTTTTGCAGATTAATGCTGTTTGCATGGGATAATAAGCCCTGTTTGAAACTTACTATGCAAAAATGAAAATCCACACTCCATTTAACTCGAATTCCTACCGCATGAAGTTCAGTGAAGAGAAAAATCAATACAAAAGAAGAAAATGACCCTCATTTTGTACCCCTTCTGGGGAGCTTGGCCTGGGATTGCTGGCCCTGCTGAGAGCTGAGAAAAGCCACTGGTTTTCCTGACCTGAGCAGAGCGTGGAGTCAGGCAGTCTGCCCCGGGAAGGTTTGCAAACAACATCATCAGCCTTGAGAAGGTGGAGTGGTTCAGGGAGAGCAGATTCCATGGGGCACAAGAGGAGACCACAGCTGCTCTGAGGCCGAAGGTAAGTAGCAAAGATGGCCAGTGAAGGGCAGCCGTGGTGGGACTTGGAGGGTCAGGGGCAGTCAGCCTGCTCCAGCCCAGCCCCGGGGCCAGTGCCCAAGGCAGTGTGAGGAGAGGAGGAGAATAATTTGACAGCAGGATTATTAAAGAGGTGGTGTTACTAGTACAAAACTTGTCAATGTGTTACAAGTAGGAGGTGTGGAAGGAAAAGATGAATTTCTGTCTTTTACAGGCAGAAAGGACCCTTTTGATGCTCTTCCATGGCCTCTTACAGAAACCAAGACACATCTGCAGTATTAGAGCAGATGGGATTTCCAGATCTGACAGAAACAGTCCCAGCTCTCATCCTCTGTCCCTGATGATTAAAAAATTCCTGTTTTCTTTGGCTAACTGCACAATTTCTAATTAATTGTTCCAAAACCAGCATTTGCTCTAGGACTTTGTTGCGTGTTTGTCTGCTAAGTGACAGACCACATTATATTAACTACCAGCTTGCCCTGAAAAGATGAGCATCCTTCAAATGTCCTCTTTAATAGGTGAAGCAGGCCACACTCCTCTGAGCACTGAGCATCTTGTCAAAAGCTCAGCTCATTCCCAGTCCAGTTTTTCAACATGCATTTTTCAGCACAGCACTGAAACCAGGGTGCCACATGCCTGCCTGTACCCAGGATGCTGGCTCTGCAGAGGGGCTGTGGCCATGGAGTAGAAAAGGGAAATGGTGTTAGCCACCATGCCCCTACCTCCATGCTTTCCCTCCTTTTGAGGACCCTCAGGTTTCCCTTCATCCTTCTCCTCACCCATGGGGCACACCTAGTACTTGCCCCTATCCCTACTAACCTGGGGGAGATACATGGGAACAGGAAGTCTGTGGCAGCATCTCTGCCCTAGATGGTCGTGTCTGACACAGAGACATTGATTTTAAACACAGTCTGCTGCACCCTACAAGAGCCAGGAGCTTTTTAAATGCCTCCCAGTCCCTCTGCTCAGCCTGGTGTGCAGAAGCTGTTTGCCTCTTGTGTACTCCCTTGGGATGCAAGAGGTTGACAGAGCTCAGAAGAAACGTGGGCAGACCCACCAGAAGGGTCAATTGCACATTTACCTCAGGCAGTCTCAGAGCACTCATTTTGGACAATAGGGCTATCTCATCAATCCTCCTGCCCTCCTGGCTGTGTCTCAGGCATCAAGATGCTGAGAAGAAATATGGATGTATAAATGCACCCTTGGTCAGGAGTGAAGCCCCTTGTAGGGAGGGCATTGCACAGAGGAGGAAGATGTAGTTCATTAGTTTCAGGGTACAGGTAAAAAAAAAAAAATCTTACAGGCACTGGAGCTGCTCCAGTGCTGTAGCACCCCCCTGTGATAGACAGTGCCCCTGTGATGCTCTTGGGGACACGTACTGTGTACTAGACCCCTTGGTGTGGTCGAGTTGTTAATAAAATCCAACTGAGGCTTCAATTTCCTATTCGAGATGAGGCAAGAGACTTTCCTCCAAGGTACAAGAGGTGAGTAAGGCAATGTCCTGAGTCAGGCAGCGAGGTCCCACCTCTAAACAATCCAAAACCCTGTGAGTATCTGCCAAGCTACTTTTAATTTTGATGGTGCAAGTATTGCTACCTCATCTCACAGAGGAGGCTAATAAGAGTTGCAGTTTTTGATTTGCAAGTCATGCGTTGAAACATAAACCAATCTCAACGTGAAAATTGGTCTTTTAGAAGTTTTAGTCCTGAATGCCCTTAGATGTGAGCTTGGTGACTAAACAAAATAATGTAATGATTAGTACACGGACAGGAGACTGACACTAAAAGCTTGAACAAAAATAGTTCCTTTGGGCAAATGGTTACCCAAGACTTTCTTTCCCAGCTGCAAAATGTAAGCCTGGGTGAAACTCCCAGAGGTGGTAACTGGAGCAGAGAAGCAGGGATGAATGGAAAGCACACAATCCTGGTTCAGCAAGACCCCCAATAAGATAATTTAATTGAATTCCTAGAAAGAAGAGGATGTGTATGCACCAAACTGACCTAGAAGACAGCAAAGAGAAAAATTTGCTTCTGCTACTTTTCTACCTTTGTGTCACTATCACTCTTTGCAGCCATCCTGTAATCCTGGAATGTCACTCTTCTTGAATGCAATACAGGCTTGGTTTAAAATGTTTTCAGCAATGTTACATCAGCAGCATGATGGTGTGCGAATGCTACCATGCTGGCAGCCCCGTGAGGCATTCCCTGAGGTCGTGTGGTCAATCTGGCATTTTAATTGCATCTCATCATTTAACCTCACATCTGCTGTGAGTTTCATGCATCTCACATCAGATGTGAGATATAAAATCCATAGAAAACCTATGTGTCAAGTATTGCAAGGAATTACCACTCCAATTCAGCCTGTATTTTTGCCCCTCTCTCAGAAAGAACCCAGTTTATCTGATTAATGATTTTAAAAACCCTTCTGCTTGATAGACCATGGCTCTATCACATTTTAAAAATGCAACCAGATTCTGTCCCCTTTGCATTTGTGCTACTATTTTACCAGAGATTAAAACATTGACACAAACACTTTATCCAAGAATCAGAAGCATGTATGAGACCTGGAGCTTCTTCCTCAATCTCAAGAGCCCAAATTCATCTCTGTAATGATGAAGTGGTCTCTAAAGGACTGTGAGAAAGCAAGAGCAGCAGTGAGATCAGAGGTGATTTTCAGTTCCTGTCTTGCTTATATTTAATTCATATTCTCACCCTGATTCAGCAGCCACAGTGCTGCACGTTCCCATGGAAGTTTAGCAAATTTAACATAAATTTGGCCTATTTTTCATCTAAACTGCAAGCCATGCACAAATCAGAACATTAATTGTTATTCTTCTGTGTGGTATTGTTTAGCCTCAAACCCAGCTAAGTGGATTACAAAATGTTATTTGTGACATTTCAATTTGAGGGACAAATTCAAAACAAATAGAGACTTGGGCTTCATACCAGCTGCAGGTATATATTTAAGCTGTGGCAGAAAATGTGTTTTTAACAGGTTTAAGTCTTACCCAGTTATCAGTCCTCTGAGAGATGCTGCTGTCAAATGGTTTAGGCTAAGCACATCCAGCATGTTTAATGGCTGCCAAGACTGGTTCTGAAGGAGATTTTTGCTAGTGTTCCTGCTGAGGAAAGACTTCATGCCCATTTACATTACAGATTAGCTACTGGGAAATATTCCTGGGTTAAAAATGTGCACTTTAAATAACAGCTCTGTTGGTTATGTGTAAATGGGCTGTACCTTTTCAAGTATTTATATGCAACATTTTCTATTTGTTGTCACTTAGTAGGATTTGGTTCTCTTGTTCTAATAAAAGAAGAAAACCTGGATGAGTGTTCATCTTGGGAAGGGTACAGATTGGAAGCTGTGCTTTATAAATAGTCATAGTTTCTGTAGGCAAATTTTCCCCAAATGAGAGGATCTTTCTAAACCCAGGTCTACTGATGTGTGGAAATCTTTGCAGGACTGGACTCAGGTCAGATCAGAGGCAAAAGCCCCCTAGTTTCAAGGACAGCTCAATTGGAAATTACAGTACCTTTTTTCATCATATTCTTTTTCAGTTTCATGCTCTGTCAGCTGCCAGACATAAGAGTCTTCCCCGGTTTTATCTAATGCCACTTAAAATTTCATGGAAAAGAGCGAGCAAAGTTGTTTACTGGACCACTCTGAGGCTGGGGGGACACAAATTGGTGCACTGCCAAAAAGTTGTCCCTGTGCCACTGAGGCATCCACACACCTGGACCAACATCCTGGTGCTGGCTGAAAAAGCTGTAGTGCCCCAAAGAAGGGTAAAATTCAAACAAACCCAAAATGGGCAGCATCAAGCATGGAAGAGAAAATCTGTCCTGGCACCAGGGGATAACCAGGAACCTGGCCTATCATGAGGTTCAACAGCTAAGTCTTGTGTCACAAACACATGTGACTAAATCTCCTTTTGACTGGAATTCTGAATAACGCTAAAGCAACTGAAACCCCATATGTTACACCATCATTTTCAAACCCAAGAACCATCCCTGTGTTCACACAATCTCTTCTGTAAGTTAATCCAATGTTATCTTGTAACAGTCAAATACCTTCTCCCAGCATCCCTGTTCAAAGGCTGCTCTGGCACTTTATTTCTGAAAGTTAAATATCTTCTTCTTTCCAAGCCAAATTCTTTCAGGGTCAGTGTACACCTGCTTAATCTTGTAGCAGCTTTTTATCTAAATGGAAATAATTCCTCTCTCTTCCTGTATTTATTGCTCAAATGTAATCCAACCTTCTCTCAGTCTTCTGTTAACACAGCTACACAAGACAGGCTATTTGATCTACCCTTCAGAAACAGAGAAATTCAACTCATGTTTCTGAGTAGCCCTTTTCCCTTTTGCCTGTTTAAAATCATCTTTTTTGAAAGGCAGCTGGTGAGAAGTGCACACTGACAGCTCAGTGAGGCTCTTGTGGTGCCTTAGCCAGTGCCAGGACCTTCCACGACACCGTGGAAAACTTCTCACATGGCACTTCCTGGATCTGCTATCACGTCTTTCCTAGCTGTGACACTTACCCAAAGCAGCAGCATACGGTTTTGCAGTGTAACCAGATCTTCCTCTCCTCAGCATCCCTTGAAAATATCTCAGCACAAGGCAACACACCTTCTTCTTTGACCCTAGGTGAATTATGCCACACTTTTTTTTCCCATCACATTCCATACTTTTACTGGCTCCAGGAGTACCTAATTCCTCCTATGACAGAATCCAGTCATCCATCATAAATACAGGCCTTGTCTTGCACCATAGGCATGAAGGGAGATGGGTTCATTTGTGATTTGAAATACCTTTGTGGGCTGGTAACACCCCTACCAATTAATCTTTTTATACTGTCCTGTTTGCCCAAGTCTCCAGGTTGTTTGTAATTCTTGAAGTACATCCTGACTTTGCAAACAAATTGTTGTGAGTCACTGTACTAAACTGTTCTGTAGAGATGGGGCCAACCAATCTGTGCTATTTTCACAGCACTTCCTGTCTGTATGTATTTGTATGTAACAGCCAGATATTTCTATGATCACACATTCTTTTCAGTGAGCACGATGGGCTTTGCTATCTTCCAGCTTTACCCCTGCTCATTGATAAAATGTAACAAAGTAGATGAAAAATGCTTGTCATGTGTGCTTGAAAGAAAAAAGGAGGTGTCTTGTGTCTTGTGTCTTGATGGATACCAAAACACTAGCTGTACAAGTAGAATACAAGACCTAAATTGGTTTAATCTATTGGATGTTTCTGCTTAATATCCTTCTCTTTCTCCCAGTAAGAGGTGGTCACAGAGAGCCCAGATCTGCCTCTGCTCAAGTGAGCAGTGCCTTTTGTTTGCAGAATTTCCAATGGGTCCCCAAGTGCTCAAGAGTTAAATGAGATTCCCTGCATATGAGAAGTGGGGAGAAGCCTGTCTCACCTTCCCTTGCCTGTGAGGAGGAATACTGGCCCGGGCCCGAGCTGGCTGGTGCCTTCCCATTGCTTGGCAGGCGGGATTGCAGATGGTCCGGAAATCAAACCTCCTTCCACGCCGGCTCACCTCCCTGCCATGGTCATTAATGAAGGTGCTTATGCTGCTTTTCTCAGAAAGGTCAAACATATGCTGGCTAACAGCTCTCACAAATTCATTTTTCTCCAGTAATGTAGAGGTGCCATTTGAGGGCTTTCCTAGTCTGCAGGCTCACTGCAGGATTTGCTTCCCACAGAAGACGGCTGCAGCTCCATGTTCATGCTGCTTTAATAATTTTCCTCCTCAGGCTGAGGGTTTGTTTGTTTGTTTGTTTGTTTGTTTGTTTGTTTGTTTAATCATCTCCTGCTCTGTTGTGCTGAGCTCTTTCTCAGTGCTTCACACTCCTCCACTGTTCCAGTGCCTGCTGTTATTCTTGGCACTCGAATCAATGCTAACTGGTATATAATCAGCCTGTGTTTTACCGACCAACATTTGTTCCACTGTCAGCTTTCATTTCAGCTTCTGCTCTGATGCCAGTTACTGTTCTGCTCTCTGGTGTGGAGCTCAGATTGCTCTGTGGGGTGCTGTACACCACTCTTTGGGCCTCTTCTCATCAAGTTCTTGTCTGTACCAGGGAAGCTTGTTGCCAGTGCCCCACCCTCATTTCTTCCTAGTCTATATACTTGGTCCACTTCCACTCTGTACCTGCATGTCCTGTGCTCTTGTATTTGCAGGTTCATGTGATTGCAGTTCTGCAGAGAATATTTCTTAATTTGAAGCCTAAGATCATAAAATATGAAATGAAGGGCTCTTGAGAGGCACATGTAGATTATAAGATGACTCTTTGGATGTTGTGCTATAGAGCTACCTTATTACATACTGCCTGTGATAATGAAAATGCTGAAAATCTATTTTGCTTGATCCTCACTTTTCTAAATTTGTATTTTATTGATCACTGGATGCATGTGTTGTGCTGAACTAATAGAAATGTAGCCACCTAGGCATTTATCTATATATTGTCCATGCTGTGTGGGACTAAATTGTGTAAATCAGTCTTTAATTTTTGTCAGCAAGAGGCCACAATTAAAATAAAGGAAATTGGTGTACACCACAAGGTACCACAAGGAAAGGACCACAATGTTTGGGCTGGTAGGGAAAGGCACAGTAACCAGCACATCAGACCTGTGGTTAATGAAGCAGGAGAAATGGAATAATGCAGACAGAATAGTTGGGCTCTTGTGTCACCTCTTCTGGACTCCAGGAGTCTTTCTTCCCCAGCATCACATAGCTCATAAATTCCAGGCAAACTGGAAGGAGGACACATCCAGGCAAACTGGAAGGAGGACACAGCATATCATCATCCCGAATGTGAGGAAATCCTGCTGGAAAGAGCTGAGCAGCCAGCAAGGGCACTTGCCCCAGAGAGCCAGAATATAAAGGGAAACTTAATTTTTTTTTTTTTAAGTTTCCTCAATATAAGAAGCAATGAGGTAAAACACCAATAACCAAACAAAAAGAATCACAATTCTTTGCTTTTTTGAATAAGGAAGAGATAGAAGAGTGACCATGGGATAAAATATCCTGATAAGATGCAGCAGTTCATTTAAAAATAATTAAAGATGACAGCCTGGATCCCAAGATAAGGAAAACGATGGTACAAAAAGGAATCATCAGCTCAGTAAGAGTCTGGCAGCTCTTTTGTGGCCTGATGTGTTTTCAAAACCAGACAATGTTGTCTGTTGGGCAAATACCAACAGAGAATAAACAAAACTGTATTTTTTTCCAGCGGATGAAGTAGATATTACCTTAAAGGGTGAGTTAATATGCCTCAATAGACCAAATCCTGCCCCCAAATCATACCCACTGCTATCTTTAAGATGTTGTCATTTTCTTTTAGCTAAACGTGTTTGCTAACTTTACTGGATTAATGTGAGTGTATGGCCACAGAGTGATCTGCAGAGCTCCTTACAGAAAAAAATTGTGTCCTCTGGGGTTCAGGCAGCTCCACCTCTGACTGGCCTCAATGAGGCCAGGCACCTGATGTAGGTGATGACAATCAGTGGCTGGGTTGGGGAGAGACTGGTTTGAAGGACAAGAGCTCCTCTGTGGAGAGATTTAAAAGAATATCATGAAAATGTAAGGAAAAAAAACCACCTGGTAAAACAAGTCCTGGCAGCTTTAGCTGTGGAGTGAGGGCTTGCAGCAGAGAGTGATGGTGGCTCTTATCAGTGCTGGTGGGTGCAGGAGGTGTGAGCAGCCTTGCAGGCAGACTATCCAGGTCAGTGCATCCATGTATGTTCAATAGCTCTGGCCTCGCTCCTGGAAAAAGGTAAGACCCAAGTGTGCATCTCTTGCTTGATGCACTTTTCCCCAGTTCAGGGCCAGAGCTGTGGAGCACCCTGGTCTGATCCAGGGGTGCCACGGCTGGTGAGGGGTTGCAACTGGTGCTTGAGGTGGGTGCAGCTATGAAGAATGAAGAACTGAAGGTGCTTGGCGGGAGTGAATAACTGAGAGCCAGGAATCAGAGGGCTTTGCTGGAAGCAAGTGTAAGGTAGAAGATCAATTTTCTTTTTAGATTCTCACAAGTGCTGTTTGAAGACCTAGAGAAAAAGGCTAAACTGCCCTGGGAGTAAAGGATGAGTTTCCTATCTGAGGGAAATAGCAAGGCAAGGATAAAGCCCTTGTTATGAGAATAGACAAATATATTCCTTTGATCTAGCTGGGTTTAAACCTCATTGTTATGTTTATTAGCTTCCTCTTATCTGAGCCATATGCCTTCTTGCAGCTGCATTTCCCTTATCACACGGCAGAGGAAAAGACTCAAAATGTCTAAAAAGCGTGTCACTCTTTCAAATGCTTCATAAAATCCCAGCTGTCACCCATATTAATGTCATAAATGATCACTCATCCATGTCTGGAACTGCCTTAAGTCCTCCTTGCTTTCCCCTTGATTGCCTACTCCTTTCTTTTCCCAGTCTTCCCTTCACCCCTGTCACCCTTCTCCTGTGACCACCTCCAGCTGAACCATCCCCTTCTGGGGATCCCTTGGGCTCTTCTTTCCTCTGTCCCTGCCCAGTTCACCAAGTGAGAGGTAGCTTTAAAACCTATTGGGATGCAAAAGTGCCTTCATGGTGAGTCTCTGGCACTTTTACAAACTCAACTGTTCCAGACACTTCCCAGGAAAAGAAATCTCCCCTTTGTGATGCCGAGGGAATACCAAAGAGCTGACTGCCATGGAGTGTCAGGCATTAGGCTTGAATGCTCATGAAGTTCCAAAAAATGAAGCAACCTTCAGCAAAATGTAGGCTGTCAGAGATTGGAAGTCTGATATGTCCCTACTATGTTTATTTGGGAGAGATTTTTGCATGGGACATCCCCCTGTGGGAAGGTGGAGGTATATGTTGGTGCCCTAAAGCACACCTGTAATGATGTGACCTCTGTCTAATCTCCTCCTAAGGCTGGCACTTGGCTGTGTTTGGGTTGAGTGAAATTTCACATAGAAAATGTCTTTCCCACATGCAACAACTCAAGTGCATTTTCTGCTTGGTAGTAACCTGTAAAAGTAGGACATGATACATCATGATACTTATACAGAGCCTGTGAGAGGAAGATGATCACCTAGGGCTGAGGCACAGCAGTGTACAAAGAAGCTGGACAGCCAGGCTGAGTTTGAGCTGGTATGAAAACCTCACCCACACCATGGCTTGTGGAGTACATGGACATGTTCTGAGGCTCTGCTTGACCCCACAGCCCAGCAGGAGGCAGGATCTACAGCTGTGAAGGGGACACAGCACCTGAGTCCCCAGCAAGCATGAGCTGAGGACAGGGCCTGTCCCTTCTTTCCTTCATATATTTCATGTCTCTTGGCCCAAGGTGCTTGTCACAGCACTCTGACTGAGGATGTCCTCTCAAGACAAAGCACCAAGCCCAGGCTCTGGTGCTGCTCCCGGAGGACCAACAAAGGGCATGATGAAGAAGTCCACATGGAATAGGGGTACCCCGCATGGAAGTAGTGTTTGGCCACCTGCAGTTGCAATTACCGGGCTCCACCTGCCTGTAGCCCTTCTCTTGGGTTTGTTTTCCTTAAGGGAGGTTCGTGCCCTGCCTGCATCTCACACGGCCCCAGCTGAGGGAGCTGTAGCTTGCAGGAAGCTGTGATGTTGGTAGGGCACTTTTCTGCCCACAAGGCTAGGATGTCCCAGGTGGCACCTCACACCAAGCAACACGGCAGAGGAGTCAGGGGGTTTTAGTTTAGTTTTGCTTTGTTTGGGTTTTTTTTATTGTCACATCAAACTTCACTGAAGGAATTGTCTGAGACGTGCAGAGTTACAGCTTTTGTGTGTTTGATTTGTCAAACCCACCTTCATATGAATAGATTGGGAAACATCACACTGCATGGCTGCAGCCTGCCAGAGCTCTTGCTTATGAGTTTATCCTTACCTGGCTGTCAGCTACAGATACATCTATTTTGTTGGGGTTTTTTTTCCCCTAAAGGACTTTTTTCTCTCCCTAACTTTCTTCATGGAGTAATTAGCAAAGTGATCCACTGGCTCAAGAAGAGACTGCACCCCAGGATTTTTCTGTATTGCTATGGTTTCATTTCTGCTCTGCTAACCAATACTTGACAGGGAATAAAAGAGGAAGAGGACAAGGGAACACATACAAGACAGACTGATACAAGCTGCTGTGTACTTATTTACTGAGGCAGCTCCAGAAACTGTCCAGCTTTGCCAAGTCCCTCAGCCTTCCCTGAGCAGTGTATTAATGAAGGAAAGCAAGTGGGACAGGGTACAGGTGGAACACTGAGGTGTGACTGGAGCACAGACATCATTCTCATGGCTATGCTCAGCCAAGGGCTGCTAGAAACGACAATGTGGCAGGAAGAGTGTAAACAGGCTCAGACCAGTGTTAGGCATCAACAGAGCTACTTCTAAACATTTTTTCTTGTGCTAAATCTTCATTAAAACAAAAATAAATAACAAAGTTTGTTCATGTTAGGAAGATTGTTAACATCAAGGACCCTTGACATTAAGGTGGTGTTTGGTGGTCTGTCTTCCAACCCCATCCAGTCTGACACTTGGGTTCACCCTCTTGCCCCATCTGACAAGGAAAGGAAGCCAGATGCACATAGCATGGTTACAACAGCAGGTTTATTGTCCTGCTCCAGGCTGTGTTGAGATACTGCTGCATGGATGTTTGACAACTAATCCACAGAGCCCAAATCACATGGGTATTTCACCTAGCAATCCCTTTTAACACCTTCCCTTTCCCAAATAACCAACCTGCCTCTATTTAATTTTCACCCACAGGGCTCAGTTTTGTTGATTTGACCTCAGTGACAGCCAATAAATCAGCACCTCTCTATCTCTTGGAGTTTCACCTAAAGGGAGTTTCCAATGCTCTTGTTTCACTTGCTGAAATGCCTGTTGTTTTTTTTTCCAGTTCTTGTTAGATTACTGCAGTCCCTGGTGTGGCTGGCCAACTGCTTTCCTTCGTCTCTCCTGTGCAATGTTTGGTGCTTTTCCACACTTTTCTCCTGTTAGTTCAGCCTAAGGGCTGGTCACCTGTGCACAATCCCTTACTTCCTTCTAAAGACTGCGAAGCATAAACCCTTTATGGCTGTATTTAAGTCTGTTGCTTTCAAAAAAATGGTGGCTTCAATCCTCTATTCTACCAAAATACTAAGGCTGAGTGAAAGGAAAAGAGGCAAAATACTGAATCCTGTGAACTCTGTGTGTAGAACACCAGTCTCTCCCAAGCTGTTCAGCTGGCATTAACAGTACACTCAGCTTCAAGGTTTCACACATTTGCAACTTTTTTGGCTAAAAAATACTGCCTTCCAGCCCAGCCCAGACTTCATATTAAATATCTGGTGTTCACTGGAAGAAGCAATGTTTTTTCAGACACTGTCAGCTCTAAGATTTCATCAACTCAGCAGCTGGGCAATTTGCTTTTTATACTCTCTGTGGCCTCACTTGCTCTCTGTGCCCTGTGTTTGCTGTGGGACTAATTGTACGTCACTTGACAGAGAGATCTCCAGGGCTCTTGGGCAGAAGAATCCATTGCTCTGATGGCTGGTCTCAAAGTCAGCAAAAGAGAAACTGCTCTGTTTGGACTTTCTGCCCATATCTGTAGCAACCTGAAACACTGATTTACTATCTAATGTGTTTGGGCACAGGCACTGCACAAAGAGTTGGCAAACCTGAGTGAGGTCCTATGGAAGCAGATGGTGGAGCAGGAGTCTTTGAAAGCTGAGCTTACAAGCTGAGGGAAGCAGGAAAGGAGAAGAAAGACACAGGATGGTACACCAAGGGAAGAAAGACTAGAAATAGGGACCATGCCAAAAGGGGCCACAAGGAAGTAAGGCACAGAGAGAAGGGTCAATGATTTGAACTTTTGTAGATCATGTGGACAGAAAGACTTTATTCTCTATAATTTACTGTTGCCAGTGACAGCTTCTGGAAGAAAAGTGCATGAATCTTGTTGCTTTTCTTCATAGGAAGACGCAATTTTGGGAGTCCAACCTTGCAAAACCCATGTTCTAAGCCTATATGAGAGGGAGTTGTCTGGCAATTAAATGCTGACATCAGGCAAGAAACTGCCTTCACACACAGAGCTCCCACCTGAATCACTGCTTTGACACCGTGACAGCTCTTGGGGACAGACAAAGAGTGGCCTCATTTTGGAATTACTGTGTATAACCACCTAGTAAGTGTGGTGTATTTGCTTCTGCAAGCCACAAACAGAACCATAAATAAAAAGTTTTGCCTGAGTACATGGGCCATGAGTAGCGAATATCCACCACCACCTGGGTCCTTCCTTGTGTGACACAGCCTGCTTGAGTCTCCTCCCACAGCACGAGCTGCAAGTCATGCAGAAGCCAAAACATCTCATTTTGCTGTGCGGGCAAATCCTGTAATTTAATCCCCCTGTTTTCTGATGTACAAAGACTTACAAAGGCACTCAACACTCACACTACTACTAAATAGCTGGGAACTGGACTTCAAAGCTAGAGGTGGTGCCTAGGTGAGATGGCACTGCATTATGAGAGGGCTGGTGCTCCCTTGCACAATGCAAATACTGCAATCCTTTGTGCCTCTCACTGCTAGTTTGCCTACAATACCTGAATTAGTCTGAGTGTCACCATGCCCACAGCACATCTGCTGTTGTAGAACTCTATCATTATCATGTGTTACAAGTTTGCATAATGTGAGTGCTCTATAAGGAGAAATCTCACCTGTCTGAAGCTGACCATGCCATGAATGGATGGTCTGATGTTTCAATTTCTCTTTATCCTCCACCTAGAAAGGGAGAGAAAGCAAAAGTCTCTCAACACCAGATTTCTGTGGCAGTAAATGTACATCTATTTTTTATGTACTTGGACATTACAATGCAAGTGTGCAGAAAAACACAAAAGAAGCAACAGTTTTCATTTCATGAAAAAAGAAATAGTGTGGTCAGACAAGACAATGAAAGTGAGATAAAACACTGAATAGCTGTATTAAGCTAGCTCCTACTTTTTTCAGCATCCAAATGTGTCCCACAGGAGAAAGCAAAACAAAAAAACAAGTGGAAACCTGTAATTCAATACGCTGTTTGAAAAAATGACCTCAGCTGAAATGTTTCCTAGCATCCAGATAGTTCAACCAATATTACAGGACCATTAATGTCGTAGGCTGTGTTTTATTTTACTCATAATCCAAGAAAAGGGAAGGAGAAAAGAGATTTGTCTCAGGTGTGTTCAGTGGAAATTCTCTATAAAGGTAAATGGCTGATATGCCAGGAGATGGTCAGGCTTAAATTTATAACACTCCCCCTAGAACTGTAGGACTGGATAATGCTGTACTGCCAATGCCATGCAGTATGCTACACATTTAGCACAATGGGTAAAAGATGGATTGTATGTAAAAGTGATGAAGCTGAAGCAACAGCAAAACAGCATTTTGGAAACTGCTTTCAATGTGGGAAATCATTGGATTTGAGTGACAGGACAGGATCAACAGAAGGGCTAGGGGAAGAGGCATGGAGAAGTTCCATGTGGGTTGGGTTTGTCTGTTCATCCCTTGCCTCCTCTCTACAGTCAGCATCACATAATGTAATC
Source organism: Illadopsis cleaveri (assembly GCA_013399915.1). Lineage (NCBI taxonomy): Eukaryota > Metazoa > Chordata > Aves > Passeriformes > Timaliidae > Illadopsis > Illadopsis cleaveri. Next base: position 1,081,709 of record VXBB01019812.1, read on the forward strand.
TCTCATGCAACAGATTATTTTCTGTTGCCTTCAGTCTGGCTGGGGTTGCTAATGGAATAGGGTTCTTTCTCTTGGTTTGATTACTGAGCTGAAAAGAAAAAAGAAAGAAGTACTTTAATCTGAAAGGAAAAGTTCAGTTTTGTGGGTTCTTGACAAGATTGTTTGTTATGAAAAGTAATCCTGTTGTGAGGGGAAACTTTTAATCACCCCTTTCTTTATTAAGTGTTAACAACAGATTAGTACAATTATAAATTTGATCATTTAAAGTTAATTAAAGGAATTTAAAAATATATCCTACCCAAAGTAACCATTTCTGATTAAAAAAAAAGTCTTAATCACATTTTTTTTCAGTGCATTCAAAACTAGCCAATTAATTTGACAAAAACTCATTGATGAAGTTTTCCTGAGGCATCTTTAAACACTGGAAGGGCTATGTGAGGTACCAAATAACAGTGGCCACCTTAATTCCTATTGTATTGGCCCACCTGACTGAAAAAATGAGTAGGAGTGCCTCTTCTCTGGATACAAATACTTATTTTTCCTCCTTTGCAGAAAGAGCAAGGAAGCACATTAACTGAGCATGGCCACAGTCTTGAGGGAGGGTGTTGTCACCAGCCTCATATCTTCTTCCAGCTTTTCATTACACCAGTGTTAGCAGGTATCACCCAAGTCTTACCTTATCACATTGAACACTTTGCTGTTCCCTGCCCTTGCCCTCAAAAGGTGACACTTGCAGAGGGCAGGAGTTTGGTTCTGCATCTTACCTGGTGCTTTCACCCTCCACCAGGTCCTCAGTACCAGTCTGGGACCAGAGCCTTTACACCTTGACTTCTCTCAATTAGTTGAGCATACATGATGCCACAACTTGCTTTCCAGGTAGATGGTTTTACTTTCTTTTGAAAAAAATAGTTATGCTGTCCTCATTACTTTGGAGGGAAGATGTGTATCCACCTTCACTTAGCCCAAGTGTTGTGCATATTTTCTTATATAAATGGGTTTTTATATTCAAGTAATCGATAGCCTGAAGTTGTCAGATGCTCTTATCCTATTGACCTTCACCAGATACATAAGTTACCTTGTAGTTTAAATATTAGAAAGATGATTCTTGTCAAAGTGTTGCTGGGCTGCTCACTGACTGCCCAGGCCAGCACTGTCCTGGTTTCACTTTCAAAGGCCCTCTGTCCTTCTGCTGCTCGGGTCACGTACCTCAGTGCTCTTTTTCAATTTTAGCATGAATCTTGCATTCTGTTTGACCTGCTATCAGGTATTTAGTAGCAGCTAAGACACAAGCCCCAATCCCCACACCTGTTTCTCATAGGTAGGTGATCAGCCACCTTAATTTTCTTTTTCCAGAAGACCATGGCTCAAAGTCTATGGAATATGGGAGTAACTTGGAGATCAGTGAAAGTCATACATTATCTCTACTTGTTTTCTGTGTTACTTAATATTCATAGATGATTTGCATCTACCTAATAAGCACGAAGAAGTTCTCCTACTGGCAAAAAAAAGGAGATCAAAAGATGCAGCTGATGTAAAAGTCTGGTAATAAATAGGCAAAACTTGGCTTATGTATATATAGTGTATAAAAGTGGCATGTGAAAATAGGATTTATAAATCTCATTTGCTCTTGAGAAGTAGATCTTCTGGGGTTGCATTTTCCATAGCAAATTTCATTTTTTATGTATGCATATCACAAAAAGATATTTTCAAGTGCCTCAAGTGAGAAAAAAGCCTTAGGTTCAGAAGCTGCAGACTACCTGTGGTTTTCAGAAGTCTAAATTTTCTATTGAGTGCCTAATGAAGATTTGTAATAACAAATTCTGACAATTTGATCTATGTAATATGTGGAAATTCTTTCACAAACCCCCCTTCCACTGATCCAAAAAAGTCATAACATGCTGAGGTATCATTTTCAGTTTGCCATAAATCTGGATCTATAAATGTGTTGGGATTCATTTTTTTCTCTTTAATTGACACTCTCAAAATTAAAAGGAAAAAGGTAGACCTTGACTGAACCACCAGCTGGTGAAAGGCAGAAGAGATCAGTACTTTGCACAGGTGTGATGTTTTCTGCTGTAATTACTGACAAATAGAAGGGGGAGGAATGGCATACTCCTGGTTCAGTGGTGGGACCTCCTGCCAGGGTGTCTGCAACCATGCCCAAATCAGGGGAAGGAGAGAGGTAAGCAGCTTCTTTGTGTGCAGAAAGGATCTGCACTGGATCCTGAAAGGGGAATTTCAGGTCATGTACCATAAGGCTGTCCCTGCCTACAGCAAAACACCTGTCAAATCTCTAAATATTACTTTTCCAAAGAAGGTGTTGCCACCGGCTCAGGATTATTCTGTGTCTGCTAGATGGAATTATCTCTTAAAAGATGTTTCTACTTTAAAAATTAATTTCTACAGCTGCCTATGAGCAAAGCATGATCACACTACAGTTTTGTGGAGGAGAAGAATGTGGTTCTGGAAAAAAACAAGAGCTCAGTGGTAACACTTAAAAAGCAAATGTGCAACAGGAAACTGAGTGAAGGAGGGTTATGTCACAAAATCCCCCATGTTAATAAATATGCTTAAAAAATTTATTTTGATATTTAAATATTGTAATTGTTTTAGAATGGTTATGCCTATAAGTTCTTATTTAACATATCGATATCCCTATTAACATGCATATATTACACCTATGTATATCTGTCATTGTTATATTTTACTTTCTATTTTTACTATATTTTACTTATTTAGAATCTAAAGCCATTTGCATAATAGAAGAATGAACAGAGTATTTAGTCAAGATACTAAACTGACTAGTACTGTTATGGACCTGTTTCATATTCTGTTAATAATAATTAATTTTTACAAAACAACAACAACTGTCCATGATCAGTGAATATTAAAGATAAAGAGAGGGACTGAAATCTGATTAATTCATGGATTTGCATTTTGTCTCCTGAGGGAAGGGGAATCACACAGTACACTGCTCTGATGTGCATTGTAGCACTTTTCAAATACCAGTTTATTACAATGAAGAAACTACCTGGTCCTGGACCAATGCATGTATAAGCAGAGAAATATCACATGAGCACAAAGAATGTGCTCTTTCTCTACAGGTTAATCACACCACCACTGCAGGAATAAAACAACCTGCTCTAGAGCTAATACTCTTTTGAACTATGCTTTGCTCAAACGAGTTTAAGCAAAAATTGAAAATGGCAGGAAAAAGATACAAAATTTGGTCTATTTGCTTATTTCAGTTGAAGGTTAAGAGGTAATATGATCATGGTCCACAGGTATGTGAAAAGAAAGGGAGTATAGTACTTCGGGAGAAAAGCTCACACACAAAAAAAGAAATCCTTGGTGGTTTAGTGATAAACGATCACATCTCTGTTTCCTGAAAAACTGGAAGTCAGAGAACTTCTGCAACTTAGCCTGTAATCTGCTAATATAGATGTGAAGCAATTCTGAAATCCTCTTCTTATCTCATGATTGTTCAAAGAAATATTAAGTTGTTAAACTACTGACATCAGGAATAATGTAAACAGGAGCGTCCAAGTATAAAAATCATTTATCTCTCCAGCTTAAAACAGAGTCTCTAAAGACCGTCTGGTCTTGTTCAAACATAAATCAGGTTCATTTCTGGACTCAGCTAAGTTGTCATTCTTCTGGCTGAAGTGTTTCCCTATACCTTCAAAACCTGCATTTCAGGGATTCATGAGAAGCATTGGAGGCCAGGAGAAATGTTAGTATAGAAAGGCACATGAAAATTTTTAAGCTTCATCAAGTAGCATTTTCAGAAATCTGTTTGGGTCATAAAGACCTCTTGTTTACCGTCTGTTTTGGAGCTATGTACTCAAATAAACAACATACAGATGAAAATCTGTGTTTGTTTATTCTCCTTCAGGCTGGTGACTGAGGAGAAGTCTCCAGAGACACAAGAGGCACAAGAATTCATGCAACTTTAAAACCTATAGCTGTTAATAGAGCTCTACCAAGTTCTTTCCAAAACGTACTAGTATAGATCCTAAATATGACATTCACTTCATCTTAGTCAGATGGATGGAAATAAATCCAAGCAACTCAAAAACTTACTGTAGGTTGTTTTCATTAAATGTAAATTGCACATCTCTGATGGGCAAGGTCTGGCAGAAAGGTTTTTTCTGTCATATACAAACTCCAGCCTCATTGAATGTATACTTTAAGATGTTTTATGCCCAAAGTTATCCTTTATGCAGGTCAGTTTGTGATTATTTGTGGCCAGGATGATTTCTCTACATATTTTCTGGAAGTACAGATTATCAGCCTAGTCTCTTGTGAAAGTGCTACCTATGCATGAGACATTTTCAGTCAGATATGTATGATCTGAGGTTAATTAAACACCTGCTATCTGTATTTCTGTTAAAAGTGACTCCCTGATGTTTCTTGCTGTCTTTCACGTGCAATCATGTGAACTCATAAGGAATTGGCTTTTTCTCTCTCTTTGATATCATACAATTTATATTCGTGTCTAGCAGAATGATTATCTGCAGAATTGACATGCTGGCTCTGAAAATTGCCCCTAACTGATGAAAGCTGCAATTGATTTTAAAATGGTGACTATTCTCACTCACTGTGATCTCTGATCAGGCTTGAACTTTGTCTAAATTTGCTGGGCATCTCTGTAAAAGTGTTTCACTAATGGGAAGCTACAGTTATGATTTGCAAATTTTAATGGGTCTGTGACCTCCCATGATATCACATTCATTCCCTGCCATGTTTCAGATCTTCAGCCTCCTTTGTCCTACTCTTGCCTCTAGCATCAGCAGCTGTATACACCTGTGAGAGAGCAAAATGTATTAATCTAAGCCCACCTGAATCCTGAAGAGTATTGCAGAAGAGCTCAAGCCAACACAAACTAGTTCAACATAACTGTGTGATGTCTTGTAGAGAAAACTAATCAGCAGAGTGAAGTCTGCCTGCCAGGAAGCCCTGTGAAATCTTCTTATTTTGTATCTTGCACTTCAGGACCCTGAACAGGGGGCAAGGGAGCAATTAAAATTATAGTGACTGGACTCACTACTCAGAACAGCCTTGACCAAAACCTCCTGGCAAGCCTAGCTTCCCTATCAGAGCATAGCAAAATGACACCCCAGTGCTATAGCTTTGCCTCAGGCCTAGGGTTTCTCTGGTAAATATTATGCTGGAGTTGTTGTCTAAGCTGAAAATACAGTGACTGCTGTTCTGCTGTGGCTGGTATTTCTACTCCAGTGAGTTGCACTGATATTTCGCAGTGCAAACGTGCAGTGCTATGTTGGTTGTTGCCTTCTTGCTGGTTATACGTTTTCTGGGGTGTTTTGGGGTTTTTTGGCCAGCACCTTCATGAAAGTCAAAATAGCTTTTCTCACGCTCTTTTCAGAGCTTGCCATGGCTTTGTTGCTGTAGCCATCCACATGATTACTCTCTGCAGTGACTATGATCCTTTGCTCACCAGCCCTAAACAGCTACAAACTGTTAACTATGGGCATTCTGTGTTTGGTACAATCAAATTCCAGGTGTAATGGAATGGATATATCTGGAAAATTCTCTCTCCTTTAGTGATAATTGGAGTTGCATTGTGCAGTCTTGCTGCAGTAGGGCCCAAACATTATAATGTTACTTTCTCTTGCAGTGTAGGCAACATGGGAGGTCACTCTCCAGAAATCACAGAATCACAGAA
>VXBB01019814.1:215-44599 GCA_013399915.1 Illadopsis cleaveri
GTCCCGCGCGGGGATTGGCTGTCCGGGAACGATATGCAAATTTGCGGCCGGGCTGGGGCTGTGGCTGCCCGCGCTCTCGGTTCTATCCGCAGCTCGTGGGCTCGGACGAGGCGCTCCAGCAGAAGCTAGCGGAAGCGATCCTCCAGGAGAAGAAGGATTTCAACATCAGCATGTGAGTAGTGCTGGGGAGCGGGATGCGCCGCCTGTGGCCCCGGGCCAGTACGGGACCCGTTGCCACCTGGTCCAAGAGGTGCAAACCAGCGACTGTGACGCGATTCACGGAAGGCTTCCACTTCAGATTCCTGATGCACCGAAATTGGTTAAAAACGCAGGTTTCACCCCTGTGGCAGGAATCGGAGCTGTACAGGACGCGGTTCAGAGAGACACTCCGCTCTTGCGAACGCTAGAGAGCACCACTGCCCAGATGTGGCTGCATCTGCAGCAGGCAAACCCCTCTGTCCTCAGGGCAGGCAGTTTGGGCATGCTTGGAAACAGGGTCGGGGGGAGAAGCATTTCCCACGTTCGTGTTCACCATGCACATACCCTTGCCTTTTGCATGTTGCACCGATGTTTGATTACTAAATTGGAAAGCTGTAAGAGCAACACATTTTTTTTTCCACGCCTGAGAGACAGAAATTGAACATCCTGGGACAAAATGGGACAGGTACAATGCTTGCAAGTACTTGCACGCGAACAAGTGTTTCTGAAAGATGTCTGTTGCTTTGGATGCTCTTTGTAGGTGTTTTCTGGTTTGTATGCACATACATGCTTTTCCTCCTCAAGCTATTCAGATGCACTTGGAATTTCAGCTTTAGCCATGTTATAAACGACTCAAAACCCTTGCGGGAATGAGTAAATAAAATTTTAACTTGAACCCATGAAAAGTTACAAAGCAAAGGAGGGACCAGCGCTGGGAGCTTGATGGCACTCCTGTCCGCCAGAGACTCAACTCACAAAATGGCGTCCTTATATGTCCTCCTCATTGGTGGAGCCCTTCTCATTTCTTGATTGGTGGTGTGATGTTAGTCTGTCAGGTCTCCTAGCAACAAGTGCCTCCTCACTCCCTGCCACCTTTTACAAGGGCCATCAAAACTGTACTGTAACAACAAAAATACATATCAAAAGAACTGTAAACCCTAACAAAACTCCTCCTCACCATACTCAACAACCCTTTCTCATTTGCATGAGCCAATCATCACCCATTATTTGTAACAACCACATGACATGTCCTGTCTTAAAAGCTTGATTAACTAACTTTTAATGATTAAATGTCCTTGGCAGCCCTCTTGCCAAGAATAAATAAGTTTAGTCAGCTCTTCAGAAGGTATTTGTGTTATTTTGCTGCTGTAATCCATGGCTATGCAGTAAAAGCCACCCAAGCTAATGCTCTGCTGGCTAATTAGAGTGACTGTAACGCTCTGATTGTGGCATCTTGGATGTCTGTGCTAGCTAATAGTAAATGAATTGCCTTATTTTCTGTGTGAAACCTGCAACCTCTGCTGAGCATGGAGTGCCATAACTAGATGGCTGCTGGTACTGCAGCTGGGTAACTGCCCAAAGGCACAGAATTGTGTGCTCATGCTACAGAGCAAGATACATCCCTGTGAAAATATTGCTAGGAAAGCAAAGTCTGTGGGGTTTTTTCCCCCACTGTGTTACTTTGGGATTATACACATTACAAACAAATATGGTATCTAATGTGACAGGTCTACCTGTCAGGTACAGCTATTGGGAGAAAGATTACAGGATTTGGGTTTTTTGTGTCTCTTATTGCTAGGGTGGGGGGAGGCTTCTGCAGTTCATGCCTGGAGACTGCTGACATCATCTAGTCACATTAGTTAAATATAGCAGAATTTCAAATAATGCAGTGCTTCTCTGGGTCGCTTTTTTCTTCCCCTCAGACAGTGAGATCCGATACTTTCATCAGAGTCTCCCTAAATTTCACCTTAAATTAATAAGCCAGTTTGTGGTGCAGTGTGTCTTTCAAGCTCACTTTGCTCATCTCTTGTATTAGTTTCAGAATATTTTTGTTAAATCATATCTTCCATAAATGGAAGAAACAAAACAACTTTATTTGGAGACTAGCAAACAAAACTACAAACTACATAGGATTAATAGAAGGGAATGTTTACCATGGTCTGTGGCTGCTGGAGAAAGCTGTTAAGTCCTTGAGACTGAATTGCTAGAAGTAATATTCCCCAAGAAGCCAGAATGAGTGTTTCTTCCTTGGCTTCCAGAGAGGAAGTGGATTGTGAGAGTGACTGAACTTCTGGGATGTTTGTTCAGTAAAAATGTGGTGCTGATAATGTTCTTCCCTGTGGAAGATCCAGTTATGTACTGCTTAAACCTTTTTTGGTTGAGTTTTTGGTTGGTTGGTTTGCTTGTTTTTTTGTTGTTGTTTGTTGTTTGGCCTTTTTTAGTGGGAAGAGACACAAAAATCCCCACTCTCTAGTTCTTCCAACAGCTCTAGTTAGCAGTGGTGGTATGGTATAGAAGAATGCCTAAACTAACCTAGTAGCTCCTGACATAGTAAAAGGGTTAAAGGGGGCGTAATGATATAATAGAAGCCTTTTTTGAGTTGTAACTTCATCTATAAAGCTGTAGTAGTGACAAATTTGTGGTTTAAGGTTCTTCTGTACCTGGAAAGGTCACTTCTCCTGTGTGAGCATATGAGCAATATGTCTCAAATGTGACAGAAGAGCACTGATGCATTTTAACTGAAACTTGGCAGCAAAATATTCCAGTAAAGAATTTAGGTTCACTTTGTTAGAAAGGACTCTTTGTAACAATTAAATGACTTGCCATACAGATCTGCACAGAGAAAATGTTTCTGTGAATCTTGTTATGCTCTAGTAAGCATCCCATTATAACTAGCCTTGTCTAGCAATTACCACTGTGCCTGTCAGCAACTATGAGCAGGCCTAAGATATGAGAGTACCACTTAAAACAATCACAGTGTCTCTTCAATGCCCACATATTTAGTAATTAGCAGGCTTCCCGGTAACTTGCTACAGGGTGAACTGCAGTTATGAGATAATGGGTAAGTGGATACTGTCTTGCCAAGCTATTTGGTTAAAATTGCACATTTGTTATCTTTCAGTCACCTTGCTGCATCCCTCCCCTTACCTTCAGAGAGGGATCATCTCCGACCCAGGATAGATCTGGTTGTGTTTATGATTGACATCAAGAGCAAGTACAGGTAAAAGAAGGGCAAAAAAGATGAGAGGGTCGACTAATATTCTTTCTTCGTTTGATGGCTAAATCTACATTTTTACTGTGTTGGAATTGCTGAATAGTGGGTTTCAAACCAAAGACTTGCTGTGGTGGAAGAACTCAGTAATATATACAGTGGCTTTCTGGCCTCCAGCAGTGGATTAAGACTGAACTGCTCTGTTCAATAACATACCTGTTGTGCACTAAGTTGCCATAGCAGAGAAGGCAGAATTTATTTCTGGGTCAGGATATGTGACAATACAAACTAAACTTTGGAAAGATGCTGTCTGTAGAATTAGATGGAAGTGCTGGTGGTGCTGTGAAGTTCTATAATATGGAGAAGTCTGATGTGGGCTGGGCAATGCTGCCCAATAACCAGCAAGTGGCTGTGTCTGAGTCCTCAGTGCATTGATACTCCTGGTCAAGTGGGATCAGCACTACGGATGTCACTAGGTAAAAGAGAAAGGTCTGCAGGGATTGATCCCTTTTCTAATCATCTTGTGCTCGCCTTTGTAGAAATGATACTTGTTTCCACAGGCCACAAGTAAGACTTGCTAAGGCACAGAAGTCAGCATTTCATTACTTAACTTGTGACTGATGATCCTGGGCTCTCATTTACCAAAAATGACAGGCCCAGCTGCATACTTGCAGCACAGATGGTGCTGCAGAAATGTGTGGGCAAGCACTTCCTGAAAGAGCCAAAGTGGTGCTGAAGTTTCATTGGATATTAATGAATTCAGATGCTTAGTGTCTGTAAATGATGGAGGACACTGTTCAAACTAACTCTAACTGTTGAGTCTTGTGTAGAAAGGATATGTTATGGGTTATTTAACAACTGTGGGTATAACAGAGGTCTCTGATGTCATGCTTTTAGCATAAAGCAGAACTTTTCAAGCTCACAAATCAGCAGATGTTAACATCATCCGTTTTCTAATTGTGCTTCTGAAAATTATTCCTGTTGTCTTTATGCTGCACTGGTTTAACCTCCCTGTCCAACTGGATTGTCTGTACTTACTTTTCTGACAGCTTGAAGAATGTCGAAACTTCCCTAGCTCACGTGGATGCCAGCTTCTTCCTGGGGAAAGTGTGCTTTCTTGTGACTGGGGGTATGTATGGCACCTCTTTCTCCTCTTCCAGCTGTGCAACTCACTATTGGTTTTCTTAAAACAGGGCAATGACTTAACTTGAAACAAACTAAAGGAAACCAGTGGCTTTGCTGAAACTTTGTTTAAATTATTTCTGAACTCCTCTGCCTTTTCTTATTGTTTTCCTAGATAAAACAGGGTTCTCTCATGCTCACTTGCTCTCTCCTTTTTGTTTTTGTCAGTCAGACCTCTCTTCTCTGTCCCTAATCCCTGAATATGATTTGTGTTATTGATATTATTTTTGTGTGTGTGTGGCACTCTACAAGTCTATCTGCTCTTGCAGATCTGTCTTAATGATAATCTTAATGAGCAGTGAGAAGTATATGATACTGTGGTAATAAAGTGAATCTAAATGGATGAACTACAAAACTATGAAGTATAGTTTTAATACAAGACTGGTATCTCTGCTGTGTACTGCCTGGCCCTTTTGTGCCTCTAATCCTTCTGTCTCCCAGTGCTTTCCTGTGTACCCTCCCTGCTTCAGCTCTGAGCAACTGAAGGGGCCAGACTGTACTGCTCTGTGTTGGAACAATGGTGCTGTCCCTGGAGTTTTGGGGTCAGGAGGCCTAATTCTGAGGTAGAGAAGGAGTCTTAGCATTGTCCTGTGTTATGGCTCTCTTGGTGAAGTGAATTTCTTGGAGACCAGGCCACTCTGTGATACCATATGAGCCAGGAGGACTTTTGGTAAGTGAGTGGAAGACTCTGCCCTGCTGATGGTTGTGCTGATCCCTAATGCAGAATGTTAATGTGATATGAAGAGTGATGTGGTACTATTCCTGCTGTTAATATTATGAAAGACTTCTGTGCTAATTCCATTTCAAAACATGTACCATTCTGTTTGCATTGCTCACTGTTACCTTACCTTCTATTATGCTCTCAAAATTGGCTCTGGATTGTTCTGTGGATGTGGAATTTCCTAAAACTTTTCTTCACTGCTGATTATGAGGCTTGTAATGTGGGAAAACATTTTTTTAGTTGGCAGGGTGAATGCTTGCAGCATTGAGACAAATGCCATCTGTAAATTAGGAAAAACCTACTGCAGTCCTGTGCTATTCTGTGAGCTGGAGGTAAGGTGCTTATTTGATATCTCAAAGGATTTCTGAATTCCACTGCTCTGTGATTGTTAGAAACATCATTATATTAGCAATAAATACATGTAACAATAAATACATATGCTACTGGCTTTCATAAGTGTCAGAAACCAGACTCTGTCTACAGGAACAGTAGAGGTACAGGAGTCTGGGTGTCCTTGAAATGAGTTTTCTAGTAATCTGTCCTTCCTGTGCTACTTCAAAACCTCATGAAGCCAAGCCTAAGCTAACAAAAAACATCTCTGATATGCAAGGCCTTGGTACGCTTGTTCCTTGCTGCCTTTTCTCTTCCTGGGAGCCCCTGAGATGTTACTTGCCATGTTACTCCCTTGCCCATGTAATGTTTTGTGTCAGCCAAACTTTGTGGCTTCACTGACCATTTTGCCACCTGATATGCCACTGTTTTCAATTACCTGCTTGGTCTGAAAAGCTGGAGGGAGAGTTTGGCATTTAGCAGCAGCACAGTTCACTTTTCTGTGTACTTGTCACTGCATCCACAGAGACTGCTTCCCTACTAGCAGGTAGAATCCATGCCTTTGGCAAGCCCTTCAGCACTTCCAGCTGGCAATGCTGTACCTTCTTAACGTTAGGGAAGTAAATGGGCCTGTTTGAGATTTTCTGTAGCTAGCCACTTGATGCCTGCTCTGGTTCTTTCTTTTATCAAAGCTTACTGTTGCTTTTCTTCTTTTCAAATGTTTAAATAATTTTTCCATTTTGTTTCCAGTTGGAAGGGATTCGAGTTGCTACTGCTCAACGACTTCTGCGAATGTTAGAGGTCTGTGCTGGTCATATACCAGGAGTTTCTGCCTTGTCCTTTGTCTCACTGATGAGAAACTCTGATGATGATTAGCTTCTCACTGTGATACTTCAGACACATTCATCATTTTTTTTTTCATGTCAGGCATTCAAGCTGCTGCATTTGGAATCACATTGGGAAGCTTTTTTTGCGTGATTTGTCATGATCACTCATCCAGAACTGTTCCTAGTTGCTTACCTCTCAAGTAAAGTTTGATTCCTATTCAGTGGATAACAGATGGGGAGGGCAGTTTGAATTGGGGATTCCTATCCATTATTATATCTGAATCCTATTTCATGATCAAGTCTTGAGTTTTTTCCACTAGGCCAGTGGCCAGGAGCTACATGTTTTTCTGAGAGAATATTACAAGAACAGGCTACTATCTCCAAAGTACCAGAGAAGAAGCAGCAGGCTCCTGCTGTCTTTCAGTTGAAATGCAGCACCTTAGTCTCATGTGAAACCTTGCTGCCAGGTTATCTATCCACCAAGAGAAGAATGGGGAAGGAAGGCTGGTCTGCAGCTTCTAGATAGACTGCACTTGGCAGTTAATGATCCAGCTGTGTGAGCATCTGCCCAGCAAAGGACTTATTATTTCCATCCTGGTACCTAATTGGGAAGGAAGAGGCTAAAGAAGATAATGAATCTAGCACTTTAGCTTTCTTTTAGATCCTCAAAGAAAAAGACTCTGCTTGTCAAGCCCAAGACAGCCCCAGTAATGCAGCCTCGGGCTGACCAGAGGTGAAACCCAGAAGACCAGATCACAGCAGCACACCGAAAAAAGGTTGTCTCAGCTGGTTTGGCATATGCTGTGTATAATCCCTTCACTAACAGGTTCTGACCAGCAGTAAGTTGTGCTTAGTGCAAGTTACAAAGAGAGTTCTAATTTAATAAAATAAATAATATGTAATTTACTTAGTAACTACTTACATAGTTACATGCTCTTTATTAGCAATGTGGCTCTAAAACCTGCAAATGCTTGCCCCAGTTGACCCTGGCATGCTGGCCCTTGCTGGCAGATTGAACTCCCAGTTAGTTGTTTTGTTGCACTCGTGGCTTCAACCATGTGGTGGTGGCAAAAGCTTTTCAAATACAGCCCTTTCTGTTCATTGAGTTGGGCCACCTGCCAGAATGCAGTTTTTTTTTGAAATGCTGGAATGTTTCTTACCCAGAATTGCATGCCAGGTAGAAATGTAGCCTAGAGAGAATGTGTTAAGATCCCCTCTGGTTTAATTTATTTAATCCCTAATAGTCTGCTTTAATGTTTCTAGGTGCAGAGCTCTAGCTGTGTGCACTTTTTCAGTTAGCTTGTTTCTGACATCTGTCTGTGAGCAGGAAAAGCAGAAAGCAGCACTGCAGGCCTAATCAGCTGTGAATGTTGGCAGTCCTTGCAAAGACAGCTCAGCAAGGCACAAAGCCTGTATCCTTGCTCAGAGGACACAAAAATCCCAGCTCCAGTTGTATTGTTGCTGGTGGGGGAGGGCTAGGGTGTTTGTCAGCTGAAACAAAAGGAGCTAAACCATTCAGCTGTGTTATGATGCCCAAAAGGGCTGGACTCTGGCTAAAACCCAAAGGAGAAGGACATGTGCAAACTGTCATGGCTGTGTAAAGAGGTTTGGAAGCTTAATGGGCATGCCCTACTTTCAGCTAGCTTTGCCATTCTGAAGGTACTAACCAGGACTTGGCCACCAGAGAGGGGAAAATCATGCTGAGAAACAAGTTTCTGTGTGGTTTATGCTGTCTCAGCCTTGCTCTTGCTTTGAGCCCATCAAAATAAAGGAGACCATGGCTTAGAACAGGCTGGTTTCAGTTTGTTCTCGATGTGCAGGTGCAGTCTATGCGAGGAAAGGAAGGGAAGTGGCATGAAATGAGCCACTCTTTTGTGTCCTCTGCAACACCCTATAAGACAAGGAGACTTTTCCATCTCCTACATTGCTCTCCTGATTAGTTGACTCTAATAACTGATGGACTCGGGTTTAATCCCTTTGACCTCAAGAGCAATTTCACTGTGTTTTTTTAACTAGTGAAAATGAAATTTTTTTTTGGTCCACCCAGAATGCTTTGGAGTAACTCACATGTGTTACAGTCCATTTCTGCACCTTCAAGCAGGTTTTTTTTTTCCACTGTTATGTTTCACATGTGGTATTTCTTCCCTTCTACTACTTTCAAAGAAGAAAGATGCTGTTTTTACTTCCTACAAGTGGTTGAATCTCAGCTGGTACATAGTAAAATGTAGTTCCTTAAGAGCAGCATCTTGCTTCACCTTGGGGCAAATATTTTTCTTACTCTTAGGAGAAAGTATTTACTAGAACTGGCAGGGGAAGTGGAGCGTACCTAAGAATGTGACACTATGTCTCAGGTCCATCATGTTTTACAACCCAGAGTAGTTGGGACACATCTAAAGCTACATCTTCAACTATGTAAATATCTCTAGGAGCTGTCAGCTATTAGTTTAGGCAGGCCATAACACTGCCCTTGCTACCAGAGGAGACAAGGTAGCTGAGGATATTTTTTATCTGTATGGAATAGCCAGGGCTAATGTTTGATAAAGGTCTTGTGAAAGTAGTATTTGGATTGGGATCAGAGGTGTGGAAGGCCTGAAGCTGAATTAAGGCTAATTACTCAGGTTATGTTGTATTCAAATCTCATGAAAGAGCTTGCCAAGCTGACTGAAATCTAAACTAACAGAAACATTTTGAAGTTACTTGCTTTCTCTTCTCTCTTGCCTCAGTTCCCTATCCCTGTGGAGATTTTCAAAGAGGAATCCCCCTCCCTGTGGTGAAAGTACCCATCAGTGTTGCTGATTTGACTGTTTCAGTTTGTGGATGTGTATCTGTTTGTCAGTTATGTCAGCAAAATTAGAATAAAAGCGGTTTAATTAGAATAGAAGAGCTCATACCAGTTACACCGGTGTAATCTTTGGTCTCACAGTGCTTTTTTGGGGGGACGGAACTAAATGAGGTTGTAATATGGTCTTCTCTGCTATGGCAGGTTGACCCATAGGATTTCATTTTCAATACAGTCCCTTGAAGAAGATTTTGCATCCTCAGCCTGCTAGCTGAACAGCTCACAGAGGTGATCTGTGAGAGATTTTGGCACAAAGCGGCTTGCTTGGCATTACCTGGTGGGATTACAGCTCTCCACTGTGCCAGGTTTTCTAAGACTGTCTCTGCTGCACCAGCAGTTAAATCAGACCAACTTTTAAGCATGATAAAACATGATATGCTCAGTCTATAGTAATGGAAGAGAAAGTCTGCGTACTGAAATGGCATCCACAGTAAAAGATCTCTCTGTTCCTGGAACAAAGATCAGAGATAAATCCAACCTTGGGGATATATCTGTCCCTTCCAAACCTTGAAACTGGTTGGTAGAGTTTTAGATTCAAGGCCACTTCTGATATTTGTTTTGGGCACTGGTTAAAACTGGACATCTTTGCTTGCCAAGACCTGTAGTTTGAAGGGAGTGGCTGGCTTACATCAGTGTTTAGCAGCTGTGGTCAAGCTGTAAGAGCTCCTTGGTTGCTCTCATCAGGACCACTGTTCACAGCAGTGGTGGACAAGAAGGGTCTCGTGCTCTGCTGCCTGGAGCTGACTGGCAGAACTGTGGCGGAGGTCAGCTCTGCTCTGCTGCAAAAAGCAAGGAAGAGGCTTCCTCTTGAGAGGTTTTTAATTTGTCTTGATTTTGCAGGAGCACTAGCTGTTTTCCAGCTGCTCTGTTTTCATTCAGCTGGCCCAGATCCCCTGGCAGTCTCCTCTGCACTCAGTTCTCCACTCCCCACCCTAAGCTGGTGTGCGGTGGTGTTGTGGACTGCTGAACAACTGCCACTTTCCATTCAGTGGCCAGCTGTCCTTCACTCATGGGGAAAAGTGATGTATATGCAAGAGAAAGCAATAGCTGGTACAGTCCAGAGCCAGGAGCCAAAACCACTGGATTTATTTCACTTCTGTGGCTGATTTCTTGTATGACCCTAGGCATGCGTGTGAAAAATCACTGTGCCTTACTTGTTCTGCTTCTACAGCAGGATCTGCCTCTACAGCAGGATCTGCCTCCACTGGGGGTGTGTAACAAGGGCAAATTGACATTACTTTAGGATTGCAATTGATGGGGTTAGAATTGAGTGAAAACATTCAGGAAAAAAACATTTTTTTCCTCTTTACCTAAGTTCTGTGGGAGAGGGTTTGGTGGGGCCTGGTGGCTGGGCACCTCCTGAGATCGGCCATTTTTGTGCTGCTTACATGCCTGACTCCACTGCAGGGAGGCTGCCTGAAACTGACTGCAATCCTTCTCATAAGGCAATGCAGCATGGTTAGGTTTTGGTGTGAACTGGAACGAAACCACCCTCTGAAATGCTGAAATTCCCTGCACAGCTCAATTATCCTTGAATTAGCCAGTGGGGAAATCAAAGTCTCTGGATCTGTTCCTCACTGTTAAATATTAATACAGCATGGTGATACTAGGCAGGAAGGCATCCCCTCGGGTCAGCTCTGTGCAGGAGGGGCTGTCTTGGCTGTGAAGAACCGGTGTTCAAGAGAGGTCGGGCACGAGGGACTCTGGAGTGACGTGACTTGCTCAGACTCCTTGACAGCTGAGTAGCAGGGGCTCCCAGCCCGTGCTGGGCGACGTTTCCTTTGCCACAGGCTCCTTCTGCAAGAGCTGCCACGTGCTGCAATGTCACGTCCCTCGTCCCCCTGGAGCTTACCGTGTGCTGGAGCATTTTGAGAGGAGCCAAGAACGGCACTGTGCCTGTGTGGCCCACCCCACCACCTCCTTTGCCAAGGGAAGTCAGCAGTGTGTGAAAGAGAGCCCATGTTTTACATACGTGCAGGCAGCCTCCCCACCGCCGGTCCAGGTGCAGCTGCGGGCTGGGTATGAGAGCCCCGTGGGCTCTGTGTGTCACAGGAAGGAGCACCAAGGTGGGGCAAGGACAAAAACAACGAGGGAGAACACCTCCCCTTGGAAAACACGGCCCTGGGGTGCAGGGTCTGCTCTAGCCTCTGGATCCCAACACCCTGTTGGCACTACAACAAGCTGTGCCAGGGCCAACTGAAGCACCTGTGCTCAGGCATGCTGGAAAAAACTAAAATGCCCAGCCAGCATTAAAAAAGTGAAGGAGGCTTTCCCATTTTCTGTCAGCATGGAGTATTGCTTTTCTGTCTTCCCATGAAAGCTCTCTGGTCCTGCTATGTGCTCACCATGCAGTGACAAGGTGACAGTGCCATGCTTTGACTGGGCCTGCCTTGCTCCTGCCCTGTGCACGGATTGTTGGAACACCTTAGGTATTTGTTGAGGGCTGACAGCCCTTGAGGCACTTTTGTTGTCTGCACTGGTCAGCTCAAAGCTCTCCTGAACCTCTGTGCTGGCCACTCTCCTAGTTTTGACAGCAGCATTGGCATTGCCCAAATGTGAACATTCCGGTTTTTTCCCCCACTGCTGTTTCTTTTTCTTGCTCTTCCAGAGATCACAGACGTAAAGCCAGGGCTGCACTTGCCACAGCTCAGTAACAGCCTGTGGCTTGTGTGGCAGTGGAGTATCTCTCTTTAAAGACATGTGCCAGAATCAACTAATTAATCCTCATTCCCCTATGGAACTGAGGGGTGACTCAGTGCCTCTTGCTGTTATGCTGAACAGCAGGGGATCAAAGGCATTGGAGCTGGGGAAGCCCTGGGATAGCACAGTGTCACTCTGTGCCTGCACACCAGACACCTGTAAATGCTCAATCTTGCGCATTTAGCTCCAGGATTTTTTTAGCAATGCAGGGGATTGAAAACTCTGCAACTTTGGAGACAAGGCTGGAGCTGCCATCACCTTGCTCCAGAGGGAGCATTTTCATTACCTGATCTTGCCTTTTTACCTTTTCTCTTCATTACAACCAAACTTGGCCACCCTGAGCAATTCTCCCTCCTGACCTACAGGTCCTTCACTGCACCCACCATGTATGTGTCTGGGTGAAAGGCAGGGCAGGGAGGCTCAGGCACTGCTGAAATTGAGCTGCGGTGGTGATGCACATCCCTCTTGGGCATTGTGACCCCCAGCATGCTGCAGGCCAGACTGTGCCAGCATGGCATGGCCGCCCTGAAAAAGTGCAAACAAACCCCAACACCTGGCCTTGGGCTGCCTTGGCATCCATCATGCTGCTGCGAGAGCTGCTTGCAGGGAAGGGATGGGGAGTTGCTTGCACACAGATACTGTATAATACAGACCTAGTTCAAACACAGGTTTGCAGGCTGGGAAGCGTTTGCCCAGTCCAGGGGGAAGGGGAAGACCCCCTGCGACAAGGGCTGCTGGAGATGAAACATGAAGCGTGTGTTTTCTTCAAAACTGGGTCTTACCCAGGTTGCATGTGGAGCATCACCTGTGAGAGTCCCCCTGAGTGTGCATGAGCTGTGGTTTGGCTCAGCTCACTGTATGGGACTAATACATAGTGATGATGTCCTATAAATTATATACTCGGAATGTTCGCCATCTGCTCTGCACTGAAAGCTGAGTGTGATTGAGATCTTCCCTGCTTCCCAAAGCTTGACTCTCTTGCCAAACTTGAAATGTGTGTGTGTATCTCCTGTAAGTGGTTCTGATTGAATCAGGTAAAGAGGGAATTTTTTTAAGCAGGTTGCAATGTTCCCTGCACCTGAAGTGAGCTGAAGCAGCAGCCAGTATCCCATTGTAAGGCTATGAGTAAAACTGAGTCTGATTTCATATTTATTAGGTTCTAAAGGTACTGAATCTTGATTGCAGTAGTCATATCAAAGATTTAAAACAGTAATGCAAAAAGCAAAGGAAACCCCAGTGATTCATATAAGAAGGGAAAATAAAGACAGTCATGGAGGAAGGAGTTTGAGGGGGCCTGAATTGCTCTGCTGCCCAAAAGCAGGAGGGGATTTGAATCAGATTATTCTCATTAGATGTCTCTTTAAAGCATCATCAAGCTGGATGAATGGTTTGGGGGACAGCTTGCAGGCATGGTGGCTGTGATTATCACCAGGGATTTGCAGGCCTAGTTATCTAGCTTAGAGACAAGATTATTAGGGGGTATAAAGCTGTTCCTGCCCTAAGCCTCTAATGTGCATTTTTAGGTTGGGTGATGGGAAATGCTATATTTCTGCACAGCCCCTTGGAAGTCTGCCTGCATCCTCTGGTGGTCCAGCCCTCTGCAAGGCTATGGGTGCAGTGTGGAAGGGAAAGGGACCTATGCTGGCCAGGAGATCTTCCAGGGGGGCGGACAGGCAGCCTTCCCTGGGGACTGTGGCAAAGGGCAACAACTCCCACACAGGACCTTACACTATGATAGGAAATGGGGAGGGAATCTCGGGATGGGAGATTATATCCTCCTGTCTTGGCAGAACTGTCCGCTCCCCACAGCATCTCCCTCCTTGTGACAGCCTGTGCCAAAGCAACTCATCCTTCTTCCAGCCAGAGCCTTTGAGGCCCCAAAGGCTCAGAAGTTGGTGTGGCTGTTATAGAGAGAATGCCTGTGAGCTGTGAGTCGGGCTCTCCCCTTAAAAGGGAATCAATGGACATTACCCACAGATTCCTTGGAGTTCATCGTCAGGAGTGGTGAATATGGAACAGGGCTACTGGCAATCACTCTCCACCTCCTCAGCCCTGCAGCGGCAGCAGCTCCTCATCCTCCCCTTTATCTCCTTCCCTACTCTGTGTGATGCACTCCTGTTTCATCTCTGGGCTTAGGCAGGATGTCCAAGGCATTGTGTCCACATGCCACCCACGAGAGGAAGTGCACAGAGCAAATCCACCTGTCAGTTTTCTTCTAACATTGCATCCTTAATACACTCACGGAAATTCATAACATTACTCTGTACTCAAGCCTGTGCAAGTAAAATCACTGGCCTTTTTACACCAGGCTGGACCTAAAGGTCTGTGGGAAGCCAGAGGATGTTGTAGAGGTACTGGGGCAAGTGTGGCTTTAATTTTTGGCTCTGGAGTCATCTGCTGGAGATTCATGCCTTTAGGGTGCAGTAATGGGAATTCCTACTGTAAGTACTGGGGAGATTTCTGCCCCGGCATAAAGGATGCCTGATGTGGCTGAACCCACCTGTGCAGAGGTTTTTCCTGTGGCAGCATATCACCCTCAGCCACTGGTTTCTGTTTCAGTGCTGGAGGTGCTGCCTGGCCCTGTCATGGCACGTGAACACTCCCTATGAACCGCCATAGGCCAAACAGAGGGCACTTGCCACTTCCTCCCAGTTGCCCAAGGGAGACAGGACAAGATGCCACTTCTCTTCAGGATGGGGGTGGGGGCAGCATCCCTGCTGCAAGGCAGAGTCGGCAGGGAGTTTAAGTACTGATTGTTCACATTCAGGCAGAAGAGCCAGGCTCAGCTAATGCTGTGTTCTCATGGTGAGGAGGGGCTTGCAAGAGCCAGGACAGTGCTAGGGACCCAAGTCTCGCTGAGTCTCCCCCACACTCTGCAGAGCAGCAAGAGCAGCCAGCACACTGGCTGGAAACACCCCTCACTCCTCCCCACCAGGGGATATCAAGGGCTCAGCCCCTCCAGGCCTGGATCAGACAAGGGAGGTTTTTCCCATGTCCTCTGTGCTGCTCTGTCCTTCTTGGGCTCAATGGATCAGGGAAGGGGAATGGGCAGAGGGAGTTTGAGCCCAGGACATGTTGACCCACCCTTCTTGAACCCCAGAAGGTTCTTCAACAGGCAGCCCACTGAGAAGCCTCGTTTGGGTGTTCAACATTATCCCTGCAGGGGCCCAAGGCCCCTTGCAGAGGGAGGCAAGGACACCTGCCTTTTTTTTTTCAGCCTTGCGGACAAGCAGAGCTCCAGGGACATAAACAAGGAGCAGGGAGACAAATTCCATTCAACAGGGTGGGGCACTGCCCCACACCAAACATCCCATGCAGATGGCTGAGCATGTCACAAACCCTCTTGATAGGAAGCAGAGAACCTACAGAGGGATCTGGGGTTTAGAGTGACTGTGAATCTCTTGAAACCTTTGGTTTCCCATGTTATTCCTAAAATCGTCTCAGATTTTGTCCCTAAGCCCACCTGGCTTTAGGAAGGATCCCAGTGAATCCCAGGGAGAAGGTTTATGTTGGAGCTGTGAGAAATCTGCTCCTAATAGCTATAGTGGTACTTTTTGGGAAGGGATGTTTCCCACCAGCCAGCACAAGGGTATTGGGAAAGGGTGCTGGGATGAGGTGCTGAATGAGCTTTGGGGGTTGTCTCCAGTCAAGACATTTTACTGGACCATCTGAATGCAGGACAGGTGTCAGGCTGTGCCAAGATGTTTCTGAAGCATTGGGTGCATCCTGTCAGAGGTTTGTCCTGAGGTAACTGGGTCTGCTTAGTAAACACCTCACAGCTTCTCTGATTGACAAGCCATTGGGTTTCCGGTGTGCACGAGCACAAGATGAACTTTCAGGGGATATTTTCTGCTACATGCGGTTTTGCAAGTGCGTGTGAGAGTCACTTCACCTACTCCTGACACCAGAGGAACCGCTCACACGAGTCCAGTCACTCATGTGTGCACAAGCCCTTGCAGGCCACTGCCAACCCTCCATGTGCCTGGAGCACCAGCACTGCCCTGTCCCCCACAGGGATCCCAGGGATCTCAGCTGATCCAAGCTGAGCTCAGTCAAAGCCAGCCCTCTAAGTGCAGGATGGGAGCAAACGGCACTGGAAATCGAGCTAACTGAGATGAAGACATAATACTTAAATCACTCATTTGATACCTTTTCTGGTTTATTTGTTTTATAAAAAGACTTAGCCAGAGACCCAGGCTCCTGGGGTTTTCATTTCTCTGCAGAGGAGATAAGAAAAGCGCATTTCCTTATCCAGTGAGTCATTTTTTCTGCTCTTTAATTATGCATTTGTGCTATTATCAAGCATATTCAGCTCTGAGATGCAAACAGCTCGAACTGCTCACCAAGCTTTAACTTTTGCTATTCCAAAAATGATCACAATTATGAAGAGTAGGGCAGGCAAAGATGGAGGAGACGAAAAGGGGGACAGCTGATGCCCAGAACCTGGGCCATGCTCGTGAGCAGGTCCACTTGTGAGTGCTTCTGGGGTAGTCAGCACTGGTTTTCTCCTTGAGTAATCATTATCATGTGTAAATTCAAACATATCTTCTTGGCCTAGGAGGAGGCAGACAAGCTGGGATGAGGGCAGGGAAGGCCTGTAGAGCATGATAAAGAGGGATGAGAAAATGGGGATGGGGGGGTGGGGGGAATAGGGTAACATCAGTGGCTGCAATGAGGCTGCAACATCCTGCCATATAACAGGACCTGGGAGTGCTTCAATCACAGGAGGGCATGATGGCTGCCATCCCCGGGCTCCCCACCATGCATTTGAAACTTCAAGTTTTCTTTCCATGTACTGAAATGGGATCTGTCGGCTCCTGAGCTTTCCTGTAAATCTTGCCCTCCATGCTGAAAGCACTGTGCAGGCTCCTTGGTTTGGGCTTTCCCCAGTGTGCATATTTGACTAGAGGACTCACAGAGTTAACCTGTAAGTGTGGTACAGTAGATGCTGGGAACCATTCCCCACTCCTCACTTTAAGTCAAGCAGGGAGGAGAGACAGGAGGAAGAGGGGCAGGGTGACAGTCTTGAGGTGGGACCCACAGAAATAGGGGCTGGGGGTCCCTAAGAGATGATCGACATGGGAGAAGTACAGTGGGGGCATTTGAGAGGTGAGGAAAATGGGAAGGATGGAGGAGCCATCTCTTTGTGTAAAGGAGACTAGCAGGTGGAAACACCCCAGGGCAAGAGGAACAGCAAAGCCTTTGGAGCAGGGAGGTGGTTTGGGGATAGATATCCTGACAGAGGACTGGATGTTTTGTGGGGATCCTCTGCCTACATGCACATCCTTAGCCCCACCAGCCCACAAGATAAGGTATTTTCTCAGCCCTACACCCTACATTTGCACTTCTGAGAGCTGCCTACTGGGGACAGTGAGGATTCCAGGTGCCCTCTCCTTGCCAGGTGTCTCCATTGTGGAGCTCAGATGTGGACTGGAGTGAGTCTTGGCTTTTATGTTCCCCTCTGCTGTGGGTCATGGCACTGCTTTCCATCCCTTCCTGCTGCTCTGCTGCTGGACACTTGTCTCTCCAACTGCCATGCCTGCACCCCAGCCCTAGTCCTCACCTGGAGTGTGCAAGAGGCAGAGGTCAGCCTTAGTGCAATACGGAGAGATGTCCTGCTGTTTGACCCAGCTCCCCCAGCAGGTATGAGTAGGGCAAGCACAGCCTGCTCATGGCAAGCATGGAGGCAGAGGGTGCTGAGCTGTCTGTGCCATTTGTGGCTCAGGACTGTGCTGAGAGAGGGAAGTGCTTGGCATGCCCCCACTCGACTGGGGAGTTTTATTTTGACTGAGATGGAGTGGGAATAACTGAGCCACAAGCACAAGAATGGCCCACCTCCCACAGCTCCTCAGTGCAGCCCACAGCCCTCTGGCAGCCATTCCTGCTGGCATGGCACAGGGGTGAGGGAGCAAGCATCTGGGCACACTGGCTGGAAGGGGAAGTGAAATCATGGCAGGTGTGGAACTGGTGAGCAGTGACCAGTTTTTGGTTGGGACTTTGGCTTGCCTGGAACCCTGCAGTGCCCATGGTCAGGCTGAGACTGTTGGGGCTGCTTTGTCATTGCTATGATGCAAACTATCCTCTGGGAATGGTGCTGGCAGGGAGGGAGATGTGCTGTAGGGCAGCTCCTCCCCTGTAGAGCATTGGGTACCAAAGAACTGCACTTGGGCTGAGATCTCGCATGGGGAGCTGGTGACTGCACCCTAGTCAGGACTTCAGGAGGTGGGATGTGGAGCCTGTGGACTCAGCTTGCCCAACAGTCACTGGTGAGGGACAGGCACATTCAGGGACCAAGTCCTCAGGCCTGTCTCAGAGAACCTCAGCTGCCCAGTGGGGGCACCTCATACTCTGTCACTTTGAGCCAGAGCACCCTTTGTGTTTTTTCCTCCTCCCCTCCCAGCCTTGATCCAGGACAGTGGGCAGTAGAGGCCTCACTAGAAAGTGTCTAGATGCTGTAGCTGCTGGAAGGACATGACTCCAGCAGTAAAGTCCTATTAGGGATCTCCTGGGTAGGTCAGATCACTAGTGTTGCTTCCCTCAGCTGAGAGACAGCCAACAACTGTGGCTGACCCCTTTCTTTCCTATGGAGTGAAGAAAAAGAGGATGTGACTTTTGTTCAGTAGGAATAGAAGAGATCCACCTACAGCACTAAAATCCATCTGATCAGGTCTCAAACATCAGGCTTTGATGTATGGGTATTGGTGGCAGAACATTTCTCCTGCTCCTGATCAGGAATGCCTAAGACTATGAAAGGTTTTTTTAGTCCCTTCCAACAGTTTGAGGACCAGGCTTGCTTAGTGTGACCTGTTCTGCCCATGCTCTGCACATTTACTGAGCAGAAACAGATTTGAACCCTGGAGAATGAGACATGGTGCTGAGGAGCCACAGATCTAGGTCTTTGTTGGAGAGGACAGAGAGAGCAAAGTGATGGAGAGCACCATCAGTAGGGGTGGAGAAAATAAAACAGTTGGCCTGCTTGCAGAGCAATCACTGGCAGGATGTGTCTTCGGGGCAGTGGGAGCTTTTAAAAGGGTAAACATCAGTGCCCTTTCACTCTCTTCTCCTCTGGTCCTTTGCGTTTTCTATCCAAGCCTGATCTGTGTTGCTGCGATGGAGTCTTGTAAAGATCTGTGCACAGGAAAGTCTCCTGTAGACACTGGAGGAAGCCGAGGGGGGCTTTTCAGTGTAAGCAAAGGAAGGTGCAGGCTAGGGGATGTGCCTGGGCTGTGGGCAACATGCAGGTGGGCAGGGGAGGAGTGAGGATCAAGGAAGTCAGACTGGGGCACAATACCATGGGGTACAAGGTGCTGCGTGGCTGAGGCACACGAGGGACTGCGGGGATTTCGAAAGCACACTTTGAAGGAAAGGGGTAGTTTGAGGGCACGTTGCAAAGGCAGGCAGGGGTAGGGCTTGGTCGCTTGCTCTCCTCCTCCCTGCTGAAGATCCGCCCCAGGCCAAGCACAGCAATTGTGAACCCCAAGGGAGACAACGCAAATTGACAGACTGTTTCTCCCTCTGCCACGGGGCCTGGGGAGCTGCGATTTCACACTCCAGTGACCCTATCACTGCTATGCCATGCAAGAGCTGGGCTCTCACTCCCGCTCTGCCATGTCATCATCAGGAAAAGCTGCCATTTCCCCCTCCTGCCTCTCCTTCGAGTGCTTCGACATCCTGACCAAGTCATGCATCAAGTGCTCCGACCTGTTCAAGGACAACACAAGTAAGGAGACAAGGGCAGCTGCAGTCTGAGCTCCCCAGGGGTGGGTGGTAGTGGGCCAACGGGGCTGGGGGCACCCCACGGGTGGGCAGGTGGAAGGCACCATCTCCTGAGGATGGCTATGGAGCTGGCAATGGAGGATGGTGCACTGCCTTCACCTAAAGCAGGGGGGAAGAGAGCAGCCAGTTCCAGTGAGAGGAACATGATGTAGGGAGAAGTCAGATGATCCACCCTAGGGTGGATCAACCTGCCCCAGGGCTGACTGTAGGAAGAGCAGGAAGCACTCATCTCCTACCACCCAGGGACAGGGAGCAGGATAAGGGTCTCATCAAGCAGGGGGATATTTTGTTGCTGGTGGCAGGTGGGTCACAGTTAAGTGCCACACTTCTTCCCTGCCACCGCAGCCCCCAGGCCAGCCAGCCAGGTGAAAAACGCTGCTGCCCTCCTTCCTCCTTCAGCTCTCCCCCTCCTGACACTACCGACATCTCGTCCCACAGCAGACTCTACCCTGGCAACCACCCTGACCAGCACCTTCCTGATCGTTGGAGTCCCAGTGGTGGTGGGGTTTATCCTGGTTCTGGCTACCCTCTGTGGCTTCCTGGCCTGCAAGGTGGGAAAGTGGAGGAGAAAGAGGAAGGCAGCAGATGAAGAGGACAAAGGTAGGAGACCTCTTCCTCTCCCTCTCACAACACCCTGAGGACCCTGGTGTAGATGGGATCACTTACTGCTGGCTCCCCTGAGGCACATCCCTGTCCAGGTTGGCTCCTCCACCTCAATATTAGCTCTGCAGGCATCCCATGGCATTTTGGGGCATCTGAATCACTGCCTGAGTGGCAGTGTCCTGCATTCCCGGGGAACCTATGACTGTACCTGACTGCCAGCACAACCCTGCTGAGCCATCCCTCCCTTTGCCAGGTCTCCCTGTGCCTTGTTTATTTAAACCATGTTCTGACACCACCCCTCTCAAGAGGGGACATGTACAGAGCACTGGTGAGCAGCTTTGTGAGCTCACTGCTTTGCGGGAGCCCTCTCCTCCAGTAGCCAGAGGATGGAGTGGGAGTAGTAGAGCAGTGGTGGACACCTGGGGGTGGTTCCAGAGGCAGCCTCTCCCTGTGGCGCTGCAATGGGGGTCCTATGTGGACCACCCAGCTTGCTTCTCATGCTTGGGATGCCCAGCATCCTCCAACATGCATCCCAAAGACCCCAGTGGGATGTCAGGGCCAGCCCCATTGACAGTACACTGCAGCACTGCACAGGGTTATCTGGTGTATCAAAATTAGGGCTGGCGTTCAAGGGATGGGGCTGAGCCTTTCCTAGCAGGGTACTTCCAGGAGAGTAAGGCCACAGTGCTCCATGATGGCCCATTTTGTTGAGGTGGCTCTCTCCTCCCATGGGAGCCCCTGCAATGGCACTGATTCAGCCTTGAATAATCTTCTCAGAAGTGGTCTAGCCTGGCTTCATTACTCCTCATTCCCAGGTGGAGGGTACGGCTCCCCAGGACCCCCAGGAGGAGCTGCCACATAGGGATGCTGGCACTCACCACTGCCCCACGAGTGGGTGTCCACAGTGGGGCAGCTGG
This sequence comes from Illadopsis cleaveri, assembly GCA_013399915.1. Lineage (NCBI taxonomy): Eukaryota > Metazoa > Chordata > Aves > Passeriformes > Timaliidae > Illadopsis > Illadopsis cleaveri. The sequence continues at coordinate 21,301 of VXBB01019814.1, forward strand.
TCCTTGTGCCCTGGCTTGCCTGCACACTTCTGGCAGTGCTGGATGGTGACTCAGACTGGGGGGATATTACCCAGGGCCTTTCTGCTCTGTGACAGCCCATGACGCACATGCCTAGGAAAAATACTAAAAGTGAAAAAGAAGGGAGAAATCCAGTGGTGAGAGAGATATCTGGCCATTATTGGCCAGAGTTTTGAAGGCACTACTCAGTCTCCTGTTGCATGCCCTGGTCCATATCCCCCTTGTCCCCCAAGGCTGCACCACAGCAAGCCCAGTGCTGCAGCACTGGATGTGTGGAATGTGGCAGAAGGCTTGGGGCTGGAGGCACACGGCTGTGTTCAAAGTGTGTAAACAAGTCTATTTTTAAGTGGGAGGCAGTCGGGGAGGGCAAGCTGCCACGGGCTGAGCTCTTCTGCTGCCAGCAGGGTTGAGCAAGAGGACTCAAAGTGGAAGTGCAAGTTTCAGCCTTTCCTTCTTGCCTTTGGGGGNCAGACTCCTCCTGTTCCAGATCCATCTTCTCCCCCCGGGACAGAACTGTCTCCCTGGGACCTGCCTGACCCCACTCCATGAGCCCAGTAACCCCCTTTTCTTGTCCCTTCCCAGAAAACATAGACATTGCCACTCCCCTGCCCAGCCTGGACCCTGCCATGCCAGAGGGAGATGGTGCCCTGAACCCAGCCCCATTCCTGCATGTTGATGGGAGCCTGAAGATGCCGGGACCACCCAGGAAAGCCAGGGCAAAGCAGAGGCCATTCTGCCAGGGTAGTGCTGATGGTGACATTGTTCTGCTCTCCACTGTGTACCCCCGGCCTGAGGAATGCAATCACAGCTTCCCACTGCCTGCCACTGAGCTGGGGGCCACAGCACTGGTCACCACCAAAACCACCCAAAACTGCACCAGAGAGGAAAGAGTCTGAGGGCAAGGGGAATGGGGCTGGAGTGCTCTGGCCAGTCCCTGCGGACACTAACAGCCTGTTCCTGGGATGAGCGAAGCCTTCCATGGGTATGAGCTCTGTGAGAACCAGGTTTTGCCTTTAGCAAGATCAGCCTTTTAAGATTACTGTCCTTTTTGTGCTGAGTCTCAAGTTACACCTGTAAATGCTGGAGGAAGCCAAAGTGGATCATGCTGAGTTACAATGAACTGTTGACAGCTGCCATAACTAAACCATTGGGAGGAGGCAGAGGAGACACAACCAATGAGGATGGAGTGTGGCAGGGCTGCTGTGCCATTTGCAAGGCAGCCGTTGCGCCTGGACAGGTCTCCTGCTGGATGGGCAATTGCTGGGAACGTGGGGCTGGAACACCACAAACTGCAAGGGGAAATGAAGCAGGGAGTTACTTTAGGACCAAATCCCACACAGCGGTAGCTCGATTTTTGCTACTGACCTCAATAAAAGGAGACTTGAGGCCATATGGAGCAAGGCACACCCAGCACCTACTCCATTTACAGTCCTGCCACCCTGTCTTCTGCACTCTGTGATGCCCAGGTCTTTCCACCCTCAGGGCTTTCTCATGCAGTGGCAGGCATCCACTGGCACTCATGGGAACTCCCTCCACAGCTGGGTACCCTGGGCATAGGAAAAAAGTTAATCTTCCCAAGCAGTGAAGAGGGGAAAAAAATCTCTCCTTGCTCTGACCCACAGTCCCTGAATTTAGGGAGGACCAGGGGCAGGCAGTGGAGACAGCTAGTCCAGAGGAGCTCCCTGAACTTGTCATTACAGCCCCAGACAACCGTCACTTCAGCTTACTGTTGTTGCAGAAATACTGTGTGTCATTTGGAATGGATGCTTCCACACTGCACAAAAGCAGTCAGGGAGTGATGTGAGTGTAGGCAGGACTTAATTTATGAGAGTGTCGTTAAGGCTTTGCCTGTGTGCCAGAGCTGGCCAGTGTTTCTGACCCCAGCCATTTCCCTGTAGATGGGTTTCTTCACCTGCCTGTAAGTGACTTTAAAGCACAGGAAGGGCTCTGTTTGGGAAATGCACTCGTTAGTGTGGGATTGGTGATTCTGAGTAATGACAGCAGCTGATGCCTCCTGACTGAACAGAAACTCTGGGTTGGGTGAGAAGCCCCTGAAGAAGGTGACTGGTCACTTAGAAGTGCTTTGAGGGGTTATTTACATGAAGCACCATCTCTGGGTCTGCTCTTAGATGAGGTGGCTTCCTTGTCCAGGAGGCTTTGGACACTGAACAGAGCTGGCCAAGCAAGGTGTGGGGGGCACCGACACCAGGCACTAATGGGCCACCGAATGCCATATTCCTAGTAGGAGGCACTCCCAGCTGGAGGCACTGTGTGGAGGGGATGTCCCTCTGATGATGGGAAGGTGACTCCCTGCCCAAGCCTGAGTTCTCTCTGGGGCTGCAGGACAGATGCTACTGTTGAAAGGTGACCACCTCTCTTCTTCTCTCCTGTCTGTAGCACTACAGCCAGACTCATGGCATCTGTCTCATAAAGGCAACCACAGGTGCTGCCACAGGTGCCAAGGCCAAAATTCCTCACCACAATTCCTCTCCCAGACCTTAACACACTAACAAGAGGTGAACCCTCATCTGAGTGAGGCTCCACATGATCCAGGATGGGATGGATCCCCATCTCAGCCTTAGGGCTGAGGATGGTGGAAGAGGTGGTCCAAGTGCCCAGTGACTGTCTCTTGGGGCTCCAGACACCTGTGGCAGAAACTGGGGAGGCTCAAGGGCTGATGTCCCAGTTACCCACAACAGCCATGCTTCCCTCTGCAGAGGGGATATTGCCATGGCATGAATCAGAAATCTCACCCTCATGCTCCACACCCAATCCTGTGAAGTAACTTCAAACAACCTTTGTGTATCTGGAGTGGGGAAAAGAGCCAAAGCCAGGTCGGGGGATGTTTTGTCACTAGAAGTACTGCTTCTGGGAGACAGAACAACCTGTTTCAGGGGAGATGGGGGCGATACAGAAATGGAGCAGAACTGCCAGGATCCACCTCCACTTCCCTCCCAGTGACAGTGGCAGCCCAGCCCTGTGGATGCACTGCCCACCCCAGAGGATCTGGGAATTTGAAAAAGGAACACCCTTACAAATCCTATTGAAAAATCCCCTCTTTCTGCTCAGGTAAGGACCTCTGCTCTCATTTCTGCTGGAGCTTAAGCCAGGCATCTCCCTATATGGGATGCCACTGGCATTTGCAGCGCACAGAGTGGCAATTGCATCAACACTGTATTCCTCAACCAGTGAGTGCCCCTTGGATCTCCTTTCTGTTATGGCATGTGGTGTGTCTTCCCTGCATTGTTGACTGCCAGCTGTGGTGGGGAAATGCTCCCCTTCTGCCCAATCTCCCTGGAAGGGATTTGTAACCTGCTCTGTGTGCTTCTCCATCCTCATGTACAGGGCCAAGGGTTGTCCATCTTGTCTGCACGAAAAGCCAAGGGAATAGAGATGAAAAAAATTGCAGTAAAAATTAAAGAATAAAGTGAACCCATTGTCAATGCATGCTCAGAGGTCTGAATGGGGTCCCTATCCTGGCTTTAGGGGTCTCTAGCATGATGGTCCTTGAGGTACAGCAGGGCTTTGAGCCAGAGAGGCTCCCCTGGCAGTGGCTTTATCAACACATTCCCTATACGTGACCACCTGCACAGCTGGGAACAAGCCAAGCCTGGCCACCTGCGTCTTCCCACAGCCATGCCAGGAGCTGGCCATTAGGACAAGTACTGGGGAAAGTCTTTTCTTTTGGGGAGTAGGGATGTTGCCTGTCTTTGACTTTCCACAGCAATTTCTCACTTCCCTCTGTGAGGCAGAAGCTGTGCTTCCTCCTCAGCCTGGCACCCACGTCACTGCCTGCACAACTGCCTAGAAAGGCTGGTGAAGCTGGGCTTCACCTGGCTGCAGGGGCATGGGGTTTCAGAGAGAGCCAGGGGAAAGTCTGAGGAAACCCCTGGGCAAGAGAAAGCAATCGAGGCTAAAACCCTCCTCACTGCAAAATCACCTCAGTATCTCCCTAGACATTTCAACTCCACTGACCCTGTTTTGGAGGAGGTCATGAGCCTATTTGAGCTCCTTCAAGTCTCACCAAAAATGCTGGTGGTAAAGGAGAGAAGCCGTGGTGTACCTATGGACATGGGTTTGTTTTAATCTACGGTCCTAGAGGCAGGACCCTGCTGTCAAACAGTGCACAGCAGTGTGAGGAAAGGGAACACCTGACCAAGGTCTTCTGCAGCCACCAGTCATGTCTGCCAAACCCTTCTCAATCCCATATGCTTGCCAGACTCCAAAGTGAGACTTTTCTCCTCTCCACTCCTATTACTGGTTCACCCACCAGTTTAGTCTCCTGACAGTTCACCCACAGGCCCAACTACTCCAGCCTAAAGCCCTCCCCACAGGCCTCTGCAGACCCAGCTTGCCCCTCCATGGGCAGGACCTTGACGGCAGGCAGGGCAAGTGGGCACCATTTCATCCCACACATGAAGTAATGCCCTGATGGCAAACGTCCAACAGGGTCCGTCTGTCTCTGGGCACAGCCTCTGATCCCCCCACTTGCTGCAAGGAAGGAGCTGCGTGGCCACCCCATCATCTGCTTGGGGAACACGGATCTCATCCCATCCCACAGGAACCTTTCCCATCGCTCACTTCCCAGTGCCAGCGATGGCATGGCGACATGTGGATGGCCCTGCAATCCTCGGGGAACAACCGTGGGAGGCTGTGGAAGAAGAGAGGTGAGCAGTCCCAGGGTGCCTGCCACAAGGTGGCACTGACACATACCGGCCTGCGTGGCTGCAGCGCCGCAGGGAGTGGCACAGCAGGGCCACTGCCCCAAGGCAGCCAGGGCAACCAGGGATAGCCAGGCAGGCTTGTGGCCAGCCCCACTAGGGCCAGATGGGAGGGTGACAGCTGGGTCTGACTCTGTCCGACCACACAGCCCATCACCATGGCCTCTGGGGTGCCCAGGAGAAATGGTCGCTGGTGGCTGCACACCAGTGGGGTAGCCAGAGGTATAGAGAGCTGCTGTTCCATCCAACAGCACTGAGCACCTCGACCATCGTCCTGTTCTCCCGAGCAGCCTATTCCCAGTGGTGTCAGGCCTCTCTGAGAATTCTCCAGGACATGGACCTGCCAGCCAGCACCTCCCTTCTCCATCTCCTCCCTGTCAGCCTCTGCCAAAAAGGAAAATACTGTGCTACCCCACCAAGCTCCCCTGGTGGAAAAGGCATGGGCTGGAGAGAAGGGGCTGGCCGGCTCCCTGTGCAATGCTGTCAGGGGACCACAGCCTTCCTGATGCTGCCCATCAGCATCCCTCCCTAATTGCTACCCAGTGCCTAATGACAGTAATTAGGAAGAATGAAGCTGCCTGGGGACTGGAAGCACTGATGGAGCTGGGGAAGACAGATGGTGTTCACACTTAAAGAAAGATTTTAAAAAACCCCAAGAAACAACAACAGCAACCAAAAAAAACAAAAACAAACCAAACCCCCCCCCAAAAAAACCCAAAAAAACTCCCAAAAAACCCCCAAACCAAAAACAAACAAAAAAAACCCCAAAAACCCCCCAAAAACCAAAAAACCCCCAAACAAATAATAAAAAACCCCAGAAAACTAAAACCAAAAAAACCCACCCTTAAACAACAAACCCAAACAACAACAACAACAAACCCCGAACAAACAAAAAAACAACCGAATAACACCCCTCCACCCCTCAGCTTCGATCAGCCTCCTTTGCTTAGTGTCAGGATCACTTCAGTCCACAGGCACACCAGGGAGAGGCTAAGATGTTGCACTGGTCATTTTCAAACACAATATTTGCACACACACACATATATACATGTGCGCACACACACAACCCACAGAATCGCCGGAATTTTAGAGTGCTGAGGGAGCTGTGGGAGGGGGCAAAGAGCCTGCCTGGGTATCTGGCAAGGAGGGGGATTCCTCACTGCCTTTGTGGGCTGATGTCTCCCCTGGGGCCGCCCCCACAGCTCCTGGTTTTGCTGGCTGTGATCAGTGAGCAGTTTCCCAGGGGTATAAGGTGGAAGAACAGCCAAAACCCACCTGAGCAGCTGTGGTGAGCAGACAGAAGCTCTTCTGGCAGAAACAGCTGGCCATGGGACAGCCCCACATTCTCCCCATCACTGTGGAGTGAAGACACCACACTGGGTTTTCCACCCAAAACTGGATCTTGGCAACCAGAGCAGTTGGACAGGGACTGCAATGCACTCAGCTTTACCTGCCTGGAGAAACTCTACCTGCAGAAAACCCCCTCCAAACCCTTTCACACAGACCCTCCCACCTGAGCCCTGGGGCGATGTCACTTGCCTCCAGAGCTACCTGCCAGACTGCGGGTGTATCTGGGCAGAGAGATGATACTGGGGTGTGAGGGAAACCCCCTTCCTGCCCCTTAGCAGCTGTCCCAAATGCTCTCAGGATGGCCAGGCCTTCGTCCTCTGGAGTACCCTGGGGATGCAGGGACAGGGTTATGCTAGGTAGGGGGGATGGTCAGCCTCATGGAGAAGGATGCTCAGCTCTGCATTATGGCATGAGGCTGGCCCCGTTCAGGGGATGCTCCAATAAAACGCCCAAGGCAGGCATAGGGCAAACCTTCACATCCCCTGGGCTTTGGGGGGTAACTTCCTCCTCTCCACAGCAAGTGGCGTAATTTTAAACCCATTTTTCATCCTAGTCACAGCTAGCAAGGTGAGTAGAACCTTTCCGAGTGATACAAACCTCATCTGACACCTGAAGTGATCAGTAGTGACAGGCAGATTGTGCGGGGAGAGCCTCTGCACTCCTTTCAAGGTGCCGCTGTGATAGGGACTGATCCCCCTCACTCCCAGGGACACTTCCAAGGAATGCAGGACTCTCCTCCTCCTGGGCAGCTGGCATTCCCAAAGGGCTGTGGAAGTGGACACAGGATGTGGGAGATCCCCAAAAGTATGGATCCAGTTTTGGACCCTCCCAAAAGGGTCATCTGGGCAGCAAGGTGGCTGGTGCCAGAGCTAGAGCACATGGTGCAGCCTGCCCTGCTCCAAGCTGCATTGCATCCTCCCTTCCCTCTCCTGCCTTATGTTATTTCTTTTTTTTTCCCCTCTTTTTCTGAGCAGGGGTTTGTGATGAGAGCCCAGGGTGCAGCCCAGGGGCTGCAGAGGGAGGAGATTGCCAGCATGGTGACGGAGCCCCATGCCCTTCATCTGCTGTCTCCAGTGTCAGCTGGCCACAGCTCCCTGGCTGCTGACAGGAGCTATTCTGAGCCTGGATCAATGGGCAAGTGTGAGGGTTTGGGTGACAGCCACAGGAGGCATGTTGGGAGGAGGGCTGCAGGCAGGGAAGAGCAGGTGGGATTTCTCAGGAGATTCCCCCATCTTCCCCCACTACACACTCTGCTGTCCTGTAAGGTTGCAATGATGCAGATGTCTTTCTCATTTCCTTTCCTATGGAGGTTGCAGTCTACATGGGTCCCACTACCCAGATGTCGCTTCCTGATTTGAGAAGTGCCAGCATTTTGTGGAGTGGCAAAACTCCAGGATGAAGGCACCTGCAGCCAAAAACTGTGGCCAAGACTGAGCTCAGGATGCCAATTTAAATAGGGGTTTACAGTGGGAGTGATACACAAAAGATCATCTTCCTCTTCCGCCAAAAATAACTGCCATTATTATTCTGTGACAATATTTGGTAAGGCTGTTAATTCTTGTGAAGTGAGGATAATTTTAAAGCTGGTGATTTAAATGCAGCACTGCAAAAGTTTTTTTGATTTAAAAAAAAAAAAAAGCTGTTTTCCTTAACTAAAAGGTTTGCCTTCTCCATTAGCATTTCCAGTGATGTCAAATAGTTTCCCATTAGCAAATTTGCAGATGATACCAAGTTGGCGGGGAGTTTTGATCTGCTGGAGGGTAGGAGGACTCTGCAGAGGGACTGGACAGACTGGATCAAGAGGCTGAATCCAACAATATGGGGTTTAAAAAGACCAAGTGCTGGGTCCTGAACTTAGGCCACAACAACCCCCTGCAGAGCTACAGGTTGGGGACAGAGTGGCTGGACAGCAGTCAGGCAGAAAGGGACCTGGAGGTACTGATTGACATCTGGTTGAATATGAGCCAGCAGTGTGTCCAGGTGGCCAAGAAGGCCAATAGAATCCTGATCTGTATCAGGAATAGTGTGGCCAGCAGGACTAGGGAAGTGATTCTTCCCCTGTACTTGGCACTGGTTAGGCCATAACTTGAGTCCTGTGTCCACTTCTGGGCCCCTTAATTTAAAAAGGATAGTGAGATGCTGGAGCTTGTCCAGAGAAGGGCAATGAAGCTGGAGAGAAGGGGCTGGAGCACAAGTCCTATGAGGAGCAGCTGAGGGAGCTGGGGTTGTTTGGCCTGAAGAGGAGGATGCTCGGGGGTGACCTGATCACTCTCCACAAATACCTGAAAGGAGGCTGTGGCCAGGTGAGCGTCGGTGTCTTAGGTTGTAATATGTAACCAAAAATGTTTATTCTATTCCATCTGCTGAAACCGGTTGGGGAGATGTTTTCTCTATCTCTTGTATAACCCATTCCTCATAACTCCAGGGGGGAGGGGGCGGAGGCCTTCTGCTAATAGGCCAGCTGTTAAAACCAGGGGAAGCAATGTTCCTTATCTCTTCCACAACCCGTCCTCCCTCCAGGGGGATATCTTCTGTTAATGGGCCATTAAGGCTCACCACATGACTGATAACATTACATCATCCCATTGTGAGATGCTCCACCCAGTGGGGGGAGCCAACTGTTCCTATCTAGAAAAAACTGAGACCCAGAAACACCAGGGATCTGGTTTTCTACTGGGTTCCCAGAGGAAGACTGGACCCATCTTGCTATCACTAGACTCTTTCTACAAGATCATCTCTACTCCAACACAACCACATCTGCCATTCCAGGAGGACTTACTCTGGACTGCTTCCAAACAACCTGACCAACAGGATGTCAGGTCCTATTTCTGACTCTGTCAGTATTTGTTTGTTTGTTTGCTTAGGGTTTTTTTGTACTACTACATTTGTATTCTTAATATTCCTAGTAAAGAACTGTTATTCCTATTCCCAAATCTTTGCCTGAAAGCCCTTAATTGCAAAATTATAATAATTTAGAGGGAGAGGGTTTACATTCTCCATTCCAAGGGAAACTCCAGCTTTCCCTGGCAGATACCTGTCTTCCCAAACTAAGATAGTTGGTCTCTTCTCCCACGCAGCCAGCAACAGAACAAGGAGGACACAATCTTAAGCTTCACCAGAGGAGGTTTAGGTTGGACATTAGGAGGAACTTCTTCAGGAAAAAAGTGATTGGGCATTGGAATGGGCTGCCCAGGGAGGTGGTGGAGTCACCGTTCCTAGGGGTATTTAAGGAAAGATTGGATGTAACACTCAGTGCCGTGGTCTGGGTCACATGGTGGTGTTCAGTCACAGGTTGGACTCAACGATCTCAGAGGTCTTTTCCTACCTAACTGATTCAGTGATTCTGTGACAAGGACCTCAGCCCTCACAGAAAGGATCCAGTCTCCTTCCCTGGAGAAGAAAGAGCACATGACGGACAGCTGCAGCTGGTCACCCTTGCTGGCCCCTCATGGCCACCACTGCCTTCCCTTTAGGGTGGTCTTAGCTTATTTGCAGTGTGAATGCAAATGAGAGGGAGAATAATTTTGACACTAGACAATCCTGTCATGGACAGCCAGAAAGAACTGGAGCAGTGGATTGGGATGAGGGGCAAGATGAGACCTGTTATCTCCCTCCCAAACCTTTTTCAGAGCCACAGGCCCCAGCTTCTCCTACTCCCTTTATACACTCCTGACAAATTCCCTTTTGTCTTTCTTCCTGTCCCTCACCATTAATATCAAATTTAAATCTATAAATGCTTCTGGGGTGACACATTTCTCAGTGTATTCCCAGGAGTGGTCTCTCTGGGTTTCTGGTTTGCTCTTCAACTCCTCAATTATTTATCTCTGCAAGGGAACAGGAAAACAAACTCGGCAAAGCAAATTTCATGCCCTGTAGTGACACCATGAGTTATTAAAAATATAATAAAAATTCTCCAGTGAGTCATTTAAGAGGCACTTAAGCAGTTCCAACCACAGAGACAATAGTCATGACTCTTTACAGCCAGCATTGGCCGGGGAGGGCCAGGGGCAGGACAGAATCTGGATCCCCTCCAACAGGAATGTTTTGGGGGAACCCTACTGATGGACGGTAAGCACTAAATGTCCTCATTTATACTTCAAGGTGATTGCAAGCTCCCTGTAAGCCTCATATGTTCTGAGGTGGAGAAATGAGGTGATGCAGGGGGTGTGGGGGATGTGTGAAGTTACGGAAACTGTGGTGGGATGAAGAGGATGAAAGAATGCAGGAGCATTTGAGGGATGCAGAGCAATGTGGGGCATGTGGTAGAAGGTGAGGAATGTGGTCAGAGGTGAGGGATGCAGAGCACACAGAGGACTACAACAGATGCAGGGATGAAGAAGATAGAGGGGACTGGGAGGATGCAGGGGATCCAGAGGCATATCCATCTGCATGGGCAGGTTGTGCCAGAGTGCTGCTGGGAACCCTATGCCCCAGGACTCCGCTGCCCACCTGAGCCCCATTCCAGCTCTGATGCCAAATGGCCACAGGAGCAGCAGTGAAAGAGCCCCCCTAAACACCACCTCCCTGTGACAGTGAGTGTCCACAGCAGCCAGTTGAGCACTGACGCCATGCTCAGGAGAGATCTCCTTGACTTCTCCACCTGCTGACTCTCACATCATAGCCTGTCCCCTCTGCTCCCTCAGTCACAGGGACTGCTGGGGCACATCCAGTTTTCTTGCTCCTGGCCCAGAGAGCAGCAGTGGCAATGCAGGAGATGGCTAAATGCTGTGCAGGGAGTATGTACAGCTCAGCATGGGCTCCAGTAGAGAGAAACTGTGGGGGAACCACTGGCCTTGGAGGTGTTAAGAGGAGCTTATCCTTAGTTCATCCCTTGCTTTCAGCCCAAGTCCAGAGCCCTCTGCAGCTAAAATGCTCATGCCTACATTGTGACATGCTTTGAACTCAGGTTTATGTGCACTGTCACAAGGGCAGTGTTGAAGCCTGTCTTGCTTCAAGGGATCCTGTGATCCAGCTTCTACTCACAAAGCCCAAGCAACAGGGTGGGTCTATGCGGATCCCTGCTGTTCCCCCTCTGCCCAGGAGCCAGCATGAAGCAAGCGCACACTTGGGCTGTGCTTAACCCCTCGCTCCGCTGCCCCCGCAGCCCAGCACAGCCAACTCGCTGCTCTCCTTGCATGCCGCTGGCACACTGGGCTCTGCTTCAGCTTGAATGCTGGGAAAAGCAAAGGGCATAATTTTAGGAGAAGCGTGTGAAATGTGTTCTGGCAGATCAGCTGAAGAGCTCTCCAGCGCAAGGAAAGCATTAACATTTGCAAAAGGTCCTTGCAACAAAGCAAGAAATTCCCAGCAGGCAAATCCAGATGTGGGGATGTACAAGTCCTGGGGTGCGGACGGCAATGGACAAGTCCACTGGTTTGAGAATGATTCACGAGTGTCCTGGGAAAGAAATGTTCCTGGGCAGGAATGTTACACTGCATAGATGAAATGGTGGAGGCAATCAGAGTGGGAGGTACTGCTTGCTGGGATTGACAGTACACAGAGGTGCAAGGGGATGGATTCAAGCTTGGTTGGAACAGGATCTCCCCTGGGTCTGGGCTCCTTTTCTCCTTCAGCCCCTTTCCCCTACATGATGGATTTGCAGAGAAAGGATGGGAAAAAAACCCTGAAGCCTGCAGCCTGTGATTCATCCTTACTATATTTGCACATATTGTTAGAAAGATGAAAATATAGCCAGAGCTACAATTACAGATTTAGTAAGCAGGACTGGCTATTTCAGCATATACTGCTTCTCCCAATGCCTCTAACTCCACATGGGACCAATTTACACCTTCACTAGCATACAGGCATTGCCCTACACAGTCTACTTATATATCTAGGTGGATTTATTCAGCAAGCTAGTTCTTCAGGGCAGCAGTGTTTGGGTTCTGATGCTGCCCACTCGGCATGCTGTGCAACTGGCTGGTGCCCGTAAACCTCTGCCTCAACATTCAGTCTCCTGCTAATGCTCACCCAGATTTTGGGGATCTATTTGTCCATGAATGCCATGGGCAAGAGAAACTTGTTGCTTGCTGCTTTGCAAGCCTTTTCTATCCCTGACAGGGAGTTTGGAATGAATGAAGAGGGAGAGACCCAGAGCTTGCCAGCTCCTTGCTGTAACTCATCCCAAGCCCCTATCTTTTTATGAACAAATTATTAGCAAATCCCACAAGTCTGAACCCACAGATGGCAGTAGCCATGCCTGGCCCATATGAGCCCTTGTCCCCATGCCTGGCCAGTGGGCTTTGTTCCCACCAGGTAGGAAGGTGGCTGATACCTCCCTGTGACACCTCTCTGTGCTATCCCATGTGAGGAGACCTGGTGCCCTCTGTGAGCCTGGACACAGCCTTCTGCTGCATGGGTTCTTCTTCCTTGCTGAACTGTTAAATGCAGTCAAGTGGATGAGATATCTGCTGTAGGCCACTTGCTTGGTTTAAGACATTTTGGTTTGCTAATAAACCAGGTTTGTTCAATATTTTTCTGCCTGCAAAAGATGTCTTTCAAGGTTTAATAAAGCAGCAGGCAACTGTGTGACCTCAAGAAGACCAAATAAAATACCAGGTAACAGATGTGGTTGCTGGTCTCCCTCATCTTGTTAGCAAAGAGATTGTGTACTGAGCCCACTCAAAGCATAAAAGCTCCCAGGCGTGCCAGTGTGGAGAGGCTAGGAAGGCAGCACTGGATTCCTGCTGCCAACCCAGAAAATTGTGTGTTTTCCCATGAGGTGGCAATGCAGTGTCTAGAGCAGCTTATGCCAGGGAGGTGAGGAAGACTCCAGGATCTGTCCTCTCTGGCTGCAGTGGGACATAACTCCACAGGGATGTGACCCCAACAGGGTGTGCAGTGACACAGATATTTCCGCAGCAGTGCAGTGAACTGCCTGGCTGAGGTCTGCAGGGAAGACTTCCTTGTGTGATGTTTTCCTTCTTTTGCTGGAAGTAAGGGAGAACCTCTGCTTTTGGGGTGTTTGGGGTTTTTTTTCTTTTTTTTTTTTCTTTTTTTTTTGGGGTTTTTGGTTTTTTGTGTTTTTTTGGTTTGTTTTGTTTGGTTTTTTTTGTTTTGTTTTGTTTTGTTTTGTTTTTTGGTTCTGGTTTGTTTGATTGTTTTCTGATTTCTTCAGCCCCAAGGAAGGAAAGGGAGGTTGCAAGGGAGCTGACTCTTGGGATAGTGTGTGACAGGAAGCTCTGAGCAGAGGAGACCCCACTGTGGTTGTGTTTGCTGTGAGAGACATTGGAGACTCCACTTTTGGGATTGCAAAACACTGCATGACCCCAACCACTCACCAGAGAGGTGAGTGCACCCCTATTTCTGTCCCTGGCCTCCTAGTGAACATGTGGGAGGTATTTTTATCCTCCTGCCAGCTTCCTTAGTCACCGGTGCTTGCTTTAAATGGGTCAACAAGGAATAAAGATGCGGCAGCCCTTGCTCCGTTGCTGTCTATCTTGGAGCACATTTACCAGCAGCACTGACTCTTCCTCCTCTTGCACTTCATCCTGGCCAAGTGCTATCAGAGATCCAGGAGAGAATTCCCTGGCCCAGGCAGCATCAGCTGCAATTAACTCCTCATTAAAGGCCGGTGGTGAGGCAGACCCACTGCAGAGCTGCAGTGTGCCAGGACAACAAGAGCTGTCTCCCAGGACAGTGGAGAGGAAGGTGGCTGCCCTGATGGTGGCAGAGGCAATGTGTTGGGGTGGATGGATGCACAGGGGAAAGGAGGCATCAGGAAAACTGCATCTATCTCACACACCCCAGATGCATGGGTACAGGGTGGCAGGGATGGCTTTGGGGCATTGGGGGCAAGTATGGCCCCTCTGAGCCATTTTGGGAAGGAGATGAGGTTCACTAGGAGAGTCCATAAGGTTTGCATCTGCTACCAGCAAGGTCATGGAGCAAGTATAATACACAATGACATCATTTGACAGCAATGACCCCAAAACCATGGTGATCTGCCTCAACAGTGGCAGTCACTGCCATGACTCCCAGTGCTCACTGCCTCACACATCTGTGCACCTTGTGACCATTGTGCCAGCACCATGGTTCACAAACTCACATTTGATGACCATCCTGGGAACTGTAGCAAAACTTGAAGGGCTTAGAACCAGGGCTCTGCCTGAGCACTCCGCTGGCTCCAGCCCCACTGTGCTGGTGCAGCCCAGCTGACTCTGTGAGCAGTGACCCTCTTTCAGCAGCAGTTCTAGCTGGTCACCATTTAAACCATTTTAAATGGTTTGTTCCTGAAGGATGACAACAGAGCTTCACATCTGCTCCCGCCCAGCATTTCAAGGGTGAGATTTTCACTGCAGTCGCCTTTGTGGCCAATTCCTGGCTTAGAGGTAACAGCGCTGGACTCCAAGGTGACCTCAAGAGATGAGTATGGGGCGAGTGCAGCACCCAGGGAGATTTGGGCCTAATCCTTGTGACATCTTATACCCAGAGAGAGAGAAAAACAGCAGGAGACAAGTTGGGTGCAGGGAAGAGGGGGGCAGAGGGGGCAATGGCTGACAGAACCAGGCAGTCACCTCCATCACATTTAAGGGAGTTCATTTTCCTCCTGTCTGCTCAGATCTGTCCTCCTGCTGCGCTTGCACAGAGCCATGCAGCTTGGCTGCCCTGGGGAAGAGGCGAAGGGAGGGAGACCTGCTCATCGGGAGATGTCCCAGAGAGGAGCCACAGCTCGAGGCACACCGTGCAGAAGGGATTCCACTCTCTGATGTGAGCCAGATGGAGAGTGAAGGGCTGGCAGCCTGCCTGGGATCCCCACCACATGCAGGGAGAGTGGGGTGGGCGCCAGCAGCCCACCTCTCCCACTCTGGGGGGGAAGCATCCTTGCTGCAGGAGGAGACTGCAAAGCCCTTCCAGCAGCTCTCTTGGGAGGCCCTGGCACAGTGTTACCCTCAGGCACCTCAGGGCAGGAGCCAGGCCTGTGGAAAGCAAAAAACTCTGGCATAAAGATTGTGAGAGTAGAACAGAAAGAAGGAAAAAAGTGAGGTTTTCGAACTTTTCTAATTTCATCTCTGGCTCCTGAACCTCTAGGCTACACTCATTTTACCTTTTCAAGTCTTTGTGAGAAGGATGACTAGAAACCCACACCTTGCTGATGAAGGCAGAGTCCCATGGGCGCTTTTGTGGGTGGAGAACCTGGCAGGGCCTTTGGAGCTCCAACTCCTTTGATTTCTAAAGCCACAGAGCCTGCCTGGCAGGCCAGGGAGGGGAAAGTGGCATGAGAGTGGCAGTGAGGGCAGCATGGCTTGCAGTGGCATCCATCCCCTGAGGTAAAGCTGGTGCAACAGGGAAATGTCTCTGGTGGTAAATGGAAGATGCCAGAAGGGCCACTCAGGTGTTTTCAAGACTGAGCTTTTTTTTGTCTTAGCAATTCTGTTGCTCAGCAAGGCATGACATTTCCCTTCCACCACCAACCTGGCCACCCCTTCTCCCACTGGTCCTGCTGCCTGATGAGGGCAGGCTGACAGTAGCCACTGTCACCACGCAGCCAGCAAACCTCCTATTCAGAGCTGAAGGACAATCTGGAAATGTGAGCTAAACATCTAAATGTGAGATCAATACTAAAACATCTCCTGCCCCTCCAAAGAGCCATTTGGTATCTCTGATGCACGTACTACTTTCATACTGCAGGATGGTGCAAGTGTCTGGGCTTTTCTCCTTCTCCTGAAGTGTAGGAAGTACTTTACCTAGAGCAGCCTTGAGTTGTCAGTCTTCCCTATGAAACAGGGGCTCCAGCCTTCACTCAAGAGGGACAAACTGAGGCAAGAGAGCTCCCACATTTGAAAATCTTCATCACTCTGCATCCCTCATGCCTCCCAAAATCACAGGCCCAGGGTCTGGTCTCAGTCTCTTGGATGCCAAGGGAGCAGAAGTCAGGAGATGCTTCTGGCCATGCTGTGCTCAGTGACACATCTGTGCTAATGTGGAACCTCTGGGGCAGGCTGGGAAGCAGATTCCTGAGCCAGCTTGGTTTCTGCCCAGGGTGTGGTTCCCTCTTCCCATGCCCCAGGCAGGACCCTAGGGAAGAGCTCTGGCCAAGCTCTTCTCCCAGCTCACAGCTTGACACATGGCTTCCCTTTTCCAGTGGTGTCAGGGCCATCTACCCCATGTCTGCCAGCTGCTCCATCCTTAAAAAAGGGGGTGGATGGGAGTTTTTGCACCTAATTTGGACATAGCCCAAGCCTGCTGGGCTCTCCATGCTGCCATTGGTAAAGGAGAAGCCCACTGCTGGTGGATGCCAAGAGTTTATTTTTCTGCTCATATTTGCTATTATCTCCACTGGTTGTTACAACTACTGGCAAGCTTTAAAAATGATTGGGGCAGCCACATCCCTGCATTTACCCTCCTTGCTCCAGCAGCCACAACCCATCTCCAGCCAGGCCAGGGATCATTCTCTGCCTGCAAAAGGCTAATGGTACATCCTGAAACAGAGCATGAGGGGCAGAAAGCAAATGATGAGGCCAAGAGCAGCACCACAGGGCAACTGCATAGCATGTCCAAGGGCTCTTGTGATAACATGAATGTCCAGCAGTGAGAGTCCCATTCAAAGGACATCAGGGACATCTGCCTCTGTAAGAACTATGAGACTGTGAACTGGTCCTCCAAGAAGAGTGATGAGTGAGGATTAGTACCTGGGAGGTTTGAACACAGCTCTCCTCACTTGGTCACATGCCTTCCCTGCCCATGGTATCAGCCAACTCTCAGGAGTTTACACAGCCCCCTCCACCTGCACCCTGCCACACTCAGACAGCTGCATAACTGAGAGCAGACCTGTCACATCCCCCATCCTGATCCCTCTCTGCTGCTTTTGGCATGTTTTTCATGGTGCAGTCTGAGACCTATCTATAGCCACATACATCTCTCTGTCTGGATTTTCAGTTTTTCTCCTGTTCTGCAGGTAGTTACTGAGCCCCTCATCTAGCCTCAGCACTTTGCATACCTCACACAGACCTACAGAAATTACTTCTTGGGAGCCAGTATCTTGCCCTTTTCCTTTCCTTTTCTTTTCCCCGACATTTGCCATGGATCCTCCTGCATCCCTGGTCACAGGAGTTTTCAGTGTGCCCTGGTCCCTTGTTCTCCTTTGGTGGTGCACCCACCAACTGTCCTTGTATTAAGTCCCAAAGCTATTCACGAATTTGCTCTTCCTGTGTGGAAAACACAGGACTAGTTTCACCTAAAGCCTTGCTGCTGTCCTGTCCTTGGGCTGGGATTTGGGAGGCAGAAGGAAAATGACATATCTGGTAGGAGCACCAAGGTGATTACTGACTGCCGTAGCAAGGCTGCTGCCAGTGTGGCACAAGGACAGTTCCTATGTAGAAAGTGGCATGCTTGATTTTTAGTCTCCCAAAAGACAGAGGCTTATTGCACAACAAAATGTCACCAGGGTAATGGCAGGACAACTGAAGCAAATCCCTGCCACTAATAGGATTGGGCCATCTTCAGCAGGTCTCACTCGCAAAGGCGGATCATGCCAAAATGAAGCTGGCTTGAAAGCCCACAGGGTCCCGGTGGGCAAGGGAGCTCTGTTCACAGCCAGCCCTCTGATAGCAAAGCCCTCTCCTTCCTCTGTAATCCAGTGAAAAGAGACATCAATGGACAAGTACATCCATCCTGGGACACTCTTGGGAAGCCAAGGGCACAGAGAGCCTGCAGTTTGCTGCTACAGAGGGGAAGAGGCAGCTTGGCACATATCAGTGCCTGTGGAAGGGCAGGCAGAGGAAAATGATAATCCCAAAGGCAGCACATTGCTCTGTGCAGAGGTGGTGCATGGGCATTGCACATCCACACCTCTGTGTTTTCTTTACCTTCTCACCCTTGTTCTCTTCCATTGGAAAAGCAAAACTGATTCTCTGGGCCTTCCCTGCCCTTCCCTGGTTTTAATTAAGGATCTTTCCTGTCCTGTTCTGCTCACAAGACTTACCCGGTTTCTGCCTGAAGCTCCTCTTTCTCAGGACATATCCCTGATTTTTTTCACCCTTTGGCATCTCAAGAAAGGACAGGAGCCTAGTGGACTGGGCTCCAGTGGAGCTAGCCTTTGCTGGAAAAGGGTTATCATAACAGCAGGAGTGTGCTGAGCTCCTTCAAGTCTCTGTAGGAAGAGCCTGTCCCCCGGCACAAGGAAGAGCTGGCAGAGGGGGAGTTGGATGTGTTCCTGCTGCCAATGTTCCACCAGTCATCCTCTATTTCCATGTCAAAATGCTGGTCTTGTAGAAGCAAAGATTTCATCAACATTCATACCCTGCTACAACCACATGCACAGTTACATCCACCTGGCCCAGACTTGTGCTGTGTGAGGGTATGAGCCCCTACATGTCTCCTGGTTCCAGGGGATGAAGAGATGAGGAGGGACAGCTGGTTTCCATGGAGGCATCCTGCCCTGCTGGCCAAGCCATGTTGCCCTGCGGACTCTGAGCCGCCTGCAGCACCTGAGAGTACCTGGCAGCCGGCTGGCACCTGTGCCAGAGCCTGTGCTTGGCACGGCCGCCGTTCCTGAGGAGAGGCTCTGCCGCTGCTGCCGGTCTGACGCCGGGACAGCACGCAGCACGCTGCTCCTGGCCATATGGCCTCCTCCTGCAGACCCTGCCTCAGCCACCGGAACAGGCGCCCTAAATCCCCCATCCCAGCAAATCCCAACAGCTCGCTGCCACCACCACCATCTCAGGTCCTCAAGCACCGGAGGGGAAGCACTGGGTCCGTTTTGCTGCCACGGTGTGGTTTTTATTGCTCCACAGGCTAAAGCAGCCTGGGGCTGGCCCTGCTGCTTCCCATCCTTCCTGCAGCAGACCCCCCTCCATACACAGCTGTTACGCTGATCCTTAAGGATGCCCTGCATTGCAATGGTTGCTCTCATCCTTTCTTTCTTTAGGTGTGTTATGGCCTAAATGACTGTGGTTTGAATCAGCGCATTGCACGAGGGGTGGTTAGGGGTGAGAGCGGAGGGGGTGGAGAGAAGTGTAGCCAGAGATGCCACTGCACTGCTCAGTAAGCTGGGCTGTTCATTGCTGCTTCTAGGTGTTTATATAGCTTTTTAATGCTTGTAAAACTGATAGAAACTTACTTTAAAGAGGAAAGGAGGGAATAGTCAGGGTCCACCCAGGACAGCAGCAGGGACCTGCCACAAAAGCCCAGTGCAGAAGGAGGTTTGAGGCTGGGGTGCTTCTGCTTAGACTGCAGGCACCAGTGAGGGGACAGTTTTGGGTCCAACATCCCACTGACTGCCCTGAAGCTCATATGCATGTAAAGGGGGCTGCAAAGACTCTGCAGCCATCCCCAACACAACTTCCAGATGGCACCAGCAAAACCTTTGAGGTAGGGAGCTGATGGGTACCAAGTGCCTGCAAAGGGGGAGCATTTACCAGCACTGTCTCCAAGTCTAATCCTAAATGCAAAGTCCATATGCAGACAGCCTGGGGGTCACAGCTGATGCCCATGGACCTTTTGCTGTATGTGGAGGCACGGCTGGCCTCTTAACAGTGGCAGCTGAGGGAGCTCGGGCTTCCAGCCCAGATCCTGCTTGCCCATACTGCAACGTAAATTAAAAATAAGCCCTTGCTTTGAGCTGATTTTCTCCTCATTCCTCTGGATGTAATTTGGATTCAAATCCAGCCGCCTTTGGGAAGCTGGAAGCTTGCAGATCTCAGTTTTTGAATGTTTGCAGTTATGATGATAATGGTAAAGCGCATATGCTTCTGTGTTCTCTATAGGCCATTATGAGGCACAGTTGTTCTTTTACAGCTGTTTTACAGCCAGAGCATCAAGCACAGGCAGGAGAATAAACCCCTTGCGAACACTAGGCTAGAAATAGGGTGGATGGTGGCTGCTCTGGGCTCAGCCACCTCATCTCTGTGCCTCCCTCAGTGCATTTAACTTTCCCCTGCTTTAGTTTTCCAACACCAGCAGCCCAAGATCTGCTTTGGTTTCCCTAATCCATTGAGCCTATGATAATGTGAGGAGGGGAATAACATCTTACTGCACATTAGCCCAGCACTTGACCCCAGGGATCCCTAATTGCAGTCCAGGGGTCCTATATCCCAGTCCTAGACAATGGGTCTTATAAAACTCAGAACTTCCGAGCAGGATGCTGGTGGCCAAAGAAATTTCTGTCACAGAGACAAAGGCAAGGGGAGACTCTTCCCTGGCTCTAGCCCCAGCTGGAACAGAACCAGCTTCAGTAGCTGAAGTTTCAGAGGGAAGCAGGTTTCTCTGGTGTATCCTGGGGAATGGTGGGAGGTGTGGGGGGACGCACATACCCCATGTACTCTCAGGGATGGTGGCAGGAGCTCTGACTCTCCTCTGCTTCCAAGCAGGGGACAGTGTCGCAGCCCATGCTGGAAGCTCTTCCTGACAGCCTTCCTTCGCCTTCAGCTCTTCCTGGCTGATGATGTCAGGTGTTAGCTGCTGATTTGCAAGCAGCAAAACCCACTCTGGCAGCACTCCTCAGCACACAAACATGAGGTGCTGGAACGCTCCAATTGCAGCACAGCTCTTCGAGATGGGGCATCCACCCCACAGCAGCACCCTTTCCGTCATTCACCCCTCAGCCCTGAGTCCAGCTCAGTCCTGCACGGTAAAAATCACTTTTTTGGGGGGAAAGTGTCTCTGATTCCCTGGGTGGGGAGGGAGAGGGGGCTGGCTGGGTAGCTTTGGGGCTCCAAACACCCACTGCTAGCTTTTCTCAGGAGCTGACCGCACCCCAAAGCCTCCCACATTCAGGGGGGCTCCCAGGGCTTTACTTCACATTGATGATGGCGATGGCTCCCTCCTCCTCCTGCTCCTCAGACAAGAGCCTGGCAGCTCTGCTAGGCTTGCACCCCCATGATCAGCGGGGATGTGGGTCTGTCGGACTCTCTGGCTGTGACAGAGAAGATCTTTCTTTGATTCTCCAGATCACCATGCTCTGCCAGAAACAATCTGTTTACAATGTTAGCGCTCAGCGTATCCGTCCCCACTCGGTGGTGAACTGCCTGTATATCCTATTTCTGCAGGCGCAGAGACACCCTTCTGTAGTCCGGGTGGCATTGTCACTACAAGGAATATTTACGTGACATCCTCCAAGGCTGGTGGTCAAAGTTTAACGGAGCTCTTCTCCCAAATCCTCGTCCCTAAAAGTGCTCGCGGATGTTGCAAGCATGTTCTTTGTTTTTTCTCCGGAGGTCCCTGCTGACCTGAATTTTCCTGCGGATCCTGCCGCTGCTTCCCAATGATGTGAGAGTGTAGGTGCCGGGCTACAGGATTTCCCTCTCACAACGCCCTCATTTTGGGGATCAGCTAGTGGGTGGGTCACTTATTTGACAAAGATGAGTTGACGGCTCAGCGGGGCTGCGGGCTGCAGCCCCTGGTGCCAGCACTGCACGGAGCCAGCCCCGGCTGGCCCTATGAGCTGGGGACGTGCCGGGCGGGTGCTCCTGCGCACCATGCCCTTGGCTTTGGTTTCCTCCTGGGTTGATGCACGCAGCTAACGCCTGCGAGCGGCTCTTAGTCCCTCCTTCTTGCACCCAGAAACCCTTTAAATCGGCTGCTTCACCCTCAATAAACACCCTCCCCCCCGCCTTAAATCCGTTTCCTTTTTCCCAGGTCATGCCAGGCAACCATTTTCCATCAAACTCCCCGATTTTGGCCAGTTTTTCGCTCTGCCTGTTAAAGTCTGTGCCTGTCTGCTTGTTAAGTCTCCGAGCCCCCGGGGCGACTCTGCTCGCACACACGTCGGGAGCAATCACCCGGTGCCTGGGAAACGATTGCTGGCGTTACCTGGGCAGCAGCAAACTTTGCTTGCGCAGCTTCTCTCAAGGCCGATGCTGCTTTCGGCTATTAGCGGTAACGACCCCCATGTCTGCAACCTCCAGACGATGGGGCCTTTCATCAGAGAGTCCTCCCAGATGCAGGGAAAGCGTGGCTTCTGGAGACGAGCAGTTTTCTTCCACTTCACTAGATTTTTATATCTTTCAGGAAGCTCTGGAAGCTGCAAGCTACCTTACCTAATGGGTCTCTATTAGGCTGAGGCACTGGGGGCTGATCGGACACATCTCGGGATCCAGCTGCTCTCCTCATGCTTTCAATGCCTTTGATTTTTGCCAGACTCCTGATGGGAAGTGATCGGGGGCCTGCAGGGCTCGGGCTTGGTGAATAGGGAATGGATATTTTATCCTCTAAATCCATCCTCCAGCAAAACACACAAGTGTTTCACCCTCGATGGGGTGGGAAGGTTTTTGTGCAAAGCTCCAGCCTGAAATAGCAGATTGCCATGATGCAAAGGCAGGATGATGATGGAGTGTTTCATCCCATGTGAGACCCTCAACCTGCCCCCTGTGATGTGGCAGGTAAGGCATGGCTCCTGAGGACAGGTTGGTCCAGTGTTGGCCTGAAGAAGGCATCTGCCAGAGGGAGGTGAGCCTCCCCGACCTGTTTAATCCCACCTCCATCATTATAAGGTCTTTTTGTATCACCACTTGCCTGGGAGCTGGGGTCTCCTGTGTCAGCACTATGCCGCCCAAGAGCAGCCACATCCCCCAGGCTAGAGTACCAACAGGGCAAGACAGGGCAATGCATTATTCATCCTTTCTCTCACAGAGCATGGAGGGAATATATGCCCAAAAACACAGTGGTGATGCCAGATTTGCTGACTTTCCCTGGTACAGGATTTTAGGTCTGTCTAGAGGTGAGAAGGCTGCAGCCACAGCTCCCATATGTCACTGCCCCTCACCCCAACCACCCTTGTTACAGGCTGTACAATGTGTTAGTGCTGGGCAAGGGGCCTGATGGCCCCTTAGTTTGCCCCACCCTGCTCTTACCTCAATGGCCCCAGGGCAGGAAAAGCAAATCATGCCCTTCTGGGAAGAGGAGCTGGCAGTGAGGATAAATGCCACCTCTATGGGTGGCACCAGCCAGTGGGTGCACATTCCCCAGAGAGTCTGAACTTCAAAGTCCAAACACAGGGCCAGCCAGTGGCTGGCTGAAAATCACTGCGACTCCGTGGAGGATGACTTTCTAGGGGTGCCCCAGTAGCCTCCCACTTTGCCCCCTGTCGACAGCTCCCCTTGGGAGATGCTCTGATGTTCACAAGGGACCGGGATGCTGCTCTCCCCCATTCCCTAAGTGTCCCCTCGCTGAGGGGCTGCAGAAGGGCACCCCACCACCCCGGGGGCTCTGTCCCCCCCACCATACACTCCTCCTGTACAACTAAGTGCCAGCGTGAGGCCCCGCAGCTCCCG
>VXBB01019814.1:44738-127457 GCA_013399915.1 Illadopsis cleaveri
CGGCCGGTCCCGGGCGAGCGGCTGTAACTCGTCTCCTCGCCCGGATGGCCCCCCGGAGCCGCGGGCGGATGGAGCCGAGCTACGTCGTGGGTATCTGCTGCCTGGTGCTGCTGAAGCCGGGCCGGGTGTGGAGCGGCGATCCCAGCACAGGGGGGCCCGGGGAGAGCGGGAACAGCAGCCAGGCACCGCCACCGGAGACCACGGTCCCCGCGCCCACCGGAGCGGCACCACCGGGAGGGGACCGCTGCCGCGGGTACTACGACGTGATGGGGCAATGGGACCCGCCGTTCAACTGCAACGCCGGCATCTACCAGTACTGCTGCGGGACCTGCGGGTACCGCTTTTGCTGCCAGTTCAAGCCCGGGCGGCTGGACCAGAGTGGCTGCTCCAACTACGACACCCCCAACTGGGTCAACACGGGCCAGCCGCCTGCCCGGGTGGACGAGACCCCCGAGGACCCCACTCGTGACAAGACCAACATGATCGTCTACATCATCTGCGGTGTGGTGGCCATCATGGTGCTTGTGGGCATCTTCACCAAGCTGGGCCTGGAGAAGGCACAGGGTCCCCAGACAGAGATGACTGTCTCCAGGTAAAGGGGTCTAGTCCCCCCCACTTCATGTCCCCATGGGTGGCAGCTTATGCTCCTAGCCCGTTGCATAGACTGAGCCCTGGCTTCACCTTGGGACTGCCAAGAGGGTGAGGTGAGATCCCTAAAATCCCTGCCCCAGCATGCTGAGACACCAGGGGATGGGTTGGCTGCAGCCCACTAACCTAGTAGGGTGAGCTGGCAGCCAGGACAGCCTCCATGAGAAGGGGTGGTTGTACACCCATCTCCTCTCAAAACGATCTGCTCTGTCTCTTGAGGAGGCATGTCCCTGCCTCTGGAGTGCCAACCCACCAGCCAGTGGGGGTGGGTGATATGTGAGCTATAGAATGTGGCTTTCCCCCTCGCAACAAATCTGTGGTTCCCAATGTCCCAGGAAGGTGAGACCAGATCTGACTGTGTGTAGGGTGACTCTGGACTGCAGTCCCCTTGATCTCAGCCTTGCTTGCAGTGCTAGGGGAGATGAGGTGGCAATGACAGTTCCACTGTGGCTGCTGTGCCAACTCCGTATGCATGTGTGCACATGCATGTGTGTGTGTGCATGGGTGTGCCCTGGTGTCTGCTCTGTGCACTAGCGTGGGACACTGCCCTTGCAAGGGGCGACCACACTCTTATACCTCCTGGAGCACACCCTCCAGTGGAAAGTTGGGCAGCTTCTTCCTGGAGCCCATGCCCTATAGTTCCAACCCCTGCTTTTCAGCCCACTCCTGGAGCTGAGCAAAGGGCTGGCGGGGGCAAGGTCAAGGTGTCAGACACTTTGGCACTGGAGAACCCCTGCATCCCCCCAAACTCCTATGCTACTGCTGTGGCTGTCGGCGCATCTTCCCCTCTCTCTCCCACTGCCAATATATGCTTCTCTCCCCATTTTGGGGCTCAACTTTGCATCTTCCCAGTGAGGACATCAAGCCTGGAGAGAAACCCATTTTCATGCCATTTTGTTAAGGGATTTTAGCTTTTAAAAAAAGGAAAAGCAGGGCTGCTGGAAATTATTTCATCGGGATGATCAGGCAGCTGTCCTGATTGCAACTCCCAGCACCAACACACTCTCTCCTTCCCCTGGGGCACCCTTCTTCCCCTGCCCATTTGGGACTTATGCAGCCATTGGGTGCTGCACCCCAAATCCAAACCCATCCTACTTCTTTCACCCACCCAGGGGAGCAGAGGAAGTTGGAGGAGGGTCATACTGAGTCTGGACGAGGGTCACAGGACGTTCCTGAGACACAAGAGGCAGTTTTGGGGGGATACATGTTGTGCCCCCACCTCGGCAGGGAGCCTGGCTGTGTGTTGCTACATGCCCGCGTCTCCCCCCGGCATTGCCTGAGGAAGTGCTGGCACCTTGACAGGATCAATACAGCCTCTGCCAGCCTCCTGACTACCCTTCCACCGCATCTTTTTTTGGTCATCCTCCCCACCTCCTGGGAAGGAGATACTGTGCTCGAGGAGGGGTCAGACCCTGGGACATGCAGACCTGTGTACTCATCCCCTGCCATTAGGTATTGCCTTCTCCCACCACCAGATGCTGGTGAGACTGTTGCCACTCACCAGGGGCTGTTTTCTGTGGGTAGCCTCAATTGTGCACTGCTGGAGCCATGTGTTTCCCCCTGTCCCCCTCTCCCTCTAAACTCACGCAAGCCTGAATTTTCCCACTGAGTTTGGAGAGATAAGTGCCTGTTCTCCTTAAAGGCACAGATCTTTTGGGCGCTAGCATACAGATCGGGAGAAGGCGAGTTTTTCTCAGCCACCTTTGAGGGACAAAGTCAGAAGGGCACCTACATCACTGCAGAAGTCAGGAGAAGTCTTGCCCTCTTCTGTGCCCTGTGTCCTTCTGTGCAAGTTGTGAGCAGCTCTGGTTCCACATGGATGGTGACTGGCAAGCCCTGGCAGGGCAGGAGTGGTGCATCAGGTGCAGAGCCCCAGGAACCAGGCAAGACACCAGGCTGACATGACTTCCTGGGTGCTGGGCTGATGGAGACAGTGCCAAAGGCTGGGTACACGGCATCAGCATCCAAAAAGGGATGCTGTCACCTTCATTCCACTGTGCCTTGGCAGCTGGGGGAATACACTTCATCTTGGTGCCTCTGAGACAGCAGGACTATTTCTACTTGCCTTGCCAATGTACCCACACATGGCCCAAGGCATGGGCAGTGCCACCCTGCCTCTCTCCCAGTGCCTCAGGTAGGAGCTTCTCACTTGCTCCTTGGGCATGGCATCATGGGCTTGGGCCAGCTCCCTGTTGCATGGTCGTCTTGATTTCCATTCCTATCCCTCCCTCCCTCCCACTGGGGTTTTTCTGCTCCTGGGGAGCACTTCATGCTGCCCTGGACAGCTCCCAGCACTGCTGCTTGCAGGTTTCTTGCTTGGGGGGTAAGGTCAACTACTTCTGCACCTCCAGATGTCGTTTGTCGTAGTTCTGGTCCCGGTCCAAACCCAAGAAGAGTGACCAGGTGCAATTAGCTCCTTCCTGATGGAGACACCTGAGCCTGTGCCCAGCTTGTCCTGAGACCCCCACACCTTGGCTATCTCTAACATATTTTTGTCTCCTATGGATTTGGCTGCTGGTTCACCCAGGGAAGTGGGTGCTCAAGGGACTGCAGCTACCTGGTTTGTCCTCCTGTCCTCATCCGCCTTCCTGCTGCAGGGCCTTATGGCAGCTCCCGCAATTGCTTCTCCTTCCTGCTCGGCTCATGCTTGGCATCTGTCCCCAGCACTCGCTTAGCCTGGCCAAACCCTGTGTTGAGTCAGGAACACCTGCCTGTGTTTTTCTTCAGTCCCCGGATCTCCGAGGGCACTGGGTCCTTGGGGGCCTCCAGGATCTGTCTGTGCCCATTACATTGAGAGCAAGCACATGCCCCAGAAAACATTCTGAGTGGGAACTGCAATTTTATAGCTGGTGTGAACAATGCTAAGGAAGAACTGGGCAAAGGGCAGCCTCCTAGGGAGTAGGGGGGATTCTGGAGAGGGGCAAAACAGCTGTCAGGAGCAGGTGCCCTGGCAGCTGCAGTAGATGAGTGCTCAGTTTCAGCTTTTCGCTCCCCGGGTCTCCCCATGCTATTTGGGGTCCCCGAACTTGGCCCCACTATGCATCCAGCCATGCTGGGTGTTTCTCTAGCAGTGCTCAAGTCCAGGGCCATGCCTGCAGTTATGTTCATAGTAGCAGGGAGTGGTGAAGACCTAGAAGAAGTGTTTTCAGGCAGCATGGTGTGCCATCACATGCTGCCCTGGCTCTCTGGGGGATGAAAGAGGACCCAGCTCCAGTAGGGAAGAAGACCTGGAGGTCTGTCCCTAGACTGAATGTAACATTTGGGGATGCTCATTTCCACTTGGCCCAAGCTCCAATACCCTCTGCTGCAACTCCCGTTTTGCAAGGACACCCTCAGAACCCCAAGCTTTCCTGAGCATCCCTGAATGCACTAGCCCCACTGGGCAGGTGCCCCACAGCACCTGTGCTGCTCGGTTGCATAGATGGCACCCCTGCCCTGAGCAGACACGTGGCAGGCTGTGGGACATGTCTCTCTTGGAAGGTGAAGATGAGGCTCTCACTGGGCGCAGAGGTGGTGCGACCAGCCAGGATGCTCACCTGTGGCTGCAGCATGCTCTCTGCCTCCTGCAATGCTGCACCTCTGCTACAAACCTCATCACCCCACTCATCCAGTGGCTGCCACCTTCTGTGTCCCCAACAAGGGTTCACTCCAGCTCACGGCAATGTCACTTCACCCCATCAGTCTGTCATCTCTCCTCTCTTCTGGAGGCTGTGCTCCTGACTCCCCTCCATTATTCCCTGCCCCTTTTCCAGGACTTGCATACTCTCTCTTGCTGGGCTTGTTAGGTGTGGGGCTTGAGCCTCCCAAAAGTGAGTCAGACCCCTGGGCTGGACTGCCGTGCCCAGGCCAGTGTCCTGTTCCCACACAGGCACATCCCTTGGACCAGGAGCACTGAGTGCTTCATGCATGGCTTCTGCTGTGAAGCTCTCTTGGCCTCCATCATCATTGCTTCTGGATCTGCCTCTGTGCTTGGTCTCAGGTCTTGCACTAGGCTGGTTTGGGGCATCTTTGTTGCACCCTTAAACAGAACTAGGCTTGCCATGGAGGTGGCTGCATACCTGCCCAGTTGACGCTCAGGCAAGCTGGGTGGCAAGCCACCTGCACACATGTGCCCTGCATCCGTTGCCAGAGAGTGGATGGAGGCCTCAGTGGTACCATTCATCATGGCTTTTTGCAAATGAGCAGTGCAGGTCTAAAGCTACATCTGCTCTCCACTCCCTTCCTCCATCTGCACTCCAGATCCATCTTGGCATCGCAGACTAACAGGTGACCTAGGGAGATGTGGCTTGAGCTTCCTCAAGCCCCCCAACCACAGGACCAGACTGAGGCTTAAAACCTCCAAGGTGATGTTCAGTGAGACAACAGCTCCTCCACAGTGTCACCCTCCATGTCCACCTTCCCTGCACTGTATCACCCGGGGATGAGCCAGGGAAGGGGAAGCCCCTGTGAGCCCTAGTGGCAGTCCTGGCCAGTGGCACTACTCATGGTGCAAGGGCAGAGTGTATCCAAGTGTTGCTGCTGCTGGGGACTCGTGTGCGCTTCTCACTTTAGCAAAACAGCTCATTAATTGCTGCTCGAGTCATTATTGTCTACATGCCCTGAGCAGTCAGCATGGAGGACACGTTTATGAGAAAGAGCATTGATGGTTTTATGTGGAGAGAAGTCATAGATAAAGGATTGCTCAAGCTTCATAAATAGACCCAAGGAAAAGAAAAAATAATTTAAAAAATAGGTCAAATCGCATTAAACTTCCTGTTGAAACAAGCCTGTTTGAGCGCTGGCCCTGGGGACAGGCAAGAGTAGGCAGCGTCCAGTGGGGAGGGGCTGGTGAGCAGTGCACCCCAGAGAAGGTGGAAGTTAACAGGGCAGCAGCTCCCTGAGTTGACAACCCACACCCATGGCCTCGGGGGACCTACCTCCCCCTGCCCTGCCTAGGCACAGCCCACTGTCCACCCAGGCTTGTGCCCAGAGTTTCTCCAACTGCAGTATCCATGGCCTGAACCCTGGTTGGGTTAGTCTGTTGCAGGAAGGTTCCTGGGGAGTTGGAGGTTTTGAATAGCTGCAGGATGGAGATGCCACAGCCTCCCCAGGCAGCCTGGTCAAGCATTTAACTACTCCTGCAGGAAGAATAATGTTGTTTCTTCTGTTTAAACAGCATTTCCTGTTTCTGTTTGCACCTGTCACCTCTTGTCAGCTTGACACTGTTTTTGTTGCACCCTCCCTTCAGATATTCATGTACATTGATAAGATCCCCCAAAACCTTCTCTAGGCTGAACAGTCTTAGCTCTCTCAGCCTCTCCTCATATAAGATGCTCCAGTCCCATCTTTGTGTCCCTTCCCTGGACTCTCTCCTGTACATCCATGCTTCTCCTGTATTCAGCTGGAGCCAGCACTCCAGAGGTGTGGCCTTACCTGTTGAGCAGAGAGGAAGGATCACCTTCCTTAGATCTGATGGCAACACCTTGCCTAATGCAGACCAGGAAACCATTCAGCGCCTTTGTCCCAAGGGCACTCTGCTGGCTCATGGTCAAATTGGTGTCCACCAGGATCCCCAGGCCCTTTTCCACCAAGCTGCCTTCCAGCTGGTCATCTGCCAGGGTTTGTTCCTCACTCATTTCAATTTCTTCAACTCTATCAGGGTTCTCTTGGCCCATCTAGAAATTAAGCTTCCCAAGAATGATGTGAAATTAACCCACAGGGCAAGTGACCCTTCCTTGTAGTTTTGCTCTTGCCCCTGCCCTGTGATGTTGACTGAATCCAAACTGGGAGGGAAAAGGCTCCCTCAGGTCCCTACAAGCACAAGCATTCCCCAGAATGCTTATGACAATTCATTGCTTCCTCCCTTGTTCTCACTGCTTTTCCTGGAAATTCTGAGCATCACATTCGCTGGGTTTTTGAGCACTCCAGTGCCATGAGCTGAGACATCTACCAAGTTAGGATTATTCCCCGCTTTGTCTCCAATTTGCATTTATGCATGTTGAGTTTAGTCTGCTGTTTTATCATCCAACCACTTGCTAACCATCACGGTGTGCGTCTGTGAGCCAGCCAGAGCCTTCAATGCGCGAGGCATGCTGACAGTGAGCTGGGGATTAGTGAGCCAAAAAAAGCCCTGAATGGACACCCCTGCACTCTTGCAGTCATGCCCTGATGGTCTCTGCAGGGGGAATGATGTGTTTTCTCATCACAAAGCCCTGCGCCAGCAGGAGCATCCCATCCTGTCCTGGGACTTGCTGCCAAAGGCTGCAGTGGCATGTGGCTAGGTCCTGCTCCAGCACTGCCAATGTGCTCCCTCTGTCACTGCAGTTGTACCTTCCTCTGGCACCACCAGCATTGGTGCACCTTGCTCTGGCGTTGCTGGCGTGCCCTGCTGCAGCACCACTGCTGTGACCCCAACTCTGGTACTGCCAGTGTGCCATGCTCTGGCATGGCTGCTGTGCCCCACTCTGGCATTGTCTGCGTGCCCTGCTCTGGCACTGCCAGCGTGCTGTGGTGGGACTCCAGAATCTCTATCCATGAATGTTAAACGAAATAAGGCTCTATCTTACGTAATGGTGTTTAATGTTACTTACAAGGAGGGTGTTATGCACAGACAGTGCCTGTGCCAGAGGCTGCCAATAGTTTATTTCCTTCCCCGAAGGGGCGCAAGTGGCCTGTCTATTCCCTTCCTTATGGTCTTCTCTGTTTCGAAGGGACTTGAGTGGAGGTGTTGCCTTCTCTCCCCTCTTCCACCAGGCTCTCACTCTAGGGGAGCATCCCAGAGATGTTGCCCCAGCTTCCATCAGAGGAGTTTCCTCTAACTCAGTTCATCATACCTTCAGCCTGCTCCAAGCCATGCATCTCCTTCACCACTCTTACCCACTGATGCCCCTGGCTGTGGGAGGGCTCAGCCCCAGCCAGATCCCAGTTAGTTGTTAGACTTGTTAGCCCTCCTGCAAAAGCTGGATTAGTAGCCTGGGTGCACTCTGGGGTGCACTCCTACCAGTGGCTCCTTCCTACCCCCAGGCTGCCTAACTCTGCCTTCAAAAAGTGGAGTTCAGGGCTGGAATGCATTAGGGGTCCCATGGGAGAAGGATATTGTTCTAACAGCCCTTCACCCCCTCTCCAGGACACTGACAGATCTGCTGAAGCAGCCAGGTCACAGCCCCTCTGAGAACATGGACAACCTCATGGAGGGTGTGCAGGTCCCGCTGGGCGAGGGGCTGGCCCGGGGGCCCCCCAGAAACAGCACAGGTAAGGCGCTGGTATGATGAGGAAAAGTAAGTTCCATCAAGTGAATAAATGCAATAGGAGGGTGCAGCCTACTGCTGAGCCCCACACCCATCTCTGTC
Source organism: Illadopsis cleaveri (assembly GCA_013399915.1). Lineage (NCBI taxonomy): Eukaryota > Metazoa > Chordata > Aves > Passeriformes > Timaliidae > Illadopsis > Illadopsis cleaveri. The sequence goes on from VXBB01019814.1 coordinate 52,715, forward strand.
CCTCCAGACAAACCACCCTTGAACAACACGGTGGGCACTGCCCCCTCACTGGGGCGGCCCCACAGCCACGGCAAGCACTTGCCGCTGGCCAGCAGCCTGGGCCTGTCAGCCCCGGACTACACTTCCTACACCAGCCTCAAGGTTGGAGGTGAGTGCCACTGCCGTGTGGGGTGGGACGGTGGCCAGGGGCATGCACCCTGTTGACCCCAAAAACCAAGTGAGGAGGGGCACAGCGCTCACAAAGGGGCACAGGCAGGACAAGCATCCCAGTTTCCCAATACTCCTGGGGTGGCCGCTCACAGAAGAAACTCTGCAGCTCCTCCACCACTCCAATCAGCCTGCTGTGCTGCCCAGCCAGTCAGTGTCCAGGGTCCCCCACAGATCCACTGCCCTTTCTAGTCAACCAGCACCCAGGATCCCACAGAGACCTGAAGCACTGCCTTACCCCATCAGGGTTCAGGATCCACATGAACACACTGCACTGCCCAGCAATCGATTCCCTGGGATCTCCCAAGAGCACTGCCCAGCCAGTTCATTGCCAATATCCCCTCCAGCCAATCAGCACCCAGGATCCCTCCTACAGCCCTATCCCAGCCTTCTCCACCACTGCACCCTCCCTGGTCCCCCCGTGCCAACAGAAGGGAGTGTCCCTGGAGTGGTGACACTGCACGCCTGTCTCCACAGAGAACGCCACTGAGGCCTTCTACAGGCGTTTCGGGGGGCTGGAGCCACCACCAGCCAGCACACTGACCTTCCCAGCAGAGACCCCAGTGCTGGCCGAGAGCTGCCCCCTGCCCAAGGCCAAGGGCCCCAAGGTGCCAGGGGGTCTGGCCTTCCCAGGGGGCTGGGAGGGGCGTCCCCATCGCGGCCCCCGCCGGCCAGGCCTGGCCACCCTGCGCCCTGAGGGGCCACCCGAGCCCTTCGGCCACTCCACCTCGCTTTACGGGCAGCACCCCCGGCACCTCGCCACCAACAGCAAGACCGAGGTCACCGTCTGACGGCCAGTGCCATAGGGGACTGGGGCTGCCCCGTCACGCAGCAGTTGCTGTCATCGGGGGCAGCCCACCGGAGAAGAGCATCACAGGACTTACACGAACTGCGACGCTGGCCGGACGGGGAGACGCGCCGTCCTTCCTGGCCCCAGGGATGGGGACTTTCAGAGCACTTCACCATCGAGGAGGCACTAGGGACTCATCCGGGCAACAAGTTTCAGGCTTTCTCAGCCCACCCCCGGAAGAGGCTGAGCCGGGGACACACTGGCAGAGCCGTACGCTGCTCAGGGGATGGGGCCAATGCTGGACAGACTGGGAAGAGATCCTGCTGGGGCCAGATACCCCCCACCTGGCTCCTGTGACTAGGTGCGGGGAACAGCAATTGACTCAAAGCACCGCTCCTATGCTGCCAGCAAAGCCTGAGCGGCCCCTTTCCCTCCCCAGCCTCCTACTTTCCCCACTCCCCCTCCCCCGTCCACCTTATCAATAAACAACACATTAAACTATATGGCCTTGATACGATTTGGCTGGGGAATTTCACACTGCTCACAAAACCTTCCCCCGGGGCAGCAGGGTACAAAGACGACTCCCCCACAGGGATATGGTGGGAACACAGCTTCCAGGGCCAACTGCAAAACCCTTCATGCAGCTGCACAGAAACCAGATCTCCTCTGTCTGAAGTTTAATGGTTCTGACAGAGTTTTACCAGGGGGAGCAGAGAAACAAAGAGATGGAGCGAAAGGACATTGTTCTAAAGCAAGGTCAGGTAACAGCCTTCCTCCCATAGAGAAGGTGCTAAATAGCAGGCTTCTGGCCCAGCTCCACCTTGCTTGGCTCTGCTCAAGCCATCAGCCTCTTGAGTTGCTTCCAGAGGAGCATGGAGACACGACACTTGCTCCACCAAGGGACCTTCATTGCAAGCTACACAGTTCTGTTCTCTAGGTTATCTGGACAAAGGACTGACAGCTTCCCGAGGCACCTGAGAGGTTTTATGTCTCTAAAAGAGTTTTCAAGCTCACCTCTGCTTTAAGAGCAGCTTGCTGGGTGGGATGAATAGAGCTAACAGGGCAGGTGGGAGGTGGTGGTAACATTCATCTTTATTAGGTAACAGATGCTCAGAAGCCCTGCAACAGGGCTTTCAGACAGCAGATATGTTCTCTGGGGAACTTCCCCACCACCAGTTGCATCTCATATCACAAAGCATCCCTACTCTGAACTCCATGTGGATAAACAGACTTTCTTCACATAATCCATAAAACAATTTCCTCCCACCCACAAACCAAAAAGTTACAGTATATATACACACATATAAAAAAAGTCGTAGGGACAGATAAATTTTTGAATAGTGTAGAAAAAAACAGGGCAAAGATCTCTCACTCTGGAGTGGGCAGAGACATATGAGCCATGCTAGGACCCTCGGTGCTTCACGCTATTCACTACCTGGGTTTCAGCCCAACAGCTTCTCCCATCTCCTGGGCCAGCCAGTACTACCTGCAGCCCAGCCCCCAGGGTTCAGACTACCATTAGTGACAAAGTGAAACCTCAGCACCACTGCTTTCCCAAAGCCTTATCTCCCATTTTGCTAAAGCACAGAACTGCCCACGTGCTACATGCAGACCTAGAGAAATGCAAGATAACTCAGAGGCTGCCACAGGCAAGGAGTTTCTGTATTTTAGGAAAAAACTGCATGACAAGACAGCATGAGAGCCATGAAAGAGGAAAAAAATCACGAAGAGGCAATCTACCCCCTGAAATAGGATCACTGATAAGCTAGGGAAGTTGTGAATGACCAATCAAAATGTGTACAAACTCAAGAGCTGTTCTGCACACCTAGGGTACCTGCTCAAAGCTGAAGTAGCTGCCACCAGAGCATCCCCTACACTGATCAGACACTCTTGAGAGCAACCTCTTCCCCTCAAACAATGAGCTCCTACTCCAACCACCATCTCCAGGAAGCAAGGGACACCCCAGGCAGTAGGACAGTACCAGCCACTGCAGCTGGTCCACCAGCTATTCCCCAAATAAAGTTGGAGAGGGAGGTAAACACCTTCTGGTCCCCACGCTTTTGTCCACAGTTACAGACCACAATCACTGGGAACAGGCTTTGCTTGGAGATGAGTTTCTCCTGGCCCCAGTTTCTATCTTCTTGAAGCTGGGCAATTCCAGGACTAGCATTACCTGTGTTCAATTACTGTAGTGCATGAAATGCCCCTCCCAGATGCCAAAAGACCCTGTGCAAAGGGAAACCACAAGCCTCTATCTTTTTCCTCTCATTTTGAAGGAGCTTATGCCTCTCTGCAAGAGCTAGATACATGTAAAAGCTTCTTGCAAAACAGTCCAAGTTTGCACGAGTTGGGCAGTACAGGCTTGATTGGGACAGGATGGGTTTGGATGGCTGCCTGTATCTAAATGCTTCGAACTGCCAACATGAACGTGCTGGCCGTACACATGGAGAAACAGCAATGCCCACTTGCCAAAGGTTGGTTTCCACATATGCACGTGAGAGGGCAATCACTCTGCACTTCTTTGGAGAGATGCAACAGGAAAGGCAGAGAGAAGGAGGGCAAACCATTCTCTTACTGTCCCAAATCCACCTCCTACTCCCAGAAAGTCACAGGCAATTCAACACCTGCAAGTCAAACTGCTCAGAATAGCAATGGTAACAAAGCTGGGAGACTTGCACCCTTGAACCAGTGCCTCCCAATTCCTGCAGGAGCTGTGGAGCAGTTGGAGAACTTAAGGAGAAATACCTGAAGACAAGTTCTGGGACTGGGAGTTGAGTAAAATAAAAAAACTGTTTCTAAAAATTGTTTCTGCATCAACAAAAAGGCACCAGAGAAGCATTCACCCTTCATGCCAAGTGCAGGGCACAGCATGCCCACCTCTGCTGCCACCCAACACCAGATGACCAGGGATGCCAAGGTCTTCTATCGGGCTCTGCTTGTTGCAGGCTGCTACAAACCCACCCCCTGCTGAAAACCAGAGGCAGCTATTACAGGAAAAGACGCATGAAGCAGAAGGGAAGGAAAATCGGCTGCATTGTTCCCCATGTTTTTGTAAAGCCACAAACATTCCTATAAAAAAATCTGTATAAAAACTGTAGAGAAATTTTCCAGGCAGTACTGGCCCCAAGCGATACTCCCAGAGCACCTAGCTAAGTTTGGTCTAGGGGGCTGCAGTTTCCCGACATACAACTCAAAGAAAGCTGGTGCTTTTCCCTCTCTTTTGGGAACAGCCTTAGGCCCCAGCAGCCTCATGGGAAAAGGCTTGAACAGATCCTCTGCCCTCCCCAGAGATTTCCTTTCTGCAGAGGTGTTTGGAAAGGGAACAAAATACCTCTGAGGACAGACACAGGATGTGCCACTTCTCTATGCCTTGGGCTTGTGGGGTTCTTTCCCACGCAGGGATGGGTGATTTGTGTCGGGGCAGCACTTCTCAACAGCCCCAGGCATAGTGACAAAAACCACAACTAGACTGATTCCTGCTGCAGTGCCTGAGAACAAGCAAGGAGGCTAGTAAAGCTAAACCTGGGGCAAGTTTAGAAAAAAATCAAATCCAAAACCCTCCCTCCTCCCACCCCATCCTGATCCCACCAGCACAGCCCTAACCTAGCACTTTTTCTAAGCTCCAGCAGGGAAGTCCAGGCTGATGCTCAAGCAGACTGTCTTTGCACAAAGGGAACCCATGCCGGGGTTAGGAGGCAGCAATGGCTGTGCCCCCACTGAGCTTGACGATCATCTGCTGGCAGTCATTGCAGGAGCGCTTGTCCCCCACTTTCTCCAGGGTGCGGGCGGCCTCGGCCAGCAGCACTGCTTGCTGGCCTGGCGAGGACAGGAAGGAGAGGGGGAGATGGCGACAGGCCAACAGGATGGCCGTGGCTCGCTCCCTTTGGCCTGGCAACGTGTCCAGTTCACCTATGGGCAAACAGTAGAGAGAAAACTTGTAACAGAGCTACCATCTTGCATGAGAAAATCCCATCACACAGGACCTCAACTGTCACCACCAAGCACAGGCTTCTCTGGTTGGCATTCCTTGGCTGAGCCAAGAGCAGGGGGCACCCTGAGGGTCTTTAGGCTAGGAGAGGAGAAAATTCAGAGCTAGTCAGGTAGGAACTGTCACTCCTATCTTCTACAGAGACAGTTCCTTTCAGTTCACTTCCTAGGGCTCATCCCAACATTGGTATGCATATTTGCCCATTCCGTTACATCCCTCATCTTTTGACTCTTCCCTTTAGAATTCCCAGCTTCTGCCTTTTCCAGTGCCTTCTGCACTGACTGCTCCAAAGCCCAGACTGCCAAGTTTTGTGCACGTGTAGCTTCATGAAGGCAAGTGTTTTCCAGTCTGTTAGCTGGCTTGTAGAGAACATGGCAGAAGCATTGCCTTGAGCCACAGGCTGATGGGAGCTCATTATGCCGACACAGTAGAAGACACGGCAGAATTGTATCTATGCCCCCCCACCTTGCCCAAGCGCTACTCCCTCCCAGCCCCACAGGCAGTGGGTTGCTGCCTGAGCCCTGGGGCTGACCTTGTTTGCTGCTCTGGGGCGTGCGCCGCCTCAAGCTGTGCTCCAGCAGCTGGTGGGTGCGGGTAGGGCTGGCACCTGCCATCAGGCGCACAGTGGCCTCATGGAGGAAGACCTGGAAGGGAAGGAGGGATGGAAGATGAGAGGTTGGCTGGCACAGGGATGATGCTGTGGCTGCACTGTGATCCCTCAGCCACCACATTTCAAGAGCACAGCACTGACACCTTGACAAAAACAGAGACCCATTTCCACACTCCTCCCTCATTTCTCCACCTGTCTCTGGGAAATTTGCAGGTCAGGACAACCATGAAGAAGGGGAAAAAAATTGACACCTAACTGTGAGTGGCCTGGAAAGGGGGAGAATTGAGAGCAGGGAACAGGGTAGAAAAATCTGAGAGCAAACTTTGGCACTGTGGTCCAGGCAGGATTCTCAACCTATGCTGCCAGTGCAGTGCTTTGGTAACAGCTTCAAATTTTGAAATCCAGAGATTGGACAATACCAGGACAACTCTCACATCCAAGTATTAGACTCTACTTCCTCTACAGAGGCTTTTAAACTAGATGAACTGAACAGAAGCAGGGAAATCCCCAGAAAAGGACCTGGGGCTCTAGAGATGCAGACAGCATCTGATCCCTCCAGCTACTCAGCAGAACCAACATAGCTGAGGAAGCTTCATTCCACACTCACCAGAGGAACACAACCAGTCTGAAGCCACCTCAACAGACAAGATGCCATGGTATTTGGCAATACACATGTACTAGATGGTTTTCTATGCAGAAACTTAAGTGGATACTTCTCCACATGCACTGAATTCCCATGGGAGCCTCCCTCATCAGCCACCAACAGAAAATATGGAGGCTGGTAGTGGAAGAGCATCCCACCCCAAGTATCCAAACCACGCGAGCTCACATACACCCTGTTTCCAAGGGCACCAGTTTCCCATCACCCCCAGGAGGGGCTATAGGTAAGCTGGAGGTGGAGCAGGCAGAAGAGGCAAGCCATCACCTTGCGGTAGGCGGGTCTGAAGCTGTGGGCCAGCTTGCGCAGGCTGCCAAGGTCACGCTGGAAGCCCGTCAGTTCCGGGGCTGAGGCATGGTAGGTCTCACCCAGAGCCTGGCTGGTGTTCGCATGCTTCTGCCACAGGCTGGTGCGGAGGGAGAGCAGCAAGTCACAGGCCAGCAGCTGCATCATCTGCAAGAGCCAAGATGCCCAGGCACACACTTTTAGTAACAAATAGCATTGGGTGAGTAACAAGCTACATGGCTGCTGACACAGCCCATGGGAAGGCAGAGACAGCACCTCCTGCCCACCTGGGGGGCTCCCCTGCCCTCCCCGCTGTGTCACCCTACCACAATGCACCAAAGGGAGCAGGTCTTTGCATTTTGCCCAAGTGGCATCTCTTGACCAAGACTTCAAGGAAACACGTACCAAGGGCACACTGCATCAATGTTACATGCACTTGCCTGCACCTTTCACTGGGATCAATGCTAACAAATACAAACTGATCCCACAGAAACACAGCCTCCTGCAAAGCCTTTCCTGCCCAAACAGCGAAGCTAACTAGCGGGAAACAGCAAAGACAGCCATGCTACCTGCAGAGAAAAAAGAGGCAGTCTTGGTACAGCCGACAGTGGCTGCCAAACTCCTTTTCCCCATCTGCTGCTGTCCCCTAGCACCACTCCCGGCTCTGGGAGGGCTCTCAGCCTGTGCTGCTGAACGGAGAGTGCCTCTGTACTGCACTGCAGAAACATTGCACAGTCACTGCCACAACATGCAATGCAACTACAATGCACTACAGCTGCCACCCAGCAACGACGAAAGGGACCAGAAACATGTCCCATATGCCATGGAGGGAAGCTCCAGTTTTATGTAATCCTGAAAAGAAGAGAAACAAGCCCCACACAAACTCCGGAGTAGCACAGCATAATCACACTTCCCTGTCAGATGATTCAAACATTCATGAGTGTGGCCTGAAACAGAGCAGACTTGACTTAGTGATGTCCTGTTTTACAGGTATCACCAATGTGACATGCAGGAGAGAGGTGGATACTTTCCATCTATGCAGGGCCAAATTCAAAGCACCAGAAAGAGGTGACAGCTACTGGCACAAGAGGAGCAAGAGCTGACACCGTGCCCAGGGAGACGAGACTGTACTTGTGACTCTGCTCCCATATTCAGCAGAAACAGAATAATGGCAATGCCCTTTTCAAGAACAGGGAAGAAGTCTCCCCTCTAATCCCATCATACACAGAGTGAATGGAGAATGCAGCTACAACAGGGAAGTGACACACCTGCAGCAAGACCAACCTTACAACCAAGACAGACCATGTGTTATCCCAGGGCTTATAATGCTTACATTGTTGAGGACAGTGCTGGACATGCCACTGCTCATGTTGAGACTGTTCCACAAGTGACTGCTGGCTCTCTCACAGTGACCCAGGGAGCTCTGCTGTCCATCTGCCTTCCCAGACAGAGAGGCCTGCATGGCTTTACACATGTAGAAAGTAGCTTTCACCAGGGCATTCCTGAAACAGAAAGCAGGTTGCTTTCAAGCAATACTATGTCATGCTGCCACAGCATCAGCTTTCACTCTCCTACCCTCAAGAGTAGGCAGAAAACATACGGCAGTTGTTCCTCACCTACACAGACAGCACAGAGAAATGAGAGAAAGCTGGCAAAGATTCTTTAGTGCAAAAGAACAGAGATGGTGACACCATCCTTTCCATCATCACATGAGCTATGTTTGATTTTGGAAGGTGGGAGACTGTACAATTAGAACAAAGCCACAAGACATTCCTAAAGAAGCAACTAAGACTGTGACTTCCAGTCCACAGCTTTACTATCAGTCTGCAAGCCTTGACCTACACATGAACTGCTGAGCACACTGGCACTTGCAGAGCACAAGAGACATGCAGCTCCAGAGCACAGGTAGGTGTGACCCTACAGGACAGCATTAGGGGAAGGAGTCACTCCAGTTTAGAAAGAATAGCAGTTTGATAAGTGTATGAGGCCTACGGACTCTGACATCTCCAGGGACTTTGGCATGCGCTCCACTTCTGCAAAATGTGACCTCACAGCTGCATCATCCCCTCTGAGCCAAGCCACTGCCATAGCCACGGCTGCTGACCACCATCGGCACACCACGTCAGGACCTGTAAAACAGAACCAGCAGCTGCAGCCCAGGAGAGCACACCTGGCTCCCTCACACTTGGGAGAAGTGGACAGGTATCACAGGCCCTTGCCAGTGCCTTCTGTTGGGATTGATGCTAATGAGCCCAAACTGATCCCACAGGAACTCAGCCGTCCATGTGAATGCTGAAATGTGCTGCAAGAACACAAAGGAACTTGGCAGCATGCAAACACCCTACTGCAAGCGGAGTTTTGGATGGCATGTTTGTATCTTGTCAATAAGAATGTATCCCACCAACTCATCTAGACATCTGCTGACTGACTTCCTGACAATGATCTCCACTCACCACCCCAAAATAACAACTCCACTCATATATACATTCATGATTGGCACTAATCACCATCAAGACAGTACATCAGGTTTCCTATATAATTTCTTTCATTATTTAACATCCCCTCAAAAACTTCCTAAAGCCTACTTAGGGCCAAAGGCCATATGTTCCACTACTCTAACCTGCTTTTCAGTTCTATGGCAATACTGACCCAAGCACAGACTTCCCTTTAAAAAAATAATCATTTAGTTTTCCTACTATGTTTGCCATATACATTTTAGGTACAGCAGTTAGTCTATGTCTAAAGCTGCACCAGTATCCCAGTGAGTTGCCAGGTGCTGTCTGTACTAACATCAAGTGAAACAAGCAGCCTGTTACCAACCCAGCCCTGATAAGCGCATGGCTCAGAGGGATTCTGCAGCCCTTGCTGTCCCATTAAATATACACCAAAGGACCAAAACAAGCACCTCCCAATATACGCCCAGAGCTTGCCTACAGCAGAGGCTGCAAGTTTCTGGAGATTGAGGAATACATCTGACAGCCACTGTGAAAGCAGGGACAACCCAGTTCAATAGGTAATTAAGTGGAAAAAAACCCCCTTCCTGTACTTCAACTGCAATGCTGCTATGTTTGTTTATATGCTTCACCTTCCTCTCACTTTGCATTACTAGGAGCAAGCTCTCAGGTGAGGGCACAGGGTTCAGACTGGAAATAAAATACTGCGCAACAATACAAACAGCAGCAGTCCCTGGCTGGGCACAGCATTAGAGCACAAAGCCAAATTTATGAGCCTTCTTAATCACTTTCTTCCAGTCTGAGCTGTGGTACTACACTGGTATGCAATCAGGCCTCACTCCAAGGACTGCATTTCTCCTTGACTAGAGTTTGAGAGGTGGTAGGGAGAGGGAATTTGTATTGGCAGTAGATCCTGCATCTGAAAGAACTTCAGTTCTGCCAGACTTACCCAGGGCAGACTTGAGTACAGAATTGCTGGCAAAGGGTGGAGCTCCACTTCCCATTGAGTCCAAGAAAGAGTTGAGCAATTTCAGGTACTCCATGGCACCTGAGAATTCACTGAAACAAGGAACAAGGCAGATCTTTGCCATGCTGTCAAACAGAAGATACTATGGCACTTCTCATTCACAAGTCATGTTTAAACAGTGCTGACCCATTAAGCCTACGGAAAGTTCAAGCTCTGCAAGTAACACAACACTGCTGAACTGAAGAGACCACTCCATGAGAAGAAGTGCAGAAGTGCAGAGCGATGCTCCAAGGGGAACAGCTTCACATGTCCCCTTTCATGATCTCCAGCATAGAACTAGATTTAACCTTAAGTCTCACCTCAAACATAGACATATGTTACAAGTTGATTACAGGCTCCTTTTCAATTATTGCCTCCAAAAGAGGTTGAACTACACTTCTCTGATTATTTGCATATATGCAAATATGTATGAATGGAAGTGACAGCATGTTCTCAGCATTGGCCAGAGAAAATGGCATAGGCAGCAATGACCTAATTTAGTGGGATATGCTACAGATGAAGGTCTTGAGCTCTCACTCCTAGAGTGGGACAAAAAAGTTTGCTATTTAACTAAATCTAGTCCTTCCCATGAGGAGACAGGACTCCCACAAGTATAGTGACAATCCACCTCCCTTATACAAATCCTGCTACCTTCTCTCAACAGCAGTATCTGATCGCAAGCAATTAAACCAAACCATTGCTTCTTCTCTACTAGGAAACAGACAAGATTGGAAAAAAACCCAAAGCTAAAGGTACAGTATTTCTCCTACACAGGTAGGGAAACTGGGTTATCTTCCCATCTGAGGCTTTTGCCCACACTTTCTGGGGACATGATGCTTAGAGCTTCCCATATATGTATATAACATTTGCCTGGCACCAGCATATCTGGAGATCAGCTAGAAAAAGCGCTGAATTACTAGCAAAGGCTGGGGTCCTGCTTCCACAGGAAGCAGGTTCAATACAAAAAGCTGCTATTTCCGACCTATTTTCCCCTTTCATTTGGTCAGAGCTTATAGACAATGACAATTATGTTCAACATCATTTTTCCTCCTCTTGCCCCATGTCTGTTTGATTCTTTACTGCGGGTAAATGTCACACTCAGTCAGAAGAACACTCATGCACAAAGTAGCACGCTGGTGGGTTCACACTCTGATATGCCAGACCTTCACACTCTAAAAGCCCTGGACATAGGTCCTGGTCTATAGAAGAGGTAGGTGCATACTAATTTTAGTCCTCCTGAACATTAAACTTTGTCTCAACAGAGAAAGTGCCCTCCATTTAGTTGAGCAATCAACCAGTATTACTCCAGCTAACACCAGAAATCCCCACCACACCCAGGTTCACCTTTGACTTGAGGGGTTTTAATATAAAGAGGCAGAGCTTGCTCTGCTAATAAACTGTGGTGGTTAGACTAGCGTCATTCCAAGCCTTTAACAAGGACTAACCACACCCAGTTTGCCCCAGAGCGCTCAGTCAGTGGTTATAAGTTCTGCCTCACAGCCTGCTGCTATGGCTAGCAGTGCCCAGTGGGCCACATTTACTCACCATGACGACTCCTCCTCTTGTCCCACTACCTCTTCCCTAGTCTGAGGCTTCACAAGTGAATCCACTGCTCGCTCTAGCAGGTTCTCACAGAATGCCTGATGGACTTGTGCAATGGGATCCGCTAAAGAAGGATAAACCAAACTTGCATATCACTGTAGACACCTCCCCAGATACTCAGAAAGAAGAATCAAAATGTAGGAAAGAGCATGAGGAAGAATAGCAGAGGGAAATTCCCAAGAAACTAATGGAATGATTTGGAGACTAAGTTTTTAGGGCTTTTTTATCCTTTCAATCCACTTGCAAAGCTGCAGCCTTTGAGTGAGGACAAACAGTGAGGACACTGCTCTGCAGAGGATAAACCTTAGTCACCCCAAAGCCACTCCCCAGACACTCAGGGCCACCTTTGGGTTGTGTTCCAGCAGATAAAGAGACAAGCAGTATGACACAGCGCAGGATACAAAGGGAGGCAAGCTAGACCTGCAGGCTGAGGAGACATCTCAGCTCCTCATGCCTCTCACCCATCAGAACCACAAGCAGGGTGGGGATAAAAGAACATGCTCTCAAACATGACACCTGCTTTTGTCTCGGAGAAGAGGGGAGAGACTGCCAGGCTCAAAGTGCTGGGATGCCACACACTTGGGAACTGAGCGTCTCTTACCGGGATTCCTTTGTGTGCAGTACAGGCTCTCCTTCGCAGCAGACTTCACCGTCCAGCTCCGCTCCACAAAAAACTTCTGTCCCAGGGGGTGGCACAGCCAACGCAATGAGTCAGGAATGGCACTTCGCTCTGAGCTGCAGAGGCTTTGAGCCTGGCTTAGAAAGTAGCTCTGGTGAAAGGAGAGGACAAGGCTGAGAACAATATCTAGGGAAAGAGCAGCAGCACCAAGGACAAACATCATATTGTAATTACAGCTCATATTATAATTGCAAGTCATATTATAATTGTAGTGCTAGCAGATGCCCTCTCCAAGATACAGCAATACCAGGTTCCAGGCTTTTCTAGGTATCTGCTTGAGGGTGTGATCGGGGAAGATAACACAACTCACCGCTAGGAAACCAAGCTTGCCTCCACAGCGGGTTTTCAAGCCAACTGCAGCTGTCAGGTGGATTTCTGCCATTGTGCTGGGTGGGATTTTTTCCTCTGCACACTCAGCCAGATTCACAGCACATAATGCCATGTGCAAGCCCGAGTAAGCTGAGCTGGAGGGAAGTTTACCTGTACCAGCAGGAGCAAGAAAATGTTAATTTTTTATCAGTAGTACCAGCTACTAAATACCATAATTTGCAGGGCTACTATCCTAAAGAAACAACAAGAACCTGTTGACATGAGCAGCTTACATTGCTGTTGCTTCAGCTGTTCTTACAGAACTCTTTTATTGCATGAACCTGTTGTGTTTTAGTAAGTGGCTCCTAAAATTTGTCAGGCTAATTTCTAACAGCAGCCCTCCCAGATGAGAGAGGCTGTAGTGCTCTCCGTGTATGCTCCAGGATCACCTCTGAGTCTTCTCATTCAGGAAAACCAGACAGCAGATCTGCTACCTCTGCTCCCACCTGTTATATGGAGCTGATGGAGCTTGTGATACGCTAGGGCTGCATCCCGAGCACTGGTCTTGGCCTCATCCTCGAATCCTGCAGTGGCCTCCCTTGCCCGCCACTGATGAGAAGTCCTCTTCAGCAACCATCGCACCAGTGAAAGCTTCTGCAGGCTATAGCGGATCACATTCCAGGACAGGCTGCAGACCAAGTCCAGTCGGGATGCTGGCAGTGCTCGTCCGAGTACTGACAGGCAAGTCTGCAGGTTTGATGCAGCTGCAGCAAAATCACCCTGCAAATAACATAATCAAAAGTTCAGCAACAAAAATCACTATCAGAGACACTTTGGGACCTCCTTGGCACTGGAGCAAGACAAACTGACGTGCAAGTCAAAACAAGATCTTTAGCAGAGGGACATCAACATAGAAACTGAAAACATAACAGCAGTTTACACTAGCTTGAAATCTGGCCCTAAACATACTTTCTACACATGGTTCTGATCCTGCACTGCCTGAGAGACACATCAGCACTAGATGAAAAGAGCTTCCTGCTTTGTCAAACACCATGGAAATTTCAGGGTCCCTGTATCAAAAGCCAAATGTTTCCTCAACAATAAAGAGGATTTCCAAGAGGCTGGAGGACAGCAGACAGACAAACACAGAAGAGATCACACTCTGGACAAAACCCAAGATGTTGCTGCCAAAAACTGATATAACATGCAGTAGCTAGCAACAAGGACAGAAGTTAGGAGGAGCCTCTTCCAGTGCTCCTCACTAACTTAGGCTGAGTAGGACAGTAATCTGCTCAGAACAACCTGGCAACAGGTTCTCTGAAATCACACAGGATGATCCACTCAAGGAATACCATGCCCTTGCAAGTGCCAAGCCACTGCCTCACTGGGAAACATTTACCCACAATCCCATCTAAAAGATATAATTTTGCATCAAATGTAAGTCAACTTTACTCTTGCCAAATCCAGGTCCGCTTGCTTGCGGTGCCTCCAGAAGGTGACCGAAGATCTTGAGTGAAGCCGGGTCACTGGCTCTCCGTGCACAAGGAGCTTTATGAATACGCTCAATACAATCACTCCATTCACAAGCCACAGGATTAGGGTGGGCATCATCCAACCGAACCAACCAGCTGCATCTACGATGGACATCCCAAAAGGGAAAATTAAAATCTAACCTGGATACCAAAAGCCTGGCAACATGATGAGCGTTGACCACGAAGAATGTCTTGCTATGCCTGCCACATGTTTAATCAGCTTTTGCAAAGAGTGCAGTTCAATCAGGGAACACCTATACCAACACCTCTTCATCCAAACTCCAAACCTCAACGTTCCCAAATAATGATTATTTTTACAAGACTGATGTATTAAAAAAAAAAAGAATCAGCATTTAGTTTTCCAAGAGCTGTCTTCTGATTTTTCTGTAAGACACACCCACAGGTACTCAATACTCCAGTATAACTTCCCAATAATTTTCTATAATTTTAGTTAAATTTACAAAGTGACACCACGTAACCGTATTTACCAGCCAGGAAAACAACTGCATGCCTACAGCATCCCTCACCCTCTCCTAAGCTGTACTTTTAACTATGAATTCTCTAAGCTGTACTTTTAATTATGAATTTTCTGGAATGAGTGTATCAACAAGCCAGTTGCAAGACCCCATAGCAAAAGTGTAGTAATACTTTATGATTAAGTGACAAAAATCAGTCAGTTACCTTAAAAACAAAATGAACATGCCTCAAAGACTGGTGAAGATAGGAGGACGCCCCTTACCCTTAACTACTTTTCAGGGGTCTGTGCCAAAAGCCCAGGCTGCTGGGCTACAAACAGGTGCCACCTCAACCTCACCACACTGAGCCATGGCTGGTTTTATGCAAGAAGAACACTGGATGTGAACTGGAGCCATATCCAAGCTGGCTCTCCTTCCATGCCCTGCCCTGCGGTTACTGCCCCTCCCCACCCAAACAAAGGTTGTACAACTCCCTGAACACACAAACCTATCCTGCTGAACCACAGCGACTGTCCACATCATGACCAGCAGCCTTTGCAGCTGCAGGTGGGTTTTAGGGAGACCGTGTAAGACTGGACATGCTCTGTGGCCCAAACTATTCTAGTTTTTTACCTGACTCAATCGTCAGCACGTTCCTGCCAGAGCCATGGCGCACCAGGCTGTCGGACTCAGGGGTTCCGCGGGCATCCAGGAGGGATGTCAGTGGATTGAAGGAAAGGCAAAGGAATGTGAGAGCACAGAGAAGTATTCGAGAGCGATCCACCATACCAAGTGCCACAGGAGGAGAGTCAGGCTCATCTTTAACCTTCAAGGGAATAGGAATGGAGAGAAAAAGGAGAAAAAAACCCAATGCTTACCATTACGGAGCACAAAAAGTGTTCATGCCAAGGAAAGGGGTAGGGAAGAAGGAGAAACAGAACATGTATAAATTTGCTTTTGAGCTCCAGATGAGCAAGAACTCCAGTAAAGCTTTTCTTAGCTTAATAAGATATGGCTGAAATATTTGACTGCTTTCAACTTCCTTCTGTGTCATTTCAGGTATTAACTGTAACTGTATCCCTGGGTTAGGCTAGGATTAACCTCTGCTGACCTTACTCTTTTGAGAATATCCCAGAAAACCCACTTCTGTGATATCCACAAAACACTCATAAGACAAAGACAGCTAACAGTGTTCTGTTATTTTGATTGCTTATGGTCTCATGACATCACAACTGATGGCATCATCCATTTCCAAGTTCTCCTGCTTTACTCACTGGACATACACATCCTGGAAAACCATGGGCTCCTTGGGTAATAAACATGCACTGTAAGTCCACAGATACTGCACAGGGACTGAAGGATAAGCACAGCTCTTCCAGCAGCTAAGGTACAGCTCAGGAAATAGTCTCAATAATTTAAAGAAAGATAAAACACACACATGCATCTTCCTCATCCTTACAAAGGATCTCTAAGCCCTACAAATTTGCCTGCTAGATGTCTGCTGGTTCCACTCTTGAAAATAAGAATTTAAATTCTGGCTCTTTCACAACCTGAAGGAGATACTTTGAATTTCACAATTAAAGTCACAAATACCTTTGCATCATCAAGGAGTGGGCTTCCTGGCTCTGAATCAATGGAATAGGGAGAGAAGTCAGCCTGGGATCCTGAATCAGAGGCTGGAGGAGACATCAGCAGCACGTTCTGGTTGAAGTCATCTATCTTCAGATCTACATCATTGTCAACTAGACTGCTCAGGTCAATGCCCTTCAACAGCTCTGAAAAAATCAGAGTGTGTTATGTACATGTTTCTCCATCCTTACTCCTGTCAGTAGCTCTTAGATTGGCTCTATGATCTGGAGTAACACTGGCCACTATCAATAGAACTTCTGTCAAGGATAAGAAAATGCAAGATACATCCTACATCCATGCTGACTGCCTCCCCTCTGCTACAGAGTCTCCAGAACTTACTGTTTTTTTGGTTAGCCAGCTTCAGAACCATGTTCTCCTGCCTCAGCTTATGGTTAGCCTGCTGCAGGTATTTAATGTAGTCAATGGCTTTTCTCAAAACTCCAGACTTGTGCATCTGTAAGGAATTAAATGTACAAAAAGCAGTTTATATTAAGAGCATCAAGGATCACTCCTGCCTGTAGGAATACTACAACCCTTTGTATCATGTGGTGAAAGAAAAGTGTATAAAGGACCTCTCAGCAGCTGCAAAGGCATGGAAGGAGAGTCAGCTTGGATATGGCTCCAGTTCACATCCAGTGTTCTTCTTGCATAAAACCAGCCATGGCTCAGTGTGGTGAGGTTGAGGTGGCCAGCAGTCTGGGCTTTTGGCACAGACCCCTGAAAGGTAGTTGAGGGTAAGGGGTGTTCTTAGCAGAGCATGCTCTGTGGGCAAGGTATCAAAGATACACAATGATGAGGTCTCTCAAGGATCTTTTAAAAACAGTACAATGGAAACAGATTAACATCCAAATTACAATGGAGTTCACACCTAGGTTTCAGCCAGAAATAGTCCTTTGAAAGTACCACAGTTTGTAAATGAAGTGGATCAGTTTTGGGATAGAATAAGCTGCTGCCTGATCATCGCTAAATTATGAGATAAGTAGTTCCTTCCTTGCCTTACTTGCTTGGCCATTTCCATGCAAATCCTTGCTTCCAGCAGCAGTGGGCAAATTTATTTTCTAAATACAAGCCAAATGTACTATGAAGCCACTGCACACTACCAATGTTTTTAAAAGCTTCCACTTCCAGCAACAGGAGATGACTCCACTAGTGCAATTATTTGTGCAGTAGTCACAGAAGGTATCAAGAATATTACTGCGTGCCTCACCAGCATGAGGTAAAGCGAGTAGGAACAAACCCTGAATATGTGGTGCGAGAGCTTCTAATATTTGAGCAAGCAGGAGTTTTTACAGCTCAATGTTAAAAGGAAATAAACTGGAAAGCTCTGTAAACCCTCATCCTTGCTGCAGTCACATGGAAAAGGAAACAACTGAAGCAAGATCTGGTTTAACAGAGTTATCAAAACATCCACTTGGATATTCTACTTAGAGGGCCTATTTTAAGTTAGACTTAATACAAGAAAAAATGCATAAAGCATAGCTTATTTTCAGGAAACAGTACCACTAGCATAGTAAAATTAATATTTTTAAACATGACCCTTCCTGAATACAATTATCAAACACAAGTGATTCTCACCCCAGTACATGTGTGCATGCTACTAACAATTACATGTACCCAAATGCTTCATTTGACAGAGCAAATGAGCACCTGAAGACAAAGTATTTATGACACCACATTTGCACTTATTCCCCATCTTTACCTTGGCATCTGTACCCATGACAAGGTCCTTCAGCTCAATGATTTTGTCATTTATGGATGACCGGTAGCGCTTTTCAATGATATTGTGAGTTGTTCTCCTCTCTCCTTCTTTAGGTGGTTCGGGTTGCTTGACACCCCCAGGAACTTGTTTGATAGGCACCTTTTCTTGTCCCACCATCACGGGCATTGTGGTCAAAATGGTCCCATTGCTCCCAACGAGGGTCTACAAAGACCACACATAACAAGTGTCAAGAGCAATCAGCCAATTTAGATAAGGTTTATGATGGCAAAAGAAGAAGCAGTAAACAAAGAAGAATCAGGAAAAGTTGGTACAGCTCAGAAAATGTGTGAGATGCCAAATTCCTTCCATCTTTCTTAGCTGGCACAAGCATTGGCACAGCAACACAGCAAAAATCTGTGACTCTGGCTCCCACACTGGTTTCTGTGGAATAAGAACATCTCTTGTTCTCCAAGCGCACCAACACTTCTCCCAATACTATGCTCTGCTCATCCACTTCAACAGAGAAAGGGACTAAAACTCCTCCTTGTTCCTACAATCTTTACACTCCAAGTGTCCAAATTTACCTTTTCTTTGGACAAATAGTCACGAAAACAGCAACAGCCTACACTACTTCCAATGACACTAGTAATGACAATGCTAGAAAGGATCCAACTATGGAAAAACAACCTTTGGCTTGAGGAACGCAGTTCAAACTGATTTGAATTTGATTAAATGAAGGAAAAAAACCCCATAAGCTACAAAAATGCCTTAATACGAGGAACTAAGACTAATGAGTGATATATAGCAGAATGAAAAGCTCCAACTTGGGCGTCTAGATGTAGGACAGACCATCTACAGCAAACTAAAGAGTATGTACTTAGAGATAAAATATGATGAATCCCACCAGAACAGTTGCACAGAGGGGCTCCTAGGACAGCTGTAATGAAAGAAAGTTTAGACTGCTTAATCCAGCAAAACAAGAATTAGAAAGGCACACGTGTTCTCTGAAGTACACCAAGGATCAGGGAAACAAGTAGCTATGGAGAGCAAGAGTTATTTCTGTCAAAATACAAACATAATAATAACAAGCCTAGAGCAGCTAGCCATGAGAAGAAACTAGTCATAAGCAATTTCAGAAACAATTTCAACTCTGAAATAGTCTTCTAATCGGGATACCAGAAATTAATTTAGTTTCACTTCAAGTTGGAACTTGACAAATAAGTCAATTTAAGTCCTATACCTTTCCTTGGCTAACATTCACTTAATTTCAATGTGTTCAAACATGCCTCAGATAGACACAACCTCGTAAGCCTCAAGTTGTGCGAAAACATCATCTAAAAGCAAGCAGATTAATTGAAGATCTTAGCCTGGCTGCTAATAAGTATCTAAGAAGTATACAATGCTATTGCAAAGTAAGTCAAAATTTAGGTCCACACTGACAAGTTTATCTCCCCCAGCAAATATTTATACAAAGATATCTGTTCAGAACATACAAGATCATAATAAATGTTTCTTTGGGAGCATAAATTTCTAAGACTTGATTAGAAGTGGAGGCCATGAAGCACAACTGCCACTTCCAATGATTGTAACAAATCCTCCCTGCAAATGCCCTCTGATAAGAAGTTTAATTAGTTGCCACATTTAATATACTACTATTAGACACTACTGAAGGGCAAAAGGAAGTTCCACAGGTACTATAAGCAAGTTAGCTTTTGGCTTCAAGTTAAAAACTAGACCGAGTTTTTAGGTCATATTCCTCTCCTTATAATACCAGAAAAAGTTAAACAGCAATGTGCCCTTGGTCTTTGCTTATTGGCCGTGGGAAGGCTGCCAAACAGTACAGTCCGTGCATTTAGCCTTGACAGAAACAGGTATTAGTCGCCCTGGACATGTGTACAACAGCCCTCAAAACCCCTTCTTGTCTGCACCACTGCAGAACACTACAGCACAAATCTCTTCCTTGCATTCATAGGAAAGAACATCAGTGAGGAGAGGGATGGAAGGACATCCATAGGGTACCTGCAGAGCTGTGGTCTGAATGGGAGCAGTGAGTGCTGTCAGTGCTGGGTTCTGTACTGCAGCCATAACAGGACTGCCATCTGTTTTCAGGGTTGTCAAGACCAGGGAATCCGTTTTTATGATCTGAGGTTGGACAAGAACCTAGGTTGAAAAGAATTACAGGTGAGGAGGAGAGCAGGCACATATTTCCCTGCTGATCTCAGTAGCCAGATGTAAGCACTGACAAAGTTGTAATAGCTTTACAACTCAGTGGTTGGCAAAAGAGCAGGGTGAGTATTTCTTTGACTTGCACCCCGTATCACCTGGATGCTTTCCATCAGCCCCAATGCAAACTCTGAGCAGGAGACAGTCTGAGCAGCACTGGATAGAAAGGGGCAGAGGAACCACCAGGGCAGTGGTTTTCAAATCAGTCACCAGAAGTAAACAAGTATGTTAAAACACAAAAGAGCTGGTGGAAAAGCTGCTTTCCCTCTCCAGTTACACCTATAACTAGCTCTCTACATTAACTGTCTGGGTATTCAGTCTAACACAGCTAGGACAGTCTGCTTTGACAAACACCCATAGTAGCATCTCCCTGCAATTTCACTGAAAGGATCTGTACCTTTAACATCAAGCAGATCAAAATCCACTGTAACTTATTTTGCTCTTATTTCTTTCAAATACCTCGTTGACTTACTGAGAACACCAGAGATGGCATAGTACAACTGAACTATAGCAACTTTGTCATACTGAGTCTCATAGACAAACATTTTCCTTTAATAACAAAGATGCATAAGACCGAAAAAAAAATTGCATGGCACTTTAACAGTAAAACTACTAAAAAAACATGACAGAAGAATTAGAAGAACACATTCCAGTATGAACCAGTCTTTATAAGATGCAGTAGAGGTGATCGACATGCAAACAAATAGGCAAAAGTCAAAGAAAGCCTGTTCAGGCAAAGTTTCCAACTGGGTTTGGCAGCACCAAGTTAAAAAAATATTTTAGACTGCATTTAGATACTGTTTCACTGAAAACAGTTGCCAAGCATTGCCCAGAAGTCACATTACATGTCACAACAGGGACTCTCACACATGACCTGCATGAAGTAAAATGCTTCTGAGACATAGGCTGGCTAGAAATAACTCTCAGGTTTAAAAACATTTGTGCAGAAGCAATCCTAGCCAGGATTGCCAGCCCTACAGTTTCACCACTTCTCTCCAGGCAAGTCAGGGGACCAGACCCACAAAATTGTTTTCTTATTCTGCTGCATCATTCTGTGCTTTTACTTACCGGAACTTGCTGGACCTGTGGTGCAGCAACTGTCTGGACGGTGGCTGGCGTTAAGGTCTGGATGGTGCCGTTGGCAGCCTGTGTCAGCACTCGCTGGGCCTGCACTGTCTGCACCTGCTGCTGGATCGTAACCGGCTGAACCTGGGAGGATGTCACCAGGCTCTGGACTTGAGGCTGGAGAACTGAAAAGCGTAAGAGATGTCAGAAATGGTCAAGAGACACACGCGTCCCTCCTGGAGCCTGGAAATGCTCCTAGCATCACTACTCTTCTTCCCAGAGCTTCTTAGTAGGCAGCATTCATCTAACACATCCCACATGTTGGGAAGCTTCCAGCTGCTTTGGGCCTTCTGCAAGAGGACACTGCACCTAAAATAGCAGCTTTCCAGGTGGCACAGAGGATCAGCTAAGAGAAAATAGAGCCAAAACTCTTTAGTCTGATAGCACAGGACTCTGCTTCAGTGGCATTATTCAGGACGTCCAACCCGTATTTTCCCACTACCCCCTGGTCTTGGTGGACTGTAGGATTCTATCTGTTACGTAAAGAATCAAGACCTACTGAAGAGGATCAAGTCATCCAGAATTCACAAAGGAAGATCGCTAAATATTCCTACAGGTGTCTCTGCAAATATTGAGCTCCAGAGTTTGGTAGATAAAATGTGCCTTCATTCCAGACTGCTGTGTGGGACAGACTGGATCTGCCCAGTGCACCCATCAGTGGGAGAACAAGGTTGCCAACAATGATGTTTTAAGACATCTTTTCTCAAACCTCCGAAGAGCCATAGGGCACAAGGCCAGGCCAGAGGAGAAGAGCAAGACAACAATTACAGTAAGAGGTCACACAAAAACACTTAAGATCTCATTCCTGACAAGTTCTCATGCTCCCCAACTCCAAAGCCATGCAGGTAGAAGAAGGGATACCCCACAGGCAGTATCAGAAGAAAGGAATCATCAGGCTTGTCACGGCTGAGATGCACTTGGAGTTTGAACACTGATGCCATTTACTGCAAGTGCACCAGGCACATCCACAGCCTGAGCACCCTGGAATCTTGCATGCACTAGGCACACTTGTAGCCTGAGCACTGCAAGCACTACCTTGGAAGCTTGTGGCTGCATTCTGGTAGATGACTGGCTGCTGGATAATCCTGGTCTGCGGAGCAGAGCTGAACGTTGGTGTAATCATGACGGCCTGCTGCTGGAGCTGAGGCTGCACTGAGGGCCGTGGCTGCAGGACAGGCGCTGAGCGTGGAGGGGCTGAAGGTGTCGTCTGCACTGCTTTCACCGGCAGGCTCTGGAGCTGGGGGGATGCAGGGGCGGGTGGGAAGGTTTGGAGCTGCATCTGGCTGTAGGGCCGCTGCAACTGCGGCTCCAGGGTCCCACTGCTGCTGCTGCCCTGGAAGGTGCTGCACAAGGGATCCGAAAACAGATCTGGAAAGTCTCCTGCCTGGTTACTGACGAACTGCAGCATCTCTGTAAAATAGAAGAAAATTCGTTCAACACTATTTCATTGCCTGCCTACTTTGTCACCTGCCACTTACATCATGGAATTATGGCGTGTGTGCACAGAAGGGAGCTCTGGGTCCTTCAAAACCTTCAGAGAACACATCACACCAATGCAACACCTCCAGAGAGAGACCAGGACGTGGCCAAGCAGCACAGCACTGCTGCTGCTGTTCAGAGTGAAAGACCCTCCCACAACACTTTTCCAGACAACAAGATCCAAGCACAGACTAGAACTTAAAGCCATCTCCAATATATTAGCTAAAATATTAGAGTCTTGTTCCATCACTCCTTCAGTCTAACCCTTGCAGAAGAAAGAAACCAAGCACCTCCACAATTCCAGCACTAACCATTCTCTCACCCAACTTTTGGGAGCTTTCAAGTCCCCTATCTGTACTGCCACACTGAGTACTGGAAAAGGAAGAAACAGGATAAGAATTCATCTTATCTTTCTTTTAGTCACAAGCATAACAAAAATTGGGGAAAAACCCTGAAAGGAAACACCACTTTATAAAACTGCAGCAGGATAAATCCATGCATGTGTTTAAAACATCAGAATAACTTTTTCTGTTGGTTTTCTGCCTGCAATCCCTGCATAACAGGTTCTCTCCATCCCACCTCCTCCAGGATTTTATGAACCCATATCAAGAGACTCCTACTGCAACACTATAGGCCTTCTCCCCTGAGGTGAACATTTCACAACCAAGAGATTATTGTTCATAAGCAAAGCCTCTTCTTTCCTCCATCTAATCCAATTTATTCCAATTAGGCACCTTAAGACATATGAATGCTTTCCCTGATCTGTGTGCAGGCAGTGGTGTGAGGAATCAGACATTCTTCCCCACCCCAGGACCTGCCCATGCTACACTGGCTCTTTCATGGTTTTCTGAAAATCCTATTTTTTTCTTCCTGGAAATAGGAAAAGAGGGGACCCACAAACCTACAAGAGACTATAACAAAATAATAAATATGGGTTTAGGAAGCAAAAAATATATTTCTGATTTATAGGAAAAAATACAGCAAAGGACTCCTTACACCAGGAGCTTCCTCATTCACAAACCCCATAGGATGTCGCTGCTGTAATTTATGAAGTAGGTTTGAAGCAGTAAACTTTTGACAAGAAGTTTCCATGGATTATGTCCCAGCAATGAGGGCTATTAATTTGCTCAGCTCTCTGAAATGCCACCCACACATTATCCAATTAACTTGTCTGACACTCCTTTGTCTGAAACAGAGAACAGGGATACTTCCTCCTCCAAGCCTCTTGCTCCCTCAACACACATTTCAACATATTTCTGTGATACTGCTACTCTTCCCTTTCAATAGCAATCCCTCCACACCCTGACACACATTTAAGCATTGGCTGTGATCACTGCCCTCAAGAACTAGAGTCTATTGGAGGGAGGAGCCTTGGACATGTGTCCTCCTGACCTGTTCATAACCAGACACTAAATGGAGATGCAGAGTCCTCCCAATATGGGGCAGCAGCCACCCTCGGGGACCAGCTGGACCAAACCCTTATCTCTACTCTTCACTAGAGGAATGAAAGATTTAATTTTTTTTAATGTGTTGCCTTAACTGGCTTTCACAAAACACCTGCAGAGCATGGAGGGCTGTTTAAAGATTAACATCTAGATGGATATTAAACAGCTCTTCACATTCCAACTGACTGCAGCTAAGATCATCCCAAATAATCCTCATCATGATAAAACTGATAACCCAAACTACTTCCCAACTCTACATTTGATGGTATTGCTATTTCACTATCAGACAGCACAACTGCGAGTAGGGAATAAACATAAATCAGATGAGATTTGCTCTGGAAGAGTAAATTCCAGCATAAGAACAAAATTTCAAGCACAGCATTAAAGAATGTTGTGTTCAATGCAGCAGATTTAATATATTATTTAAAAAACTAGTCCTGCTCTCACAAGTTAAATCACATCTTTATGACATCTTAACTTTGACTAAATGCAGAAAGTCTAAAGCTTAATTTTTAAGAATTAAGACTGGCAGGGGATCAAACCCACTTCTTTTAAAGGGCTCAAGAGCTTTCCTAATAACAACACACAAAAAATTAAAAGAGAAACAGCCAACACCCAAAATCTAAGTCTCTGTTTTTTAGAACACCTTTGCCTACCCAGAAATCAGAATATCTACACTGACTGTGAGAAACCTCAGTGCTTCTGGAGCCATCGATGATAAACTCGGTGTCACCAGAGCACCTGCACCCACTGTGCCAGAGAGGTCTCAGGCCCTAAAGCAGAGTGACCTTACTGCAGAAAAAAAAAATCGCAGCCCAACCCAAGGCTAAAAAATGTCAACAAGATATTACAAAACCAAAACTGAGCCCACCAAGGGTTTCTCCTGCTTTCACCAGTCCAGGGCCTGAATACCTGGCAGAAAGGCAAGGGCTGGGCTTCAGCTGCCTCTCCCAGGCGGTGGCTCAGCTCTCCAGCACAGAGGCTGCTCTTCCTCACGCTCCTGAAGATGCTGTACTCTAAGAAACAGAAAGCAGCAGAGATCCCAACCTCAACAGAAACAACCTTTCTGTCCTGAACCCTGATGTGCTTCGACCTCCAACCGACTCAAACCTCATGCTCCGATGTTACCCAGCAGTGCTCTGCCAGCAGGAAGATGTCCATGGCTGGTGGAGGAGCTTGTGCTGGGGGAAGAGGTAGAGCCTTTGGGCTAATCACTGGGGCCCCCTGGCCACCATTGTGCCCTGTCTTGAAGTATGAACCCAGAAAGCACTGACATCCCAGAGCACATCCACCACAAAAAAACCCAAATCCATGCAACAGGCAGTGAGGAGCCCCTCAGTCTGAATGGAACAGAAACATCCACAAGAGGACTTTAAAATGAAATGAAAATCCTTGCAAAATTTCAAATCCTGAGACAAATCCATGCTGGAGCACAATAAAAGCAGAATTGTCATGTATCTTCCCCCTGCCTTCCCCAGGAAAATCCACCCCTGGAGGTGGGGAGGAAAGTGAAGCTGGTTTTCCTAAGTTATTCATCACTCCGAATCACACCTCCCAGGGCACACCTCAGTTCAGAGCCATTGCTGAGTTCATCAATTTGTCTCAGTTTCCATATGGAACCTGAGAACTCATTATATAGTGCTTAAACAACAGCAAACACCACCTTCAATGTGCACTATCAAACTTTATGAGCAATAACTAAGCTCATTGCACTCTCACAAGGTACATTCTTTTATGATAAAAGAAAAAAAGGAGTATAAATTTTGCCCCAAGCTATGTGGCAAATCAGTGTCAATTAGAAATCTAGAAGTAACGTAATATTTTATCGCCCAGCTGCTAAACAAGGATATTTTGGACACTCCCAAAACTGAGCTCTCTTTGGGATTACAGCAGAGCAGAGCAATGAGCTAAGGCTCATCTCCACCAGCCTACAGCACAGACCACACCAAGAAATGCCATTTTAAATGAGGTTTTCTGGAGCTGCTTGGTGTTACCAAAAATATACATATAACAGGCGTCAAACGCAAGTGCTTCATTTTGATGCACTTCGTCGGAAAACGGCTTTTCTCACAGATCTATGCTGTGCCAGGGATGCAGTAAAGTTTTAGGATGACAGGGAAAATGGGAAATTTAAGCACTTAGAGCTGTATCAATGCATGAGGGCTTGGAGGCTCGGACTCCCACGGGCACTAGTGGAGGCACAGCTTCAGCCATTGTTCAGCACCTACTTTAAGAGAGCCACGAGGAAACACGAGGGGAATGTGGGCAGCGCCGCTTGCCCCGCGAGTGTGCGGCAGAAGTACGGGATCAACGTGAGGACCTTCCCTGAACCTTTCCCGCGCCGGCCACCGGGCTCAGCGGCTCGGACCCCCACATCCCCCCCGCATTCCTGCGGCTACGGCCTCGACTCCAGGCGTGTGGCAGCCCCACGAATGTCGCTCAGAAGCGCCGTCCTGGTAGGGGAGACACGCGTGGCCGCCCGCCAGACGAGTGCTGCCCGGCGGGGCGCGCTCTGCACCCCGGCCTGTACCCACCCGGGACAGAGGATCCTCGCTCCCTCCCGCACGCGTGGCAGCCCGTACCGCGTGGGAAGCGCACCCACCCTGCACACTCCAGAAGCACGAGCCAAGGACCACCCACCCACGCCTCCTACCCCAGCAGCCGCGGGCCTGCGCAGGGAAACCCCAGCGCTCCCCCCNCTGCAAGGCAGTGGTGGATAGAGCACGGGGTTTGTCCTTCCCTCCGCAGCGCCCACGGACCCTCACCTCCTGAGGGTCCAGCCTTGACACTCTCGGGCGCACACCCACTCCCACCAGGAACGGGAGGAAGAGCCAGGACTCTTCTACTTAAAAAAAAAAAAATAAAGTCAATTTTATTCAAGAAAAACCAAACGCGTCCATTGCCACCCCCTCCCCCCACTGGAGGGACTTGGCTCTGCTGTTAAAAAATTCAGGACGTTTCCCTTTCCTCAAAGGCTGTGATGTCGCCAGCCCAGCACAGAGCACCCGTTTCTTGGGGAAGGCCCCTCTGCTAGAGCCTNCGCGGCGCCTACCGTCGATGTCGCCCAGGGTGAGCTCGTCACCCAGCTCAGTCAGGGTGTCCATGCCCTCGGCGGCCAGGTCGCCGCCCTCCATCGCGCAGGGCCCGCCACCGCCCCGGGCGCTCAAGCGGAGGCTGTTATTCAAGAAAAACCAAACGCGTCCATTGCCACCCCCTCCCCCCACTGGAGGGACTTGGCTCTGCTGTTAAAAAATTCAGGACGTTTCCCTTTCCTCAAAGGCTGTGATGTCGCCAGCCCAGCACAGAGCACCCGTTTCTTGGGGAAGGCCCCTCTGCTAGAGCCTTCTCTGGTGCGAGGCCACCAGCACAGGTGAGGAATCACAGGGTGGCTGTGTCAGGTCCTGAGGCCAGCCCCTCACCTCTGCCCCTATGGCAGCTCAGACACCCAGTGGAGGGCAGCAGCGCCTCAAGTTGGCTCCCTCCCTACTTTGGCCCTGCTATTGCCACATGCCCTTTTCTGGCAGTCCCCTGAGAAGGGGCTTCAGGGACTTATTTAGGGAGGAGAAGTCCCAAAGAGAAGGGATGGGGCATGGGCTGCAGGACAGGCTCTCAGTGGCTCAGGGCTAGTTCCCCAGCATCTTCAGCATCAGCACTGCTTGCACTACAGCCACCCACTGGCTGCAAAGAGGCCAAGTACTGAAATTCCTCCTGTCCGAAAATTCACCGGGCATTTACCTCTCTGCAGGAATGACCTACGGTGGGCACGGAATGCCACTGGCCAGGAAAAGCTGCCATAGGCATATTCAACTACATCTGGACAATGAAACGCATGTTGCTTGGTGAAACAGCTGCTGGGAAAAGAGGAAGTCTGATCTAGCAGAGGTAGCAGCTGTGCAGAGACCAGATAGAACTCAGTGGGGGGTGCCAATGAGATCACCCGTTTAACAAAACGAAAAGCAAAACTAAGAGAAGCAGCATTGCTCATGAGGTTGTTTGGTGTGACGTGCTCTGCAGCCCACCCATGCTGGAGGAGGCACTTCAGCGTGGGGTGTGCTGCAGTGAGGAGGGATCCCTGGGCTCCACCAGAGGCGTGTGCCCCATACCCTACTTCCTCACAGACAGCAACACCCTGACCAGGGGATGGCCCCACTGCTGTCCTGTCTGTGCTTTACCTCTGCAGAAGGTGTATCCTACTTTAGTCCCTTTGGGGCAACTCACCAGCACCACCACCCAAACTCCACTGAACAAAAATTAAAGGCAACAAAACACACAGCACAAATGGAAAAGGAACAACCAAGCACCGGCCTAAGGCTGCTGAGAAGGGAGCAAACCACTCTGTGTCCCAGTGGTGTCACCCCCACTGCAAGGCACAAGTCCCAGTGTGCTACAGCTCCAACTGTGAGCGGGAAATGCGAGGACCCTTGCGGATCTCCTTCCGCTTCTCTTCCTTCTTCCTTCTCTTCTCCTCATCCCGCAGTGCCTTCTGAAAGGTGTCAGCACTGGGGAAAAACTGTGGGTTGACAGCAAGGAGTCAGCATGGGGAGTGCCCACAGCTTCCCAGAGGCACAACCCCTCCAAACCCACCAAAGCCAACGCACAAGCCTCACAGTCCAGGGAGCTTTGAGTACAGATGCAGTACGAGGCAAACAGTGTCTCGAGCACGAGGCAGGTGGCCACAGAAGGGAAGAGAGGGCACCAGGTACCCAAAGTAGACCACAGATGGGGAATTCAGTGTTTGTGTTTTAGCCATGCTTATTCAGTGACAGGGGCTTTTGGCCATTTCCCCCAAGCCACCCATTCCATTTCCCAGCCAGCTGCCTGGAGCTGCGACACAGACGGGGAAGCCCATAGGGCAAGCCGGCAGTGTTGCCATCTTACCTCTGACTGGTCCATTTTAAAGGGATTGCGGTAATTGGGTGATTTCTCACTGATTCCTAGCTCCTGAGCCATCTGCAGAACAAAGGGGAGACCTCACTGGGGAGTGGTACCCTCCACTTACATCCCCCAACTGTGTGACCAGGGTCCCCTACTCTCCCATCAGTCCCATCTATGCTCTTCCCCCATCCCTGAGCTCAAGGGCAGCCCCCAGACATGGGGGGGGCCCTGCCTGCCTTTTACCCCAAAACCCTCACCCCACCAGCCTAGCAGCAGAGAGGGGTCACAGCAGAGGGGACGAAGAGCCATACCAGCTGCAGGACCTGGGCGTGGGGTCCCTGCTCGAACACACCCGTCAAGTTGCAGAAGCCGATGCCCCAGCGGATGAGGCTGTTCCAGTTGGAGTTGCGGTCGAAGTAGTGGTGCACAATCTTGGGGAAGCGCAGGACAACGTCCCCAAAGAAGGCAGTATTCTCCACCACATGGGAGTATGCTGTGGGGACAGCCACCAGCCCCATCAGCACAGCAATAGGGTCCCCAACAGACAGGGACCAGCCCAGGTCTGGTCTGGATACACAGGGGTTTTGTACCTACCCCATCACTGATTCCAGGAAGAATGTCTGTGGTGCACCAGAGCACCAGAAAAAGGAGAGGAGGAAAAACCGGAGAGGACCTACCATCCTTTATCTTCTCATCCTGAGGGAAGGGCCCATCAGGAGGCACATCAGCAGCAATGAGCACAGCACGGGAGTCCTCCAGCACCTGCCAGAGCTCTTGGTTACTGCCCTGTCCTGCCAGGCCAGCCCTGCACACTGGAGGTGCTGCCACAGCTGCCCCACTTTGAAACGCCATGGCATCCGCCCTTCAGGCCCTAAAGCTCAACTGCCATGCACCCCACAGAAGCCCCCAACCCTTCCCATTTCTGCCCCCCCTTGTGGGCTCAGAGTGCAGACTGCATTGTGGCTTACTTTGAATAGTCCCTTGAGCATGATGTCAATGATTTTGTACTGCTGGTTGATGTCATTGAGCTCGATCAAGTTCTTTAGCGCATTCATCTGGTCCTTGCGCTTCACCTCAAACAGCTTCTTATCTGCAGCACTGTCAAGGGCACTGTCGACACTCTCCCACTGCTGCTCTCCCCCCTCCACCGGGCTCCCAGCACCACACCAGCCCCCCCCAGTTCTCCATGAGGTGGCTGAGGGGCAGCACCTGAGCCAGGATGAAACATAGATTTCCAGGGAACCCCTTGCCCAAACACCCTATCAGGGCCCTTAACAATGCCGAGAGCTTGTGGGGAGCTACTTGCCAGTCCATGCTCTGGCTGATGAGCTGGAGGAGGAACATGAACTGCTACCTTCTTCATGTGTCTCCACATACTCATTATCTTTTCATACTTTGCCTGTTCACCACGGGATGCTGCTGTGTGCTAAGAAGGGCTTGCCCACCTCCTCATGGGCAAAATGTGCCTGTAGCACAGAGAAGACAAAGTGCCACAAGCCCAGGAGTCCTCTTCCACCATCCCAGTTGGTGACCCCAAAGCACTGAGATGTGCAGGCATGCTCTGCCTTCCAGCTGGCCATGCCACTTTCAAGAGCAAACTGGGAAATGTGCTCAGTGCCTAGCAGAATGGAGCAGAAAGTACACCAGGCATCACTGCCATTTCTGCTCCTGCACCAAGCCAGGCACTTGGTTAGCAAACGCAGGAGCTTGGCTAAAGCCCATCTACAGAAAGACAAAGCAACCAACTTCCCAGTGCTTCTGGGTCCTCTCTTTTCCACTTCCTTGTGCCCCTTTCCATGGTCTCTGACCCTTTCCCTGTGCAAACACTCCCTCCAGCCTCTGTAGCCATTAGTGCATACATGGTCACGAGGGGCAGGCGGCAGAGGATACAGATTTCCAAGCCAGAGTCTACTCTCTGTTTCTCCAGGTCTGTGAAGCTGCCCTGGGACAGCAGCAATGCCAGCAGAAAGGGGCAGATGATGAGAAAATCCATGTTGGCTGCTATAGCCAGGAAGAAAACAGACCAACAAAACCAATGATCAGTGAGACTTACCTAAGGAGAAGAAGTCACACAAGCCACTTGGGACCGATGGCACACTGCCCTTGGCACCAGGGTCCTTGCCCATCTCTCCCTTGTCCCCATGGTGGGTCTGAGGAATAGAGTGGCCAGAGCAGAGCCACATGGTGATACTGCAGCCAGCCTGCTCTCCCCTGTAAGTGAAGCTCTGGTCTCCCTCTTCTCTTTACCTGCCTGCCAGCCCCAAGGCATCTGACCCAGGAGAAAAATTAAGTCCTACCCCTTCTTCCAAAAATAACAGCTAGCTTTTTGCTAGGTTTGTGAGGCAGTGCAGCCCAACAAACACAACAGCAGGTCTGGAAGGAAGAGAAGGATGACCAAGGGGATGAAGTCCATTTCTCCTTCAAGTCCCAGTGCAACCAGTTCAGTGACCTCTCCTCACCACTTGGGGTATTTGTACCTGGACCCTTTCCCTTGCTACAAGCTAGATGCCACCTGCAGATCCCACGCCAAAAAACAACAGTTGGGTGACCTGATGCTAACTTCCCTCTCCCTCCCAACAAGTCCCTTCCCAGGCAGCATCTGAGGCTTTGCAGAGATGCTCTTGGGCAGAGCTGCTCCTGACCACAAAGGTCCCTCAGACAAAGTCAACATCTGGAGGAAAAGGTCCTTGAGAATGAGGACTCTCTTGGACAGTTTACACCTGGAAAAGGAGAGCAGTAGCTCAGCCCCCAGGCAGCAGAACTCAAGGTGGTCTGTCCTCAGGCACAAGGTTTCCACAGAGCTGAGCACAGGCCACGGGCAATTATGAAGCCACAGCTCCTTCAGAGGCATTGTCTGAGCCACTTCTTGCTCCCAAAGGAAAGGCAGATGTGTAAGACCACCAGAGCTGACCTCACCCTATGGACCCACTGCCCTCTTGAGTCTGAGTCTGCCTGCCCAGCCAAATCTGTCTCTGTAATGCCCTAACACTGAAACAAAACCAAATCCCTTCTTGTTCTTTTCTTGTTGCTTTTCCTTTTTAAACAAATATAATTTCTTCAACTTCAAGCCCATGAAAGAGGCCAAGCAAGCAGCACCAGCAGCTCTCCCAGCTCTGCAAGGATCAGCAGCGGCTCCCACCGTGCACCTCCTGCCAAAGCCAAGCCAAGCATGTTCATACCCCTGGCGAAGGCAGGAGAACAGTGTCAGACAAACATGAGAAACCTTCTGAAATACTTTGCTATTATGCTTTGTAAAAGGCAACACCCCTGGAACAGACCAGATTAAATGCAATCCGCATTATTGAAGAAGACATGGCTGCCCCTGGTGTGGGCTCAGCAACATGCCCCACGTTTCTGACATGGTGCAGAGCCAGGACAGCAACACAAATCCCCATGCCAGGCTTGGGGTCTGTCTCCTCTTCCCAGTGTGGTGTGAGGCTTAAGCCATATTCTAGCCATCCTGAATGCCACAAAGCACACCAACAAGCCAAGGCTGTAAGGAAAATTCTCCACCCCAGGCAAACAGATGTTCTGTTGGACCTACCAGCCTGATCAGCTTCCAAGAGACTACTTCACTCTGCCAAAAACCATGACCCAGGGCCTGGCTCAGCGAGGTGACACAAGTCTCCCCTCTGTAGAGCCCCCACAGCTGCTCACTACCTCCCAAGCTCTTGGGGAGAAGGAAGTGCAGCAATGCAAAAGCACAAAGAGTGACTGCCCTGGGGCCCAGGCTCCTGTTTGCCCTTCAGATCAGATATATCACCATATGGACTAGGCTGGCTATTTGCCATGCTCATGCAGAGCTGGAAAGAAACACTGGAGGTAGCCAGTGGCCTCCAGACCAGGCTGGAAGGCAAAGAGCAGAAATGCTGCCCACAACAGCTCTGCCATGCTGCCTGGGGCAGTCCTAGCATGTCTGGTTAGGGCAGGGGCTGCAGTATTTCCCATTTCCAACACTGGAATTGGGTGGCCACAGGTGATACAAGGAGGAAGAGGAGCTGCAAAAGACTCTGTTCAAGGCAGCAGCAGAGCAAAGCACAGCTCTTGGCTGAAGCAGCTGCCAACCAGCTAGCTACTGCAGCACGAGGTCCACCAGCCTGCCTGGCTGCTTCTGAGTCTCGGAACAGTGATGGGCTTCTTCAGAGACACAACAGCAGGTGCTGGGGTAGAGATGGTCAATGTTTTCAGTGAAAATGTATTCAGATCCTCCTACACCAGCCCTAAAGATTGTCCAGTGGGACAAGGTCCAAAGTAGAGGACTGGAGAACCATGCCATACCAGAAGCCCATCACCTTTTCATCTGATCTGCTGGCACTCATTCTCACATCAAAGCTATTTATTTGCCATTGCTCATCAGGGCTAAAACATGCCAGTGAAAACGAAGCAGGGCCCAGTTGTTTCTCTCACCCACAGGGAACTTGTGGCAGCTGATGCCATGTGGGACCACCTCAGATTTATTTCCTTTCACTGCCCTGGCAATTTCACCCCATTTTAACAGCAGAGGACATTCCTTCCTCTCCAGGCCACACTATGTAATGGCAGAGATGCCAAAGCTCCTTGCAGATGATCCTCCATGCTTTCCCCACGAACTCTCTCTTGTGTCTTCACACCTGCTGAGGGATGAGATGAGACAGAAACACTGCAGAGCTATTCCTCTCTTCCCTGCCTGCTCCTCCCTGAATTGATTTCTACTGAAGACAGCTCTGCCTGATGCTCCCAGAGCAGTCCAGGGAGCCAGGGCCTGGCCTGATGCTACAGATGGAAAGGAGTTTCCACCAACATTGCCTTGCAGCCCTGGCCAACTGGCTGTTTCAGCAGCAAGTCCACCAGTCTGTCTCACTGTCTCCCAACCTCTTAATTTTAGATGTGTTTTTCCAAAGACGTGACAACAGATGCCATGTAATAGATGGTTAGTACTTCCCATTAAAATGTTTTCAATTACTTTATAAATTTTCCTGCAAGAACCCCATCTGAACCAAGCATCCCTGAGATTTATTCACTT
Source organism: Illadopsis cleaveri (assembly GCA_013399915.1). NCBI lineage: Eukaryota > Metazoa > Chordata > Aves > Passeriformes > Timaliidae > Illadopsis > Illadopsis cleaveri. Next base: position 86,766 of record VXBB01019814.1, read on the forward strand.
AATGAGCTTGCAAGGCAGAGCCATGCTGCAATGCTTTGGTTCCCCAGAGAAACTTTTGCATGAACCCCCCCCTCTTCCCCTCTGCAGGCACTGAAATGTAGGGGGGAAAGCATCATCCTTCACCAGGAGCATCCTGTGGCCAAACAAGGAATGAAAACTCCCTGCCCCACAAATCCCTTCCCAAGGCACTCCTCCAACAACCAGATGAGGATTAATCTCTTGTTACAGGTGAACCAAAAGCTTCAGAAGTGAAACACCGCTGCTCAGACTCCTCTAGGATGACATATCTATATGGGGCTTACAGGACCAGCTGCTTCAGTTGAAACAGCATTGGCCATTTACACCTGCTCATCTCCAAAGTCTCCCAACCACCAAGCCCAGAAGCTCCCATACCACAGGGTTTAGCAGCCCCGATTTCCTGTTGTGATTTCCAGCAGGAATCGGTCCATCCCAGCCCACCCTCGTGCCTCCCGTCGTGCCAGAGGGGTTCAAGAAGCACCTTGAGGGGCTCGGGTGGCCGCTGGCACAGGGAGATGGGGATTCTCTCGCAAACTCCGCTGAAAGTCAAGGCAATCACACAGGGACGGTGGGGTGCAAAGGGGATTAGCCGAGCCTACCCCGGCCGCGCTGCGGGAAACCCACCCAGAGTCGTGTCAAGTGGACGTAGCAGGTGGCACACGGGAGGATGCGAACCCTCGGGGAGGACGGCAGCTCCCAGGAGCCGCGGCGGTCCGCTCCTGCCGCGGCTCCAGCGCGGGGCGAGGAGGAGCGGGGCGAGCAGGCGGCGATGGCAAGCAGAGCCCGTCGGCCACAGCCCTTGAACCCAGGGTCCAGGGAGGTGCCCCGGGGCCGCACTGCCCGCCCCGCTCATCGGTCACCCCGGCTGCCCGGGAGGGAGNGCTGCTATGCTGCCACCACCACCGCCGCTTCCCCGCCCCGCCCCGCCGTGTCACTTCCTGAGCCCCCGCCACGCCCCGGCCACGCTCCGGCGGGCACTTAGGTCTGGAGGCAATAGGATAGCGGGGGCTGGGGCTGTAGTCGAAGGGATCACTCGTGACCTGGAAGAAGCCTCCTCATCCCTACGGGACACGTAGCGTATCTGCTTTCCCCAGGATCCTGGCTGAGCCCCCACCGCCCCTTCTAGCCCAGAGCAAAGGGACCATCTCACAGCCCCATAAGCCAAGGCGGGTGAGCAGAGCACCTCTTCCACAGCATCCCTGTTACCACATTGTTTCCCCAGTCAGATCTGTATTTTGACAGATGAATGGCATCAACCAAGCCTTATCCTGCACAGAAAGGGAAACTGAGCCGTTTCAGTAACAGAACTTTTTAATTTCAACAAACCTTTTTCTCAAAATGAGCAACAAGTGACTTCCTTTGTCCATCTTCTCCCTACTACTCACTGGGAATGAATGGCAGGATGGGGTCTCCTGCTACATTCTTCATTTGTTCCTCTGCTCTTTGCACTGTATCTTCTCATTTCAATCTCTAATGTGTGAAAGGGACACTGCCACGCTTCCCAGACACCTGTCATTGACAGCATGAGTGGAAACCAAAGGAAAGGCATATGGGAATTCCCACATTTGACATATCACTGACAGGAGGTTTTCATTACAAAACCAACCCTCTCCCCAAGCCATGGAACCTCACTCCAAACATATGTGAGAAACAACAGTATAGGTAAACCTGAAGAAAAGTCAAAGCTCAATTTTGACCACAGGATTTTGTCTTCTATGTACATGACTAATTCATGTAGCCCCACTGCTGCACTTCAAGTACATCTAAGATCCTTCTCACCCACCTAGATTTGAGGGTTTCTTAATACATGAAGAAAGCCAGAAATTAAAAGTAACTTCAGCAATGTAACAAAACCTCCCATCCAAATTCCTTCATCTCTGTAGAGAGAAGCAAAATGGAGTGGAGAGGGACTTCATGGGGCTCAATGGCCTCCACCAGGACAACTTGCCCTCTGAGTGTCACACAACAGAGCAGTAATATCACATTGAGGGTAAGCATGAGGACAAGCTACTCCTCACAGGACAGACATCTCACCCACCACATACCCTACACATGGCTGATGACAGTGCCCCACAGTGAAGAAAATCCCCATACCCACAGGAAATCACTGCTGTGGCCATTTCCATCACTGCTACATGTTTGAGGCAATGCAGTGTGATGAAAACAGGAAGGCAAAAAGAAGTTTGAGAAAAAAACAAAGACTGCATCATGTTTCCTCTTTCTCCACAAGGCATCTGGGAGTGGCCCCTGCCTCCATCGCCACAGAGGAGGCTCTAGTTCACAGAGGCGGACTCCAGGCCCAAACAGAATAAAATCTGGTAACTCCACTCAGTGGTTCCCAGACTTTCAAAGTACCTGAGTCATATTTGGATTTCCACTACTTCATGGGCATACTGGCACTAGATGGCATGCAAATAGAGATTAACTCATTGCTCATCCTCCAGGGAAATCAATACAGGGATTGTTACTGCTTTGAAGCCAGAGGCTCCCAAGCCTGCTCCCCTTTCATTAGGCCACCTCTGCTTTATAGATGAATGCAAACCCACCACACAGACCTATCTTTAATCCCAACTGTCTCCTCATTTCTAAAATATCTTCTCAGATTAGGACATGATGAAGTCTTTCATCCCAAAGTTAGCCAAATGTAGAAATCATTCAGGGTTTTTCAATTTTGTTTGCCTTCAGCTGGAACAAGAGAAGGAGCAGTAAATTAAGTATCCCTTCTGCCTCTGTTACACCTGCCACACACATCAGTTATCAAAGGATACACAATGTCCTGATGCTTTACACAAGTGGTCCTCTGTCCCAAGAGGCGATCCAGCAAGGTCTGAATGATCCCTGACTGCTCTGGCTCCAGCTGGTAATGACTGCTCTGAATCTGAGGGGTCAGAAAAAGAATGATTTCCAGAACAACATAAAACTGCTGGGCTTGTTCCTTCATACTCCCTCCCTCATCTCCACACAGAGCAATGAAATCTTCAAAGGCCAAAGCAAACACCTAGGGATTCCCTTCCAATTTTCCTAAGCAGTCACTGCTGTCTTACCTGAGAAAGGAAGAGGTGAAGAGCACAAGATGTGGCCTCAGGCAGCTCTGCTATGTTGGCTTCTGCTGCCTCATGAACAATCTGGCTAACTTCTTTCTGAGAAATAATATTTCTGCTCTGATATCTCACAAACTTGAACAAAGGAAAAAACAGAGACATTAAATAGTGGAAGACCCACAGAGTGCAAGAGTGACTCATCACTTGGAAAGACCTTGTCTATGTACCATCACTGCAGCACCTTAACCACAGGCCTGATTTTTATACCACTTCTAATGGAACCAGTGCAAGTATCTATGTTGATGGTGCTCTGATTTATAGCCAGACTTATTTTGGTTTAAGCTGGGAAGGAACTAAAATAAATGAGGTTACCTCTTCAAATTGAAATAAGAACAGCAAATACTCACAGACTCATATTTGGAGGGGGAAGGTTCACTTTAATAACTGCTTCCTCTCATTCACTCCCATGAGGGCTATATCTTCAGTACTTCTGCTGGGTAGGACCACATTCCCCCTCTAGCACACAGACCCACGTACAGCAGGGTAGTATATTGCACTAACTCCCTGCCCTGAAAATTCAAGTCTGTAAGGTCAAGATGGGAGCCAAGCTGCAATCCCAAGCAGCCAGCTTGCTCCCTGACTGGTAAGAGCAGTTGCATGTTCTCTGCAAGTTCCCCCTCTCTTCCCCAGGGGCCCTAGATGACATAAATAAATGTTACCAACACCAGAGGAACAGGAGGTGCTCACTAACAGCTATCAGTTTCTGCAGGCTGTGGAAGTTCATTTGAAAGTATCATTATTAATACAGGGCACGAATATAGTCCCAGACAAAGCCACAGCAGTATCAGAAACTGTGTTGCATAGCAGGTTAAATACCAACAACCAGCCCACGTGTATTGTACCAACATACTGCGAAAGATGAAGAGCAGCCCACCCTTCTGCCGCTCACCAAAGTCATCAGCCTGAGAACTTCTGGCTGCAGAAAGGACTTCTGGCCCCCACTAAGTAGTGTGAAGAGCAGGAATTGGTGCCACGGCTGTGAAGCAACGTGTAGAGCTAGGAGAGAAGGAGAAGCCAATCAAGGACAGCTGTAAAACTGCCCAAGTGACAGGCTGAACCCAGCTAAGGACAGTCTTAAATACTGACCCCAAGTTTTCACTCCTAGACCTCACGCTGTGAAACACTAAGGGGATATTTCGCACTGTTCTTACTGGCTTTTTAATCTGTCACTCTCTGGGCAGGAGTTCAGTCTAAAGGACAAAAGCTTAATAGGTTTTCAAAGCAGAAAATACATATAGTCCATCTTTGTGCTGGTACAGGAAGAGAAACCTTCCCCTGGGGTGCATGTCATAAAACAGTGAGGGAATATCTTTAGCCTGGGGTTTTAAAAATAATACCCTCCAGTTTCAATATGAGGACAACTCTCCTGACCTCAGTTTTTATTTAGCTGCAGAATACCCTTTGGGTAACGAAGAAAGCCCTATAACAGAAGCTGAACAAACTGAGCCTGAATCTGCATCAGACAGTGGACTATGGGGACCAGCCAGGCTGATGGTGGCAATACAGTCAATAGAGAAAATGTTTTTACTAAAGAACATACACGATAACATAATATATATTAGGTAAGGCCATAATTCTCTGATGGCATGAAGTCTTTCACTGAATGCTGAAATTAAAATGTTATTACCTTGTATTTATTACAGGTTAGGAGCATGGGATGGACAAATAGATCAGCTGATATAACTTGTTATACTACAGCAACTCACCAGAGTGTTAGAAAGGTCTCTTTTCCACTGGCAGTCACATAACCTCCCTACTGCCACTACAAGAATCTTTTCTATAGGAAAACAACACTGAAAAATAATGTAAAATATTTGGGGGATATCTTTCATCTGGGGGAAATGAGAAAGTACAGGACTGTGCATGAGCCTGCTCTGCACATTTGGAAATATCTCTGGACCAAAAGAGGGTTTTAGAAAGCCTCAAGTGAATCAACTCCCAGAGGCAGAATCCAGGACAGACTCTTTCCAGTGTTCTGGCATCTTTCAGCCAAATATAGCTATGACCCTCATTCTGCTTGGAATAAGGAGACTCTTGTTATTGCTGTTATGAACTTCAGCACTACAGCAGCCAAAGTGACAGGTTCAGCTGTTGCTGCAGCAGCATTTCATTAGTTTAATCCCAAATCAGCAGAACCTCCTTTTTTTTTTTTTTTTTTTTTTTTTTTTTTTTTTTTTTTTTTTTTTTTTTTTTTTAAATTCAGCCTTTTAATAGCCTTCTTTCAGCTACTGGCTGTCATTCATCTGCAGTATTACATCTTTATCCAACCACTTCCTCTCTCCCACCAGTGTCCCTTTTGCCTCGTGTTCATTCACTCCATTCCCTTCTCTATTAGTGTTTAAACAACTGAAGTGAACAGGCAGTACAGAGAACGTTCTGCTTTAAGAACACAGCCAGCACCTGGACTTCATGGCAGGAAGTTAACAATAAGCAGAAGGGTCTATTCTTCCTCCCCAGCTCTACAATGCAGTCATATTATGTTACACTGAAAACATGGTATACATTAGGTCTGACATGCACCCTAGAAACCAAGGTCAGAATTCACTCCTGGAAATTCAGAATTTCCATCCTCCATTCCCTAAGGCTGCCTAGTTCTCCCCTTCCTTCAGGGCCAAACTATGACCAACACTGTCCTTTTGTAAGACACGTCATGGTCAGATCCTCCCTCCTGTATGTTTATGGTCTAAAGGTTTGATATAACTGGCCTGAAAGTCAAAGACTATTCCTATACTCCTTCCATTCCCAAACCTTTCCCTCTTACAGGGTTGGAGAACTACTTTTTACCTTCTGGAAAGCATCCTGGTGTCCAGAGCCAAAGTGAAGGTTCATGCCTGCAGAGGAGCCAGGGACTGTGATCTCATCCCACAAAGCACAAGATTAACTTAAGGCACACAATTTTTTTTTTTTATTTGGCATAAACCCATTACACATTTTCTCCAGAGCACTACTGGATAGAGAACAAAGAGCTCAAAATCACTGCAGGAGGGAAACTAGAAGAAGAAAGACCATAAAGACTTTACCAATATCCTGGTTCTTCATATACAGGTATTCCACTAAGGTTTCTAGGCAGGCAACCACTGCCTGAGAGAGCAGCAAGTCTTTCTGGAATACCAAGAGAAAGAAAAAAACCCCAAAAAACAGTCAACAGCTATTGCAAGAGAAAAATTCATAAAAAGCCAGGATCTGAAGAGTATGCAGCACAGGAAAATAACACCTTTCATCTCCTTCAAGGGATGCAATGTGCTGCAAATTACCTGTCACATCAAGGAGCCAGACAGAGGTAGGGCTACTTATTTTGAGACTAAAAAATAGTAAGTAACAGCCTCCAAAGAATAAAGATAGGAGCCCAACACAGCTTAAGAGTTAAATGTAAACTGATGTACTACCCCTGGAGCACAGCATCACTTGAGCAAGTTAAATGTATGCTGGTGCATTCACTACCCCCAAAAGCACCTTGCAAGGGGTATGGGGGTTGGACTGGGATTTGTTATACTTTTCCCGCATCTGTTCCTATGGATGTGGCATCCCTGCAGAGGAAGAGATGGGAAGACAGAAATCCTCATTAGTACACAGAATTTCAGCTACCCAGTTCAGCAGCAGGGAGCACCACATAGCTTGATTTACCTTCTTTCTCACTGCACTGTGCCACAGCAAGAGCATTTTCCCTCCTCCTCATCACACATCTGGTTAAGGGGTGAAAAATGCAGACAGAAGAAAAAAAACAAACCAGGTAGCCCCTTTGATTCTGCAACAGTATGGTTTCTACTCAGGTTAATGTTTCTGCTTGAAGCCCAACACTACTGTTTGTTCCAAAAGCCATATTTTATATACCTTCAACTGGACATGCACCAGAAGGTTCTGCAGACTGACAACAAGCGAGAAGACCTGCTGGATGGCAAGGGGGTGCAAGGCAGTGTCCCGCAGTGATGATGGCTGTGCTTGAGTACCACCTGCGGCTGTGTTTTGGCCAACAATCACCAGCAGGGAGGAGGAGAAGTTCTGTTGCAGGACAGCTCTCAGGAACTGCATGATGCTCACTAGACAGGGAGATGCTTATTAGTGTGTGTCAGTGTTTTTCTCTGCGCTACCCTGTGTGTTGGTGCCTGTGCAATAGGATGGGAGAGGGTGAGAGAAAATGTGAGCTTAATAGCTCAGAGTTGTCTGGCAGCTGCTGACAGCTGTAGACAGGAATGGCAACATGAGTTTCCTTGTTCATCTCCTTTGAGACACTAATACAGTTCATATTCAGTTCCAGATGTCACTACTAACCTCCAAGGAAGATCTGTCCAAACACAGAAGAACTTCAGAGAGTTCCCTTTTGCCCTGTCTCACCACCAGTTACACATTTACACAGTCAAATGGACCCAAGCTTCCAGATTCCCTCCAGCACTCCCACGTCCCATTCCATAGTCACCAGTTCTCGCTTGTTGCTTGTATCATGGTACTAGTGGCTGCTTCCAGACAAATCCTCCTAAAAGATGCACAATACCTAACAGCAGGATTGGCTTCTTATTCCTGAAGATGACTGCATTCAGGACTTCTGTAAGGTCTACAGAGAGTGTCTGGTGAACCTAGAAGGGAATTAAATAAAAAAGTGGTGCTGGTTCGGAGCAGAAAGCTCTGTTATATACTTCTAGTTCTTAGACATTACCCCATGATGACCACTGAAAACCAAGGGAACAGCAACAGGGTTTCAGGAGGCTGACACAGAAGGGAGACTTACATCATTGGACCCTCACACTTCACTCACCACTAGCTGCCTGAGCTGCACAGGTTCCAAACCAGAGAGTACCTTGTCTGCCTTGTTCTCACTACTCTATGCAGGACCTCTGGCATGTGGCTATCAGCCTGCCAAGCACATGAAGTGGCAGGAACGGCCACCACCAAACATGGCTCTATCTTAGCTACAGAGCCAGGCAGCAAGACTGAGGAGCCAGGCAGCCAAAACCCAGCAGCGGCCAGAAGCTGTCCTTGCCTGCTGGAGCTGAGGTCTGCCAAGAGCCCAGGGATAGGAACTATTGCATGGGTGAAAGTGGCAGAGGAGCTTAGGAACTAGGGAACTAGATAAAAAAAGGAAAGGTCGGATTGAGAGGAAAATCTGCAATACATCATTTCCTTCACAGAACAGCCATTCAAGAGCAATGGCATGAAGCCTCAGAGAACACCAGAAGGGTTCAAACTCTTCAATTAGCCAGAGGGTTGATATAGGAAGGCAGACATAAGGACCACAGGGCTGATTCCTTTAAATACTCTTCTGAAGAGAGAAATATTCCACAGGAGAACTAAGAGTAGCTCCTGCAACATGGTGGCAGTGGTTACTCATTTCAGAACTGACAAGCCAAAGCCTTTAATAGCCTACCATCCATGAGCCCTGTTTATTCACAGGGTAAAGCCAGCAGCAGTAACACAGTTGATGTAAGTTTGCTATGGCCAGACAAGTCCTCACTATTAACATCAGCCTGAGATGAATGTGGCCATTTCTTGAAGCCATTGTTCTCCTCTAAAAAACTGCAGGCTTAGGGAGACAGCCTGTCATCAGCTCACATTCACAGCCACAAAGGTGCTCTTATGGAAGTCTCCAGGATGCTTTGTGCAGCTCCAGCTACACTGAACAGCAGAAAGAAGCAAGAGAAGTGACTTTTCCGCTTCTTCCCCTTCAGCAGAAGATTAGAAACACTGACACTTAGAAATGCTGAAGATTAGAAACACTGAAGCAGTCTTTAATCGTTTCCATTTCCCAGTTGTATCTGTAGTTTCTTTCCTCATCTCTGATGCAAAAACATCTCTGAGTTGCATATCATAGCACATCAAGCCAGTGGTATCGATAAAACCAAGCAACAGGCTTATAAGCCACTAAATGATTGCACTTCAATGATCAATATGAGCTGAGAGCATCACTCCCAGAAGATGAAGCTCAACACTTGGCACTTGACACTAGAATGTTGTTTGGGTCTGGCACAACATCAGAAACAGCTCTGACTTGGAAACTGAGAAAGCAGGCTGTACTTAGCAGCTCACAGAGCAGGGCCAGGCTGCATTCCCACAGCTGATAATCTGTACAAGTATCATGCGCTAAACCCTGAGCAGAGGCTGCACACTGATGAAGTAATGGGTGCAGACTTGGTCTGGACTGGTCTTCTGGAAAACATCTTCCCTCAGCATTAGAAATCCAACCCTTGCTTTTCCGTGCACATGCATACATGTCCTTAATATGATTTTATCATCTGCAAACAGGTGTACCAAATCCCAAAGAGTATATTCTGCTAGGCATAACTGCAAGAGCAGAGCTTACAACTCATGACATGCTCTCTAACTCCATACTGTGATATATGTTTTAAGTAAATTCATGTATCAAGTATGTTGTATGTTATAACCTAAAATTGTGCTGCAAGTTCTGACTTCCAAAGATTGCAAAAGGCGTCTCCGACTGCCGAAGTACATATACATTTGTAAAAGTTCTCAAGATAATAGCAGGGCAAAACCAGGATGTGCAACAGAAAGGACAGGGCTGAGCAGGAGATGGCTCGATCCACCGCTTCTTGGACAATCAACGCTTGATACCGATCTAGGTGGAGGGACCCCGGAGATTGGACGGATCAGCATCCCAATGCCCAGCTCCAGGAACCCAATTCAGAAACCTGACCATGCCAGGAAAATCTTTCAAAACCAAACAGCAAAAGAAAGAAGTGCATGAATATGCACACTGGACAAAGGTTCACAATGAACTTGGCTCAGGGTAGAAAAACTGTATAAAATCTGTACCTTGAAACCTGGAGTTTGTGGATGAGGTGGTTCAGATCTGTTGAGGCTGTTCCTGTGTCCACCCAACTTTGATTGATGTTGCATGCTTTTATTGTGGCTGATTCAAATTGATTTAGAAATGGCAAAATAAATTGATAAAATTGATATCAAATTTGGTACGAATCATTTATAACAATACCAAGAGAGGTCTGGGTAGATGCTTCAAAAGGAAACATTTTCCTTTGTATTGACTGGCATTGGAAACTGCTTCCTTCAAAGTTTCAATTCTATTATTAGCTGACAACTCCATCTTAGATGTCTTGTTGAACTGCAAAGCATCAAATACAATGACAGCTGCCTACATTTGCTAAGAGCTTGCTAATATTGAACACTTACTTGCCAATATTAGGTTCTATTTCACTATTGATCATTTTAGTAACAAAAAAGCAGTTTACAACATGGGACCTGTGCCTTCCACCCCCAGTCTTCCCTTGAGAAAGGTTTTAAAATGTATTTTTGTCTGTACTGAAGAGGAAAGTGATTTGGATCAGGAAGGCCCGGTATGCACTTCTTCCTGCAAGATTTGTGCCCTTCTTTAACTCTTCAGTGATTCGTGTCTCAGACCTTCAGTGACATGCTAGGTTCCAGTCCTGCTGGAGAAGTGCAGCAGGGAATAACTTGTGGACAATAACAAAAGAGAAACCAACACAATCAGATTATAGGCTAGAGCAAAACACTTTCATATATATTTATATTTACACACTTTTTTTTTAAGGTTTATCCATGTATTGACTCTGAAAACTAGAGTGGTTCTAACCTCAGTATTGTAGCGATGTTGATAAAGCAAAAGGGATGCCACCAACAGCCATCCAGAGCACAGCAAGGCATCCTCAGATGACAGGTAGGCAGGTCTGGAAGGAGGGGACCACAGCCAGGTGCATTCCAAAACCTTCTGCAGGAGTTCTAGCAAGGACACATTGGAGACCAGCACAGCCACTGCTGCATGGGAGAAACATAATTGGAGAGAGTGATGGGATGGCACAGGTTAAACCAGCGTAAGAGAAGTGCACAAGTGTAAGAATACAGAGCACACCCCTGCTGCAGTGAGGTAGTCATCTGAGTAAGGCTGTCCAGCTACTGGTATTCATCTCCCAAAGCTCAAGCAACTGCTCAGCCAGCTAATCAGCTAAAACACAGTAGGAAGGTCAGTTAGAGCTGTTCCCTAGTATTTAATTTTTTCAACTGTGACCATACCAGGATATTTCAAGCTAGGCATCTAAGGCCCACTGCTGTGTTTATGAACAAGAAAAATACAGTGATTCTGTCTTTCAGCAGCCAATTCTTGAATCATCAGAAGGCAGCAAAACCAAACCAAACGCTTCAATCTAAGAAACCTCACCCAAAGTACAAACTGGTCTTTAATTATAATGCTGTGTCTGGATGGGGAAACATCCACCTTACCTGCTGAGACAGTTAGAATACAGTCTCTGATTGTCAAGCTGCAACTTCACTGAAATTAACTTAGCAATCAGTACAATCTTTCCTCACCTCTCTGTTGACTACAAGGTGTTGTTTGATGAAGGCTCCAGTATAGAAAATTCAAGGATGGCTGCAGGAGGTCAGTGTCCCTTGGCCTGCATTTTCCACAGAGATTACTGACTGGAAACAAAAAAACGTGTAACAAGGACACCAACTTAGCACAGCACCTCAGCACATGAAAGAAGTCAGTCAGTGGGGAGGGAGTTCAGACAAAGTGAAAATAAACAGAGCATGGTTGTGCTGGTTTTGCACTGATTGAAGAAATATGTGGCAAAAACCAATCAGTGACTGGCTTTGAATGTTGACAACCTTGTGGTATATGTTATAAAATAAATCTGTGCTTGAAACTAATGTGGTATATGTTATAAAGTAAATTTGTGTTTCAAACTGAGGTTTCCAAAAACTGTAGAAATTTTCAGGCTGCAGAAGGGAGAAGCTAATTTGCAACTGTGAAGACAAGGAACAACGGCAGGCGCAGGCGTAGTCCAGATTTACATTACAAAATAAAGGTGTGGCTCAGCAGGATATGCCCCATGCATCAGGGTGGGCCAGCTACTGCCTCAGCAATCAACACCCGATATGGATCTAAGATAAGGAGAACCGGCAATGTCACTATCAGCTTCCCAATGTCTAGTTCTTGGAATCCTATTCAGACCCTCAGCTTCATCTGGAAAGTTTTTGACAAGCCAGCAACAAGAAAAAGAAAAATAAATGAATATGTGTACTGAGCAAAAGCTAACAAAGAACTTTGCCGCAAGGAAAATAAACTGTATAAAAACTGCTCCCCAGATCACAGAGTTTGTGAACGGGAGAGGATCGGTCCTTTAGAGGCTGTCCTTGCATTCACCCAACCTCGATACCCAGGGATCGGAGTTGTTTCTTTTATTGTGACTATTCCGAGATCGCTTTTCATAGCGAAATAAAACTGCTTTATATTAAATTGGCTATGTATCTTTTATAACAGCCTGATTAACCAATTAAATATGGGCATACACCTCTGGACTACACAGGTTAAAAATCAGACAAATCCTGGGAAAACTCCTCTTTTCTTTTGGAAAAGAGGTAACAGGGGCTGGCAGGGCTGGACTGCTGCAGCCCGGGTTGGGGCCAGGCCCAGTGACTGCCGGGCAGGGGGAACGGAGGAGAGAATCCCACATCCCAGCCAGATCAGGCCTCTAGCGGCTTCTAACATCCTGCTGCTAAGCTGCCCCCGCATCACGACCCCGGGAGGCCTGGCAGGGCCAGGCCGGGCCCCCCCTACACCTCCCGTAGTGGCTGCCAGGCAGAGGAAGGGCGGGAAGCACCAGCCGCAGGCATGCTGCTGTGAGATCCTAGCCATCCATCCCCACAGCACGCTCCAGTCACCAACATCAAGATCCCTTGTAGAGGGAGGGGCCCAGTCGTGCAAGAAATCCTGGCCCAGCCCCAGCATGGCCTGAATTTATCACCTACGGCCACTGCCCGGGGTAAAAAAAATATCATGACCCTCTGCAGACCTGAGAGAATGTTAACTCCTTCTTTGCACAGATGAAACTTGCAAAGCACTAATCCCTCTTGAGTGAGAGAAAGGATAGAGTAAAGACATGTAGAGAGACAATATGAAGACATAAAAGTCAGTGAAGGAAGAGTCACATCTCGGACGGAAAGAGAAAATGCCTTGGTTTTAGGCTTTTTTGCAGATATGTGCAGAGGTATTTGTGGTGGACTAAGCAAATATTGAAGTAACTGTGATCTTATGAGAAGTTTGAACAGAAAGAGAGAGATGAGACGAAGATGAAGCTCTGCCCCCAGGAAGAAGAAAAAGATCTCTGTTCCTAGAGATGAAAAAAACCTTTGCTTTTGAACAGTTCATCTTTAAAATGGTACCCCATGAGTTTTGACATTACCCATAAACACAGCTGTGGGAAGACTGCATGATATGGGAGAGACTTCACAAATGCAGATTCCTGGGCAGCTCCTTTTGTGAGAATTAAAAAGGCCACAAGACAACTGTTCTCGTCTTGTGGGAAGTTCCATGGCAGACCAAAAGAGACTTCTCTCTGAGAGAGATGATGAAAGACTATTTTATAGGAGGTAGACTGACCTAGAGTTCCAAGTTTTGTCTCTATACATTGTCCATGAGAAGGGAAAAGAAAGTTGTGGGGGAGGGGAAGTGGTCTGAAGGTTTTATTCTGATTCCCATTATTTTTTTATCTCTCTTGTAGTTGTGTTAATAAACCTGTCTTTATACCCTTTTAAATTTTGAGCCTGCTTTGCTTTTCTCCTAATCCTATCTCACAGCAGGAAAAGAGTAAAAAATTCTACTAGGCACTCAAACCACTACACATAATTCAGGAAACAGACATTGGGGAACCTGAAACCACTACAATGGTACAGACAAAGCAACAGGCATCTGCCCTACAGTGTTTGGTTTAGAGTGGACAGCGCAGTGGAGGATGATAACAGAGTGAGGGGAATTGAAAAGTGTATATAAGAAGGCATATATCACATTGGGCAGTAATGAATCCAAGAGGAATGGACTTTAGGCTATCTGTTACCACAGTGAAAAAAACTGCAGTGTGAGTTATCTGTTTCCACAGTGTGAGTTTGATTCTAGTACTAGAACAAGCATAAGCAACAATGTGACTGTCTCTCACCATGACCAGACTGGGGAAAGCCATGGAGAGCTGTGCTCCTCCACTCTCACCAACCTTGCTCACACTAGGAGTAAAATGTCATGTTTGTTGTAAGGACCAAACACTTAGCAACAATGTTTAGTAAGAGCTAGGGAGGGAAATCCAGGATTGCAGGGTACAGTAAAACTGTCACTGGAGATCTTTTGAAGAGGTTACAATTTGAGTAAGCAATTCTTAAAAAACACACAACAACACGCCCCTTCCATCTAAGAGGTCTCATTAGAGAAGAGTGTCTTGCACAACCACCCCTAGAGAACACAGTCTGGAGGCCAAGGGGGGAATAAATAGGGTGGCTGGGGTATGGAGAGAGTTGTGCAGAAAAATACAAAGCAGAAAGCAAGAGCAAAAGGAGCTTGTGACTACTGGGAGAAGCTGAGCTGCGTTCTAAAATCACAGCAGCTAAAAAGGCTGGGATAAAGAGGCCGTGGTTCTTCCATGTCCCCAGTTCCCTTGGCTAATGAATGTCTGAGAAATGCCACCTCTTCACAAGGGCAACACAGGCAGCCCTGAGACATGAAACATTTCAAATTGAAGGGGATAGTCCTTCAAAGTCTGCTGGAGAGACCAATTTTTCAGAGCAAGGAAGAGATGAGAGGATGGATCAGCTGAATTTTCCTTCTAGTATCTACTCTTTTTTCACAGCCTATATGAACCTCCAATAGCCAAGTAAGAAGGCAGACGTCACCAAGTAAGGCTCACCAGACAAGATAGTAGGTTATGGTATGGTAAAGAAACACAGCTTGCTCTTCTGTCTTTGGGGTGGAGTGGGCAAGCTCTGCAGTTGGTTGGGAGCCATATACTCTGGATTCACATTCTAGGGAAAGCCCAGTTTCACTAGACTACTGGTTCCTGATTGCTGATTAACAGCAATGACTGTGGCCTGAACCCCACAAGACTGTTATAGCAAGGATGGACAGGAAAGGATGATTCAGGAAGCATACCAGCCATGTGGTCATGTGCCAAACCAACAACAGTCTCTGACCCTGAAATCTTGTCATGGTCAGGGGAATACTTTGGCCACTTTGTGAGGTTTCAGACAAAAAATGTATTGCAAAAACAAGAGGGAGAGAATCTGGATTTTGTTAACTGAATTAGTTACCACAACTCTTTACAACGCTCTGGCTATGAATGTATCTCAAGGCAACCATTACTATAATGCAAGGTCAATCTTCTCTCAAAGAACAAAGAGCAAGCACCTAATCCTCTTATGGAACAATAAACAAACACTTCCCTGGGAGAAGATGGACACACATACTCACCCTGGTGAAGCAGCTTGAAGTCTGTGCTGTTCAGCTCCCTTATGCCGTTGCTCCGCAGCTGCACCAGGAAAAGAAGGCTCAGCAAAACAGGCAGGTTCCTGTTAGCTAAGAAGGGCACAGACAGCTTAGCTTGTCAGTGAACTCCAAACTGCTGTACCTTAAAGTGTGCCAGAATTGCTAATTTTCTGGCTGCAGAATAAGGACACGCATACAGAGCCCTAACTTCATTCTCATCTCTACAGTACCCCCTGGATCAGGTCCTCTTTTTGCCACTCCGATTTGGCCTGAGTTGCACCTCAATCCTGCCAACACCATTTTAGAAGCAACTAAAGAAGGTGGGGGAAAAGAGGCTGAGGTCATTTACACCCATCATGAGCCATGTAGGGAGCATGTTCCTCACACTTTGATACTTCTAATAAGCTGAAAGTCATTAGCCCTTTCTAGACAGTGCTCTTCCTGCCCACTTGACTATCACTGTCACACTTTTGACAGCTGCCCAGCTGCACAGCATTTGTTCTCCTCCATCTTGTGAGACTGGAAAAACGCTGTCCATCCCATCCCACAGAGCAGGGCAGTCATGGAAGCGAGAAATCCAGACAGCAGGCCTGTATGTAAGGAAAATGAGGCTACTCAGACCACCAATCCCCCAGGGCAATCCTCTCCCTACTATTCACTTTCTTGCAGTGCTGTAAACACATAAAGATTTTGTATTGTATACAATCATACCTACAGCAAGCAACTATCTCCTCCAGTAAACGTTTTCATAAAGGTTCATGAGTTTTCAGCTTTGAAGGGGAAACATGTATGGATGTCTTTAATGTTAACATATTCCTGATGGAGTCCCACTGTTGGGCCTCTTTCTTGCCTAAAAGCACGCTACTGTTTGAATAGGGGTGCAGAACCCCTGGACTTGACTACCCCAGGCCTCACAGAGAGCTATCTGTGTGCTGGGAGACAAGGAAGTCGGTCTCTGAAATACATCTAGTGTTTGACTTTCTCGATGGGTTGCCAGGATGTCAGTTAACAAGTTCAAGATGCAACACGAAGAAGAGCTACACATATTACTAGCAGCAGAAGGGCTCAAATCTTGCAAAAGCTCCTCTAGCTCAGTGTCCTACCCCTACCACCAGTGGTTTGGAGTAGTAAGTCTGACTCCCACTACAGGAAATGGATACTTAGCCTCCCCACAGCTCCCGGCATCCATAGATCAGCAATAGAGGGACACAAGTTCAAATGTGCACAATTCCAAACAAGTTCAGATCTAGCAGATCTTGTAGCTTCATGCTCTACCACACTCCTGCTTTCAAAGCCCCTTCTCTTCTCCAGCCTACTGACTTTGCTGGAGGTAAGGCAAAAATACTTTCCGTCCTCTTGTCTCCATCCCAACTGCTGCACAACAAAACATTTGAAACAGAGCAAAGCTGTTAAAAGCATCAGTGGCCCTCTCAGTAACAAGTAAAAGTTGTGCTAAGTCCCTATCCTAAAGGAGCCAAGGACATCATAGCACTGCTCACTCTTTCAGTTCAAGCTCACAGACTACTTTGCACAGCACCTTTCATAGTGCAACAACAGTTCCAGCATCACAAATAGGGCTAGTAAGGAAAACAGGGGTTTTCCCCAGTCACAGCCTTGCTCCCTTTGAGAGATTTAACAGACTTATAAGATCTGGTGATACCACAGTCCCTGTTTGGGAATCAATATCATGAATTATTCAATCCTTGCTCCTGGTATTTGTGTCCTGGGAACTGTGTATGCTCAGGCACACCCAGCTGTTTTGCACAAAGAAGAGGCAAAAAGGAGGTTGTCTTTCAGCCACCAGTTGGGCCCTATTCAAGCAGAAAGATTTACCAGCACAGCTCTCCATTTGAACACTGACAGCAGTATACAACAACTTGCCTTGGTTTAGCAATCACAGTTTGAAAGCCAGAACAACCTAATTTAGAAAAAAGGCTCTCACTTCAAAATTAATCTCTGAAAAAGGAAACTAAGTAAGTACAGTTCTGTCCATAAATTTCCTTATGCAGGTAAGTACTGAAGCTACATCAGCAGTTCAAAACCACTTTATCCCAGACAGTGTCCCTACAGCTAGTTGATCTTACAGCAAGACCAAGTCACAAAGGTGGGATCACCTTGTAGGGTGGCTGAGCTGCTCTCTACCAGCAGCTGCTGCAGGATCTGTAAAAATCGGCTCCGAAGGAGGTCACAGACAAGAACATCCTCATTTCTTTCCAGGAAGGTCCTCAGAGTCATCAACACCTTCCAAGCCACTTCCACAGAGCTTGAGCACACCAGGTCCTGCAAAGGAAGAAACACACACATTACCTTTCTACCCTGATTAGGCAGAAGTCACCACTATTTAATACCATTATGCTAATCTGGTGCTTTGGGAAACAGCCTAATAAAGCACCATTCAGATTAAGTATGTCCTGATTAAATAGAGAACTGAATAAAGCAGGTGGTCTCATGTCTGTTAGGCACCTCTGAGTAATATCCCATTTAAAGAATGATTTGGCTCTGTAAGTGCAAGGGTAACATACATTTAAGGTCACAGTTTTAGACAAGTGAGACCTAAACAAAAGAACAGAATCTCTGGCACCTCTGCTCTCCTTGTTGTTTTGAAAAATCAGCTTGCATATTAATGATGCTCGCCTAAAATCAAGCTTATGAGTCGGTCCATAGTTCCTAACTTTCAAAAGGCTAGCAGCCTTGTTGGTGCAGTAGTAACATAACTAAACTGCATGAAACATACATAAGCTGGGCAAGCAATCAATCACAGGAAAGGGAAGAGTCATGTACACAGCTCACAAGCCTGCCTCTTGACTACGGGGCTCTGTCTGGAGTCTCTGAGCTGAATCCCACAACCAGTAGCCTTAATTTGGGCATAGTCTTCACGTTAAGGTGTATAACATTAAATCCACTTGCACAGCATGTACAGAGGCAGTTGTATAACTATCAGACAGAAAATGTCTGGTAGTGCTGACGTAATATGACCAACTCAACATGTATTAGGTCAGCACTACCTTTCCTCTTCCTGCAGTAGTCCCAGCTACTGCACTGCAAATGGTAGAGTTGAAGAGGTAAACAGGAGACTAGTCTCAGCAACTGAGACTACAGCTTGCCTGGATAGCTTGCTGCCTCTCCCAGCTGCTTTCCCCTACCACACAGCAGTAATGCATCTAGACTTCAATGATGCAGAGGAAATGGTGGTGGGACCCTATACCCAAGGAAAGCAAATAAGGTAAGAACAGGCTGTCTACGCCAGGAAAAGCTCTCTAGTTCTGAGCCAAATTCCTGCCTCTAGCAGAGACCTTAATGAATAAAGGGCAGGGAGATGTCTGCATAATCATCTCTACTGACATAGATCTGCTCCATATGATATTTAGGAAGGTAATCTAATGTCTCCATTCTCTGAGAGAGCACCTCAGACCTGGAGCATGGAGAAGACAAGCGGGACAGTGTCTCATCATGACTACATTCACCCCAGATGAACACACAGAGCACAAAATGACATGAACCAATGGCCACAGCCTTCCTGGTCCTGGCAAATGCACCACTGTGTTAATAGATTCCTTCCTTGACCCAGAAGGTCAAGGTCTCAGATGAAGTCACTAACCATCTGTTATATCTAATCCAGACAATTATTTAAAGCAGATAAGCAAATAAGTCATCCTTGGAAGGACATTGATTTTTGTTTCACTGTACCATGCAGAGGCCTTTCCACTCCAATAGTGCATTATGAGGCTTAGGTTATTAATCTTGTAAGTTTTCTTTACATCTGAATATATTTATCCTTGCCTATTGCACTGTTTTATTAGTCCATCTAAATTCAGATTGATTATGCTCTTCCACAACTGAAAGGTGAATTCTCAAAGCCTGTGATTCATTACAACTCACTTTAAAGACTGGAACAGAGCTAAATGAATTTATTTCTGCAAGAGGAGATGGCAAGACAGAAAAGGGAAAGCAGGAATGTTGTACCATTCAGGGAAGGGAGACACTGTTTATGTTTTGCTTATTGACAGACCTATTTCAGTTTATGGAGTGACAGGTTCCAGAATTACTGCCAAAGGTAACAGTGTGGACAAGCCTCATGGGACACTTCACCTCCTTAATTTGTCCTGATATGTAAACTCATTGATCACTTTTACTAATGCTCTGCAATGGTATCAAATGCCTGGATGTTGTTACCTATTCTGTAACTGTGTCCCAACAATGAAAGAACTGCCCTACATGAACTGCCCTTCTGTCAGTCATTTCAGTAACCTCAGATATTAAAACTTACTCCATAGTCTCTTAGGTCAGAACAAACACGTTCTGTAATGCCCAGTGGATTCCCACTCAGAGTCAAGCCTTGCTTCCTCTTGCTTCTTTACCATCTGCTGACACAGATTTCCCTTCTCAATTACAGTTTAATTTCTCTAACAGACTGGAGAAGAAATATCACAGCTCTTAGCTTTTGCCCTTACAGGCAAATCTCATATTCTTCAGTGGAAAAGTTAGTAAATGTTTACTGTGACTGGCTCAACAGTCATGGGACAAGAGGCCACTGATGGGGAGGGGTGACAGGAAGGTGAGAGCAGTGGAAGTGAGAAAAGGCCTCTAAGCAACCATCAGGACACGGACTGTTTCATGGTTACATGGGTTAACAGAGCTCATTTCACCAGCTAAAGGCAAACACTCTAGCCTGCTACTTCAAGGCCCCTTTCTCTCCTGCACTGACTTTTATTTTATCTTTTAAGAGCAATAAAACATGTTATTTGCAGTCCTGAAAACTCAAGAGTACTTCAAAATTCTCTGACAAGAGTATCCAGTTAAAACCAGACAAAATGAAAACCTCTAACAAACAGAAAGGTGTGCCCTCAAGACCTGTTCTCTGCACGTTACTTTTTCAAAGTTCTTGTTCATCATACCCTTCTCATCTATCAGTAGGAAAGCATTGCTGTCAAATTTGCAAAACAGCTTCTTCGAGGGCTGGCACTGAAGAACCTGAAGTACTCAGCGAGGTAACGCACATAGACACTCCCATTTTCCACATAAGTCTTCCCTGGCAGGTGGAAGTCTGTGTATACACACATGGCCCCTTCTATCGAAATCCTTGGCTTCACAACATCACTAAAAGATTTAAGAACCAAAAAGCCCCCAGTATCAGGGCCAGGATAGCAGCCTATCATTGTGAAAGCCACATACCAGTAAAACAAGCAAAATGCTGGAATTGCTCTTCAGTATGGGAAGCAATGGATCAGCACTGTTCAGCTGATTGGACATGCCAAAATCAGCTTCTTCAGCCTCAGTCCGCTTGCAGTCTTCCCAGGAAAACCAGAGTTGGAGGACTTGGTGTCCAAATCTCCCCATAAGTTCAGGGTAGCGCAGGAAGAAATTCAGCAGAAGCGGACAATGGACATAGACCAAGCTCAGATCTGGAAGATTATCCAGGATCCTTCTCATGGTAGACAAAGACCTCTGGTAAGAGGGAAAGCGGAAGTGGGACAGAGAACAAAAAAATCACAAATACTGAAGTCATGAGACTTCACTGTGGGAAACAGTCACTCTGCCTTTTCAGCCAGACAATCAAACACATCAGCTGAACATCATTTTGTGAAGCCCATTTGCATCACATAGGCTAAGAAACTCTCAATATAGACTTTATACAGAGCTCAAGGCTGTGCAGCAGCAAAGAGCCATATAGGAACACTAGAAAGACTGCTGCAGAGGCTGGAAATGTGTTTGGGAGACCAAAGCCATGAAATTTATTATATTCTGTATGCGAATTCACAGCCTATCCAATGCAATTACACTTGCAACACATACACAAGTTTATTCTGTCAAATCTATATTCCCCTGTGGATTTTCATAGTTAACTTTCCAGAGTGTAGACGCACTGCACTACAGTGCAGTGCACTGCTTCACTCGTTCACTGCTCACCATCTATGCCAAAATACTTTCTACAAGAAGGTTGATGTGAGTGGGGAGAAACCTTAGTTTTGACAAAAAGGTTCCAAGAGATAGGAATGAAATCTTTTACCATGTCCAGGGCTTTGCCTTTGTCCTGACAGACAGCAAGGAGGTAAAGTGCAGCTCTGAGTATGTGTGGAGGGGGACAGTCTCCATGGTCCTGTGCTGATAGGAGAAAATTTCGTACAGCTAGAAATAATTCTGCATCTGGAACAAACCTGCATTGAAGGAGATTGGAGTGGAAACAGTAACAACAGATGTGCTTTTCCCATGAATACATGATATATAATGGCCACAAACCCACTTGCTTTGTATACTCTTGGCTCACCTGTCCCCGAAGGTGTAGGCAAAGTATAAGAGTAGTATGAAACAGTGCTGGTGGCTGCAAAGGGACTGATCCAAAAAGAAAGGCTCAGGGGTTTCAGACAGGAGGAGAAGGCTTTCAGCAATGGTGTAGTTTAACTGAGGCAGACCCTTCTGCAGGAGCTCAGACATCTCTTGCTCTAGAAATAAAAATATAAGCAGGCAGAAAATGATGAGCAATGTCTATGGAACAACTCCACAGTCTGCATATGTCAAGCATATCTCTATGATTCAGCATCAATAGTGGTGTGAGGCCTGTTTTAACAGAGGTGGCTTTAAGGATGAAGAAACACTTCTGTTTGAGATCCTGAGCCCTTTGCTCATACTGCCTGTATGGTGACCAACCACTGCTAATGGGAAAAGTGACTTTTCTCATGTAGAAACTTCCATCTCATTTGTTTGGGATTTATCTATTATGGAAAGTTACAGTATAGACAGGAAAGCTTTATAGAGTATACCAGAGGGAAAAAATTACCTTGATCTGCAGATACGAGTGACTATGTGGCAAGTAATTTTGTTTCAATTAAGCATGCACAGCTCTGCTAATAAATGCCCCCATGTAAACAAAACCATAGGCAGATGAAATGTATTCTTTCAGGTAGGGTTCCAAACTCTTCAAAAGGCATTTTCTGAGTGTTTTCTGTGCTGGCCCTTGCTGGACCAGCTTAAAAACAAGCTGGGGAAAAAAAAATTCTCAGTCAAGCTATGTGTGTCCTCCTTTCCCTTCTCGTTTGTCCTTTCCTAATTTTTTTTTCACCTCTTGCCTAAACAGAGGGTGGCAGGGCCTCAAACTAAATGAAGCAATCTTTCTCTTTCCCCAAACTTGCCCTCCTGAGAAGTTCTCCTCTTCTCTATGGCTGAGTGAAGGTTCAGGCATAAGCTGCAGAGGAAGCTGGAACAGGTGTGATTCAGGACAGGATTACTGTGAAGAAGAGCAGAAAGAAACAGTAAAGAAGGCTAGAAATATCCTCTTCCTACTTCTGATATCACACACTGTCTGCCAGAACCTCATTTTACTGAATGATCACATACAAGCACCTGCCTCATCACAAGAAGGCTCTAGGAGCCAACCTAGGCTTCCTGGAAAATGATGAGTTCCCAATGGACTGGCAGCTCACAGATGTGGTGGGTATGTGCAGTGACAACAGTGAACATGTTCATACCTTGGTACAATGTGAATACAGTGGGGTACTCTCACAACCATCACACCTTGTCTACACAGGGAGTTCTATAAGGACAGGACCTCTAACACTGCAGAGAATGGGAGGTGTTTAAGGGTAGCTCACAATACGTGATTCCACTGGCAAAAAACACAGATTTTTTAGCAATAACATTGCCAGGGATGAACACTGAAGGATGCCAAAATATTAACTAAAAGGGTAAGAACAGCTATTCCAGGTATTTCCCTCATTCCAACCATTTCCTTGCAGAACAGGACACAACCAGACATCTGTAACACACCATCCTTGGCACAGCACAGTGCTCTGTTCAGAGACCTAGATCACTCACACCACACACCATTCACAGCCACAAATGCCCCCACTCAAAGTTCTTCACTAGTAAACTGGACTAGGAGTGCTGTGTGTTTTGTTTACTTTTTTAATGAGGTACAGCCACAAGAATGAGGAGGTAAAACATCTCTGCAGACCCACAGAGAGTCTCCCCAAATACTCCTCAACCTAGAAATCATAGCCTCTATTACAGGAGATCCTTTGCAATGCCTGCTACAGAAGTCATCCTCCTCCCTCCATTTTTAATACTTTATCACACCATGAGGAACAACAACAGTGGTAGTATATGCCTAGGAAGCCGGAGCTCAGATGGAACTGATGCTACTGGTACTACTTCAGAACACCCACTGATCTGACTACTCCAAAGTCAGGCCACTTTATCTGTGTAACTCACGACAGAGCACAGAATTCTCACAATGCTGTGTAAATCCATCTGCCCCCTACCAAACTGCTTCTCCCTTCTCCCACATCAAGCTCTTCCATTCTCAGAAACCATTTACATTTTTCAGTAAGACACAACCATTCTTGAGTCTTTCAGCTGCTCATCTTGCCTAATCAGGTGTATTAGATAAGGCATGATCCACTTTCCCATCCGGAAATTTTTGGCTCACTTACAATGCACACATCACAATACCTCTGTACAGAGCAAAATCTGGCCTTCAGCTCCAGTGTCAGACGGATGAAGGATGAGGATGCTAGACAGAAAGCAAGACAGAAATGTCAAAGGAGCACAGAACATGTACGATAAGAAAAAGAGTAGGCAGGTCCCATAATCACCCACCCCCATACATCTCCATACAAGACTGGTGAAGAGGGCAGGCCATTTCAGTAAGAATACATATATTAGGCTTTCTCTCAGAAAGTAAACTACTCCAAGTTTGGGTGTGAGAGGAGTATCTGAGATTCATTTGTTTTCTCAGGAGGAGAAGTGAAGATTTGCCAGTTTCACATGTTCAGAACAGAGGAATTGTCTACGTCACCTCTCTGATGTGTGAAGAATAAGGCATACATAGACTAAACTATGATTTCCATATAGTAAAATCCCACCAACAACTCCAGCATAATCCCTGTCTACAGGAACAGCCAATTCAATTCTGAATTATTCCAGAGGGAAGGATAAAGCTGACACAACATTCTTATCCAAAATAAAACCTGTTCCATCATCATTGCTAGACCAAATAATTTTTCCATCCTGCTGAACATGACTAGGCACTCTATTCTTATTCATATAAACATGTAATAGAATCCTCCACATAAAGTTTCAATGTTAGGCTCATTGCCTCAGTAATATGCAGTAGCAGCAAGTTCCACCAGTTAAGAGCACAGAGAACATTATCCCACAATACCCTCATACCCAGCTTCTTGGAGAACTTATTCTGCATGCTTGGCACCACTGTGAAGAGGGTATTGAGTGTTGAGATGAAAACCTCTGTCACTGATGGGCTGACAGCCCTTTCCAGATAGCTCTGTGGAAAGACAAATAGATCAGATGCACAAGATGCTACAAACACTGAAGGCAGCAGCTTCCTTCCTGCCTGCCCAGAAAGTCAGGTTTCTAAACCCAAGCAAATAGAGCAGCAGTTCTTTTACCAAAATGCCTGGCAGCAGAGCAGGCTCAGAGAGCACTTTGAATGCAACTCACACTTCCCCCTGCCAGCACTATGAGCTGTGCTGGTAACTCTGCTAGACATCACATCAGACAAGAAACAACTTCTGGATTCCAGCAGGCAATGTTAGGCCTTAATGCACAGTGACTGACATTGCTGCCCACATTGCTCGGGAAGTTACTGCTCTTGCAGGTCAGATGGCTAATTCTCCTACACAACATAGGACATATGTTTAAGTGCAGCTGACTTCAGCTGCACTTAACACCTGTGCTTCAGCATTTCACAGAGCAGTGGCAAACATAGCCATTTGAGCTCTCTACAGAGTCCAGCCCCAAACTGTTTAGAACAGAATGACTCAACTCACTGTTTTTGAAGGTCACAGAACAATTTTCTCAGAGTCCATTGATTTTTACCCAAGTTCAATGAGCAAGAAACAGCACACTGACTGCAGCTCTGCCAAACTGGACATGCACTGCACCCTCCTGTCAGGGAGGAGAACAGCAGTGCCACTGCAGCTGCCTACCAAGAGATCGGTTAAGAAAACACCAACCAAAACATCTCCAAGCTCCTAACAACTGCAAGAATCCATACACCTGTACCTATAACAAAGCACAAGAAAACTTTACTAGACGTTAGGAACCACAACAAAAGTCCCAGTGTTTGACAATTCTGCTTGAAGTGTCTTAGGGACAGGCCTGTATGGAGCACTAAAGCACTCATGAGTCTCCACAGCTACTTTTTAAATCATGTCACAGGCCTTACTGAGGCACAATGCTTTAATACTGCCCTTGCTAGGCAGCCTTAACAGTACCTTCTGGGAAGAAGCATAGAAATTAAATTGCAGGTGCAAAGAATGGCTGCTTTCTGGGACACAGGCAAGTTTTGAAAAAGTGGCAGAAGGGGAAACAACAGTTCAGGCACCCTTAATTCTCTGACATATCCGGAGCTGCAATGGATCCCACATCAAGGTAGATAGGTTATGGGAGTGCACAGTCTGAGGGAAGACACTGACATCTACATGGAAAATCTATGAATTTCTGCACCCTCTGAGAGCATACACTACCTTTTGCGTGAACTATATAATTCAATATTTGGCTGTGGAAAAGTGGCAAATGCCACAGTTGTTCTCCGTTTAGCTGATGTGCCCTCTTCTCAAAAAAACCATTTGTGCAACTCACTCTTGGTGCTTGAAAGCACCTTTCCAGGTACCCATGGAACAGACCAAGTTCAAAATAAATCCTACCATGACCATGGGGATGCAGAGGCTGTCACAAATCCTCAACAGGAACTCAGAGAAGTTGCTTAGTGTGTCTTTGCTCTCAGAGTTGGGGGCAGTGAAAGCATTCTCCTGGGCTCTGAAGTCACCCTGGAATTCCACTGCTAACCTACAAATACACAGTGGATAACAAAGGAAAGAGGAAACCTCCTTACTCTGTAAAGGAAGACAGCAGATACTACA
Organism: Illadopsis cleaveri; assembly: GCA_013399915.1. Classification (NCBI taxonomy): domain Eukaryota; kingdom Metazoa; phylum Chordata; class Aves; order Passeriformes; family Timaliidae; genus Illadopsis; species Illadopsis cleaveri. The sequence goes on from VXBB01019814.1 coordinate 112,991, forward strand.
TTTTAATCACAATTTCACCATGAAAGATCATATAACACTCAATGGGTTGGAAACAGAGGAATCTGGCAATCACACTCAGTTACCTCTTGAGTGAAGCTATTAAAAGTCATCAAGGTTGCACAACAGTATATGTTGGGAAAGGAAGACAGTTTCTGTGAAGAAAGCATATGCTGTGGGAAGCTCTGGTGTGGCAAGACTGGTTTTCAGCCACACCAGAGTGCCTGATGCACAACATAGCAAACTCTTTGAAAATCAGCCAAGGGACCATTTAGCTGATATAAAATCCATGACAGAACTTGAGTGCCCTCTAACACCACCCTAGGACTCTGGGTCAGTGCAGAAAGGCATGTCTGCTTCTGACTGAATTATCTCAGCCAACCCAAGTGATGCAAGGCAAAAACTGATTTGGCCAGACCACACTAAAAACTGAACCTGATTCATCCTAATTCACACATAAACTCATCTACCACTGTCTGGTGTGCAGCTAAGGGTGCCAAATGGTGCTCTGATCCAGCAAAAGAGGTAAAGCTGGGGCCTGTAAAGTAATTTTCAGTAACAAGTCACAGGCACAAGCAAATCCAAGGCCAGCATCTGGAGTAGATACACATCTGTTAAATGCTTAATCCCTTCTGGCAGTGAAACCACACAGCACAGGAATCTGGTTTCACACATACCTTCCAATAGTTCTTACATTATTAGCAGTTTTGGTGAATTTTCAAGCAGTCCCTCAAAGCCCAAAGACATTAAATAAACTGATAGGTCCCAGGCAAATTTCATGGGAGACATATCCGAGTGTCACAAAATTTTCACTATTAATACATTCCCTTCACTCTGCTGTTTCACTGACCAGTGCCATGCACTGAACTCTCACCTGTGATTTCTGTGGTGGGGCTGGGTAGAAGAACATAGTTGCAAGAACAGAAGAATGGACAGACATGGACACACACCACCCACCCATACACCTTCCTGACTTGTCCTCACCTGCAAGCATTTCTGAAACTTTCCAGGGTATTCAGCAAGAACTGACCCTGTCTCTGAGGAATTCTACCAAAATTTCTGTTTGCCGGGTGACTCTGAGACACTGAGAATAGGAGATCGCCCTGTTAAAGGAGAGAAGTCTTTAAAATCTTATGTCTACTTCCAGAAAAAAACAGCTTTCTCCTCTGACACCAGCAGCAGGAGGAACAATAGATTTCACTTCACTCCTTCACACAACAATTTTTTTACTACTGTGCTTTCCCCAGAGAGGGCAGAGTTAAACAGCTTGTGTGCTCTTCCTAAGGAGGACAGAGTTACAGAGCTACTAATTCTACACTGCCCTGTCTTCAGAGTCTCTATTACCATGATTTGACCTAATCTGAGCTTTAAGCATTTCAGCTAAGGGAGCTTTAAATCCTTCTGAGAAAACTTTGCATTTTTTTTTAAATTTTCTTTCTTCCAAATGCTCTTCAGACAACATAGAATAGTTCTCCTCCGCAATCTTAGAAGTTCTTCTACTTTGGCTCAGAGTTTTAAGCAGCTATCCATGTACTAATTCTTGTTCCCACACAGCATCCCACTGAGTTAAGCATGAAGCCAACTGAAGTATCAGAGTTAATCATTTGCCCAAATTGGGAACAACTTGGAACTCAAAACCTGCCTTTAAGTCTTAACCTGTTGTGGTGGTCTTCTCCATAATACCAGAGGAGGGCACAGCTACACACTAGCACCTAGCAGTTCAGTACTCCTTCTCCATTTCATGCTGAGATACCTTGGCAGAGGTATCATCATTTCCCCTTTTCTCCCTTTAAACACAGCCTGGATATTCTCACTATCTGTCTAATTTCCTGCCTGTGAAGCCCCTAATTCTAAAAGGGACACCTAGTTCTGTGTGTGTGCAAACTGACTGGCCAACATCTGCTTATGCGACAGAAGGCACTTCTGCCTTCTTCGGGCAGGGAAGGCCAATACCTGGTACCACAGAACTTGGGTCTAAAAATCGTTCATCAAGAATTTGGAGTTCTGCTACTCCTTTGAGCATTGAGGGGTTCTTATCACTACTGGCATGCCATCTAAACCTACATGGCTCTAAGCCTACAGCAAGTAGGCTCAGCCTTTCTCTTTTCACTAGCCATCTGTACCTGGGGCTTCTCTCAGAGGTGCAGAGGTCCCGGCAGCACATCACACTAACTACGGATGCCAGGAACAGGAAAGGATTTCTAGTTCAAATAGTGGCTAACTCCCTTGCTAAGGGATCACAGTGCATATATGATGACACTCTTGAACTGAATGTAGAACAAGAAATGTTCATTGCTCTAAAAATAGATTGACCAATGCAGCCTACAAGGTGAGGGTGGAAAGAAGGGGAAGTTCAAATTACTTTGGAGTGCTGGACACATAAAGAGAGTAGCATGCTCAAGTGGTGTCCCACAGAACTTCACTGATTTAGAAAGATAACATTCACCCGCATCCATCTTCATCTGCTTCAAAGTCTGGTACCATCTTGAGGCACGAGGATCAAAAGAAATAGCGGAGAACCAAACAGCCATGGGGGATTTAAGTGAGGGGATGGAACATATATAAAACATCCACATAGTGTCCTAGGAAGATCATCCCTGCCCTGCTTGGTCCTACCAACAACTTTTGACTTACTGCATGCCTCTTACTACTCTGTGATGGGGAAAGGTCGGCACATCGCTTCAGCACTGCCTCCAAAAGCTTCTGCAGCTCTTCAAATGGGACTGGAGGGGAGCTCAGATGGTCCTTCCTCAACAAGTGAAGAGAAAGACAAGATGCACTATCCCCGCTGGAGACATTCCACTAGGAAGGCAACACCATCAGAAATAACTGCTCTTCTAATGGAAATATGCCATTACCACTTCTCTCCAGCAGAGCATAGTAAGTCAGAATATCTGAATAGTGCCTGCACCCACACATGAGCCCAAACACACCCTCAGTTCTCTGTCTGCTCCCACTACAGTCGGGAAGCCCATGACTGTCCAGAGTCTTATGTTTATTATTCTTACCAGTCTGGATGGGGCACAGAGTAACAAAGCCACAGCAGCTGCTGTACAAGCCTGCCTGGAACACTAGATCCTTGCTGCAATGACTTGCTGCCTGCCACAGCTTCATTGCTCTGGCAACTTTTGTGAGGTGGGTGGGAAGCTGGTTCTGCTGTACCTACGCCTGCCTCAGCCACAAGTCCCACTGCAGAGCACGTTCACCCACACAGTCACAGGGGAACTGCAAAGCTCAAGATGGCAACAACAGACCTATCTGAAGAAAGTCTGCAAATACATTCCTGCCTACCTCAGGAAAGCTGCCACAGCTTTCACAGCCTCAACTGCCACGTCCAGCACTGGGCAGTTCATTGTCTCCATCAAAACATCAATGGCTTCTATACATACACCTCGGCTTGTAAATAATTTGATTTCCACTGGTTGCCTGTGAAGAGGAAACAAAGTAAGCAAGAAGAATGTTGTCAGAGTTAGGTAACTGTACTTCCCTTCCCTCATTTCAGCAAATGGACAGCTGAGCCATGAGATTGCAGCCACATTTTTCAGTATTAAGAGCCAGTTGCTCTCAAGGGGGTACCCTCAGACTTGAGCAGGTAGAGGGTTTGCTATAAAGAGGAAATTTCAGCCAGTCTGAAGCACTACCATGATAAAACACCTACAGCCTGGATAACTGTGTGACTACTCCAGAACATTGACATGAAAAGCACAAGAAAAACAAGCCTTGCAAAATATAGTGATCTCTGTGCCTAGGACTTTATGTTCAGGCCGTCTGCTCTGGCATTTGTGAGTTCATCTAGCAAATTATATTTTTAAGTATACAAGTAAATATCACCATCCTAGAGTAAGGATAATGCTGTGAGAGTAGCTTCTCTCACTGCACTCCTAATGCCAGATGCTGCCAGGATAGGAACCTAAACTTGAAAAGTAATCCCGAAAATAAACACCATCCAACTGTTTTGACAATTCTTCTCGATAGTGAGCATTTTGGTCATATATGACCCAACACCTTTGAGCATTCAACATGAGAGCATGGAGGGCCAACAGGCCATTAATCCCATTACTGAACAGAGCTGTGTAAATGGCAGACTGTGCTCATTTGGCTCTGGCAAGTCAGGTACAGTTGGGAGGGCAGGGGGAAGATAGGTAGCTACATGCAGACAAGAGGCACTAACAACCTACCAGAGAGTGCCTCCAAAGTGAAGCAAGAAAAGAAGCACAGCATGACAGGAGCCAGATTTGGGAGCCAAAAGTATTCCCTGTTATTCAATTTTCTCTGTTGTGCCTGACTAAAGCAAGCCAGGAGCACATGCTCTCATGTAGAAATGGGAAAGCAAAGTGAACTTCAGTAGAAATTACACTAGTAGCTCAGTTACATGGCAAAAAGGGAACGGACGAAGAACCATCCTTTTTAGTTGCTCAGTGGGATGGAACCCAGCTTCGCAGCCACCTCACATTCTGCTGTGAGATAAAGCTATGAGGTGGGCATGGCAAGGAAAAGGACTTGTGGAACTCAGGCATCAGGAGCCAAGCCACAAGTGATGCACTGAATTTCCAAGTTGCTTCTACTTACACTGGGTAATTCTATTAATCCTCTGTATTTCCTTTCTTTAATCACTGACCTTCTGAAGTAAAACACATCAGGAAGAAAAAAGTCTTCACTGACTCATACAGGGAGGAAGGGATGGAGGAGTATTGCTGACCCATTCAAGATGCACAAACCCACTTTCAATATGGTCCACTGTGATATCTTTGGGGCCTGGGGTAAAGTGTGAAGGGCAGCACTCTTGCAGCTTCCTGCAGCCTCTCATCTTTGGGCCCCAAACTGCACCTGCTACTTTGATTATGCTGGGACAAAGGTCAGTCCAGGGAGAGCTACCCAACATTCCTGACATACTGCCAAGGGGAGCAGTATGTTCTGCATGGACTTCACCAGAACGTGTGGCTGACTTACACAAGAGAATCCAGCTGCAAGCTAAAACCAAGACGAGAGGTTCCAGCACAAGATCCCTTTCCCCACTATGAGATAATTTTAAATAAAATGTGATTTCTAAGGCATAGCTCAGAGAAATGGAATGAGTGTGCAAGAAAATTACAAAAACTGCACAGAGTGTTCTCTTTGTTTTACAAGCACAAATGCTGTAATTAGTGTTCCCCACATCCTGGTTTCTCTTTTTGACAGATCCCACACTGGCATCACCACACTGTTCTAGCACTGCTGCTTTTTCTTCTCTTTTTCACCCTGCCACTTGGTACAAAATTGACTATGACATTTCCAAAATTCTGCTCAAGGGCTCTCTTGGGGGATCTAAGGGGCAAAAAAAAACCTCTGTCACTAGCATGGCAGGATAGGAACAAGATCATAGAGGCAAGAAAAGGAAGCACAGAAGAAAAACAAGCCAGTGTATATTATTTCTTAGCAGAAAACAAGAGGGAAAAAGTGACAGAAGACATTAATATTTCAGCCTAGAATTTGTTTTTGCAGTTTGAATTTAGCTCAGATGATGACAAAAGACCAGAGGCCCTGGAATTTGCATGCTTTGTTTTGTCACAGAGGCACACTTAGCAGGAACTGGCCTGCTCATGTACTCCAGGATCTTCCTGGCCTTCTCTCCTGCTCTGTCTACAGCTGAAAAGAGATTTCACCTCCCTGACTGGAAAGGAAGCAGGAAAAAGACACAGTGGTGGATCCAGGCACAGACAGGACAAGCTGGGAGGTTCACAAACAACCATCAAACCCTTCTTTGCAAGAATAAAGGAGATGAGATTGTTCAGCACCATCTTTTAAACACAAAAAAGTCTTGTGTGTAGATATCTGATCTTGGAAGAAAATCTTAAAAAGCAAAAGCCCCACAGTCTCCATTTTGGGGTACCAAACTGCCTGTGCAAGCCTGACAGGGTACTCCCTTACCGTTTCAGTATTTCAGTAAAGAGCAGGAGCCCTTGTTTGTGCAACTCCACATTGTTCAGCAGCAGGACACCTTGGAGACTCCTCACCAGAGATTCAATGCCTGTACACATTCAAGAGAAGTCACAGAGAGGTTTTTAACGTTCCAGATTCCAGAATGGAAGCAAAATTCATTTTTAAAAGGAAGAAAGATTTGAACCACTACGCTTCTGAGCTAGACAGAAATAACTGTCCAAAACTGTTGAGTGTTCACTTAGCTCCCTCATAACACGCCTCAAGCTTCATTGTTAGAGTAAGTCCCAAAGAACAGAAGGAATTTAACCATTCTTCCTAAACCTACTCTTGGCATATCCACAGAAATACTTAATATTAACTCAGAGAGTGTCAATCATGATAATTGGTTATTATAATGAATTAATGCTCATCAGAAACTCATTAGGACAATGACACTATAAATTCAAACTACATTGGACACCACAAACATGTGTGATAGGTACTTATTTTCAATCCTTTATCCATGCTGACTGGAAATTGTGATTGTGTGTAAAGCACTGGAATTCAGCTAGAGGCAGGAGAATTACTGCAGTCACTCTGTCAGAAAGGTTGATGACTCACCATAGACGGTGTGACACTTGGAGAAGAAAAGGCGCTCTTCAGTCAGGAGGTGCAAGCAGCAGTATACTGACCAGATGAGGATTTCATTTTTGCACAAGAGACACTCAAAGAGGAACTCTGCAAACACACACACAAATAAGGTCACCCTGGTAAGAGGCAGGCTGCTCACAGCATGGCACAGCTGCTCCTAGAACAGAGCAGAGGAAGGAGGAGGAGGAAACGAGGAAACAGCAACAGCCACAGGGAGAACAGCTGTACTATGAAATGGCAGGAATGGAGAACAGAGTAGATGCTCAGGGGTATGCTAGTCTTCAAAAAGAGGTGACTGGAAAGCAGAAACCCATGGGCAGGCATCTTCCCAGTACAAACTCAGTAGGAAGGAGCTGAATTGCGGATCTAGCCTTTGGCACAAATGAAAAGCCACAAAGCAAGCTTTACCACAGATGCAGTGACCTTTTTTCCCTCATGACTTTTACATCTCCCAAAGAATTTGTATCATGAAAGTATTTCTGTCTTTTGGGATTACAGAGAAATAATAAACCATCTCCCATAGCTGCATTTTAAAGCTAAATCCTAGACCAAGATCTGAGCAAACTTACAATATTTAGTGGAATGAGATGGAACCTCAGTCTGCTTAGGGTTGTACCTAAGGTCCTGCAAGAAGGACCTTGACCTCAAGGACTTGGCCAAATTATCTCTATGGAAACTCCATTCTGCCTGGTGACACCTGCTTCTAAACATTCAGTTGAAAACATACTCTGCCCTCCTACTCCTAAAATCACCTGGTATAAAATCACCACATTATGCCATCAGTGGATTTCATGGAGCCAGCTTGATTCCTAAACCAAACAGCTAGGGGCAGCTTTGATACTGGGGAATGAATAGTAAGATGCGACTGGATTTACTCACCTGGGACATCTGCATGGATAAAAGCAGGAGCATATCTGCTAGGAGAGTGAACTAGCACTGCAGCCATACAGTGAGAACTCGCTGCCTGTAACATCTCATCCCTAGTCAACAAGAGCTGTTTGGAAGCAAAAGTCAAAAGGACAAAGGAACTCAGCTATGCAGCTATGAGTAGGACACAGTTTGTTCTACTTTTTAAAATTTAAAACATAAATTAAGATCTCTCTTTTGACATTTAGTTCACAGATTAAACTTGCTAAGGTAAGATAAAACACTGAACCAAACAGACTCAAAAAACCACATGAGAACCACAACAGAGTAAATCATGAGTAAGAATAGTTCTTACTCATGATAGGCTTAGTCATGCTGGTGCTGCATGCACTGTATCAGACCTCAAGTGTAAGTGAGTAAAATCAGCTAAGGCCAGGAGTAAAATTTTCCACATTCCAGGATGCAGGAACGAACAAGAAAGTGATCCACAGAGGCATACCAAATTCTCAGTGCAGCCTCTATTGCTGGTGTTGGTAACAGAACATTCTGCTTTTTTATATATACAGTGCCCTAGATAAAGGTTCATTACAGGCCAGCAAATTATTTGCATGCACCAACAATTCACTACTAACTTTAATTTACTTTTAATTCACTACTAACTTTCACTATTAACTTCAGCAACTACCTTTTTGAGAACAAGTGGCAGTGGATTTTCCCCTTCTAAAAAGTCAGGATTCTCAGTCTCCTCCTCTGTCTTTGAATTATTCATAAGAATAGATACAAAATGGTCAGATTTCAGCAGCTCCTTTAGCAAACCTGCAAAAGGGGGAGCAAGAATGAGCACAATACTGAACAGCACAGTAAGGATTATATTAACACATGAGTATTTACAGACTAGGACTTGTTGCCAACTTCCTCCCCTCTCTTGGAGGGCCTCACCTCCAGCTTAGGGAGCTTCTTCTCACTCTGTCCCCAGATACTGCCGTGGACCCCCATGTCTTACAACCCCTTGTTGTTGGTACTTTTTGCTGGTCTGATCTGCTCTCTGTTCCTTCTCAGAGTCATGTATGTACATGGGCGCATCTCAGGAGCCCTCTACTTGCATTATCTTCTGTTAGTAACCACACCTTAAACTGTTTCTTGGGAGAGCTCGTGACCTGCATTCTTCTCCAAGCAGTCAGTGACTCGAATGACAAGACATTTTCCCTAGAACACTTCCTAGGGAACAGGCATTTAACTTCTTCTTTTATGTTCACAGGCTCTTACAGAAACAGCTGTGTTCAGCTAAAGGATACCCACACTCCAAAAAACATCCTCAGTATAACAGTATAGATCACTGCTACAGGTATTGATGAAAATCATCAGTACACATCAGTACAAATTCACAGGGGTATTGTCTGAGCTACAAAATTCTACTTTCAAAGGAATCATAATCTATTTCGAGTAGTTGAGTAGATAACCTGAGAAGCAATCCAGCTCCTGCTTGCCTCCTTCTAGAAAAATTAATTCCCTGGATGGTTTACAAATAAGCAATGTCAGAAAGGCTGCAATTGTTCTCCCCAGCAACAGCTGAAACATGCAGTTGGAAGGATAACTGCAAGAAAGTGCCACTTCCACATTAGCTCTATATCTAATTAACATGATGTTCCACATCTAAAGACTGTATTTTTTAGACTCCATCCCATTGCTCTATAAAACCCACCTGCCCATGCACAGTATTTGCATTCAGACACTTTGAGGGATGATCAGGCCATAGCACAAGCTCTGGAGAGACTGAAGATTAGTCAGTGCTGGGCAAATGTGAGGCATCAGGGAACACAGGGGCTTGGGGGTGCTCAGCAGCAGATCTGGGCCACTTCATTGCTATGGAGTAACAGAAAGGATTGACGACTTTGGACAAGCAGCATAAAGACCCTCTACAGAATGACCCACATTAGAGCATCTAAACTGGCCAAGGCTTTCTTCCTCATTCTAAGCCTTCCCCTGCACCTTGCAGTTTCTCTCAGCAATGCCTTACCCAAACAATTAACCTGCAGCTCCTTTGTCTGCGCACACCCCAGGGTGTTCAAGAAGACACCACACAGCCTTTCTTCAAAGTGTCCTGAGAGCTGTTCTGTGCCAATAGGAGAGGAGTACAGCTTGCCATACAAGTAGCAGACAGCAGCCTTTATACCTTCATTTGGGTACATCAAGCCCATCAGCAGATGATCCACTACATTACCTAGTATGAGGAACAGGAACAGCAAACATTCACTGACATTTTAAAAGCACCAATCTATTTCCCTTAAAAACTTGCAATAGCCTACTGGACAGACTGGTGTATGGAGGTTAATGAATGCCACAATTAGGTGATGTGCTCAGCATCATCTGTCCCTCTAAGCAGAGGTACAGTAGTAAACAGCTAGCAGAGCTCACTGTTCACCATACAAAGATCCATCATCCCAGCTCCCTCCACAAACAGTTCAGCTTGCTCACCGGACCCACAAGCACTGGATCAAGGAAAAAAAAACCCTAAATGTATGTTGCCTGTGAGGCAGATCCACAACACCAGTTCATAGAGGCTGCTTTTGCCTGACTAGAAGAATGATAACCACCTATGAAGTTCTGATGTTCTGACCTATATCCCAGGAGGCCTGACTGCCACTCTGACTTCTGGACAGGCTTCTTGTGTGACCTTCATGAACACACCTGAGGACAGGGGAGTGCATGAATGCGTGTGTACTAGGGCTGTGAATACCACCCTTCAGTGGGACATGACGTACTACTTACTGTGCTTTACTATCAGTATATCAGCAAAGCCTGGGATGGCATCTGCCAGCTTGCCCAAGAGAGAAAATGTGGGCAGGCTGCTTCTCATGGTAGTTGCTTTGCACAGCTGTAGAGGAGACAGAAAAGGAAAATGTTTCACTGACAAGGACACAGTCTGAAGGCAGAAATGCACCCAAACCATCAAGTTCTCAGTGATGCATAATTTTCCAGAACAGGATCTTTTCCAAAGATAGGTCCTCTTCATCACTTATGATAAATCACAGGAAAACCCTGAATACCACACTTAGTCTCCAAAATGTCTTTAAATGAATTCAGGGAATTGCTTGCTTGTTGTTCCTTTTCCTCTTTCTCCCCTCCACCTTTTACATGAGCAGATGAACCAGATTAATTTCTCACCACTTTTGTTACATCCCTTTTTTTGTACCCTGTGGGACCATCATAAACTTAGGAATGAAGAGAGTAAGAGCCCATGGCACAGGCTGAAAAAGCTCCTCATATAACTGAAACAGTAAAGTAGGAAAAGAATTATCTGAGGAAACCACACAGCTTCATAAAAGTATCATGAAGCCCTATGGCTGCAAAGCATCATGAGAACAATATAAAAACTCCATGGTAGATACTGCCGACATCACAGCTGGGGAACTGGCATTAGCACATCCAAGGTCAGGTTGGATGGGGCTTTGAGCAACATGGTCTGGTAGAACGCATCCCTGCCCATGCCACAAAGGCTGGAACTAGATGGTTTTTAAGGTCTCTTCCAACCCAAACCATTCTATGATTCTGTGATGCCAGTCTTGCAGGGCCACTCATTCCTCAACCTCTGAAAGACTGGAAGGAAGGGGAAGAGAACTCATCTTCACTGACCTCACTCTGACTTTCACCCAAAATGCAGTGTAAGTACTGTTCTGACTTCAGCTCCACAACAAGCCGCACCAGAACTAGGCAGAAAAAACGGGATCAGTAATGCACACACAAGAGCACTCACAATCCATCTTCCACAGGGCTTTAGCAGACTAGTGAGCAAAGAGCTTAGAAATTAAATGAGCACAGATGTGCTGAGAGAGCAGGGTTACAGCAGCATTCCCACATTCCCAGCACTATTACTTCTGATAGCCCAGCTCAAGTTCTCTGAGCCATCATTCCAGCAGTCCTGCTTTGGCTGCACTACAAACCATGCATGGAAATGAGCTGCAAGTGACAAACTGAGCCTTGGGGCAGCCAAGTAAACGTAAGGAATCAGGAAAGAAAGGGGAGAAAACCCACCTAGCTTAAAAGCATAAAAAATTATGGTAATTGAATAGACCAGGCTTCCTATTGTATGAAAACTGGCCTTTAAAAATGCATCCTTCCAGAGAAGACATCAGAACGGAAACTGCTGAGGATCTTTAGATTCACACTCAGAGCTCCTCCTTCAGCTGCTGTCCCTCCTTCAAGTGTCCCAAAGATAAGTGAAGTCTATCAGCCATTCCCCATTTCAGTTATCCCACACACCTTATCAGAAAAGGCGCCAGTCACCAGAGTGGTGCTGTTCACCTCCTCAATCCCAAGTAAGTGCTATTATTATTGGTTCACTGAAATTTTAAGAACTCTGTCAGCTCTGTACTAGTAAGAGGAATCAGCAAGAAATCATGTTTGCCAGGCAGTGACAACACATCACCTGGCGTTTCCCTAACAAAATCACAAGGGAGTTGCCTGAGGCTGGCAAGCTGCCTGTGCCTCCACACATATACCAGCAGGTCAGTTGCAGGAAGCAAAGTTCCTTTCCCAATACTTTTAGAACTGGCACCTTAATGTTCAGCAGATAAAATTTTGGCAATAGCCCCTTTACTGAGACACTGCACACATTTCTACACAGGATTTGGTAAGGCTGTCTTGGATGTAGCTTGCTGTCATAGCATGACTCATTTAGAAAACCTACACTTTTGATTCATATCCTAGGAAAGCATTCTAAAAAAGAAATACCAGAGACTTTTGGGTTCACCATTTCTTGGTATATTCAAGGCAGTACTAGACCTACTTCAGCTACAGAGCTATGCATCTCAACAGAAGCATATCTGAGACAGATGATTTAGAGATGGTTTAATAGCTCTTTCTTGCCCCAAACTCTCAGAAACGTAAAAAACTTTCAAGACTTAGGCAACACTAATTAAAATTGCTCTGTTAGAGAGCATCCATCTCTCAACAGACCAGTAACATGACAGAAAGACTTCTCTACTTTTCAACCCCATTTCAAGCAAGGTCTGAAAATTAAACTCCCTCTGGAAGAAGTTTGTCATTTTACTTTTCATGGCTGGACACGAAATGCATCATTGCACTGCTGATATCGCTAGACTCAGCAGAGGTGCCCAGAGTTAACTGGACTGCAGAGATTCCTTTGTCAGCCCTGCAGATGTTACCTTCAGTATTTAAACGAGAGACTGCTCACAAAGTGGAATCTACAGCCTGTACCGTTAAACCACAAATACCCTGTACTCCTGAGGAGAAAGCAGTAGATCCCATAGATTTCCATTTGCTTTGATTATTTGGTCAGGTCCAAAGATGCCAAAGTTGAGGCACTGTTACCCATCTGAATTCATGACACACACAAAACCTGTGAAAGAAATGCTAAATATTTAAACATACACGCACTCCCCTGCCCCCCAGTATTGGAGCAGACCACTCATTTTTGTTGCACGGATATATATGGTCTTCTCCACTGAAGCTGTGTTGAAGCTGAGCATCTCACTATAGGTATCAGACCAGACAGATTCTCCCCTTCACAAACTACCAGTAATTGAGATATGGCATTTGTCTCTCACCTTCAACTAATGGGTTCAGGGCACTGCTGTCTTCCACAGAATGCAACATCCCTACAAGATAAACCACAACAGGTCATGGAACTCATTCCTGCTTCTGATCACCAGTGCGGTAATTCCTTCCTGTTAAAAGAGCTAATTTTTTTTTTCCTTTTTTTTTTTTTTTTTTCAGAACTGGTATGTTTTCCCTGCTTCACATGACACCAGCCTGATTTTGTCAGACAAGGGTGGATATTCTCTGGGAATATCACAAAAGGTGCCTCCATAAGCAGGACACAGGGACTTGAGACACTCGGTTCTCTTGCAAAATTTTTATGTGCATTAGAGTTGAAGTCAATGGCTCCACCTATGTCAAGGAATATGTAATTGCTGCTACCACCACATCTCACTGTGTGTACCCAGTATTATGCATCTGAAACAACACCCTAGAATGATGGAAGTCAAAGCCCAGCTGTGAGTTTTGTCCTTTGTGTCCTCCATTCTTATCAGTTACTATGAACAGTCTTCTCCCTCCACAGTACTGAAAAACCTGAAACCAAATCAGGTTTAAATTTAAACACCAGGTTTAAATAATCCGGAAATTATTTCAACATCAAATTGAACCTGAAGGCATCACTTCACAGGTTAATTTTACAATGAGAGCATAAGATTTGATATATTAAACCACTGTCTCACTCTACTACACCCCAGCAGACAAGAAATTCTACCTCCCAGCCCCTTTCAACCCATAGCATCAGGCATATGGTTTGGATCCCCACTTCTGCCACACTAAATCACTTGTTTCAATACATCCAATCAAACTACCTCCCCTCTGAAGGCTCCATGATGTCTCAGAATTTTGATCAACTAAAGCAATGTTATGGCAGGTGAAGAAATTACTTATTTCCTGTCTCATCTGCCCAATCCTTAGTAACCCTAGAAAAGATTTGTATACAGCATTATCGAACATTACAATATTAGTTGCATGAAATTCAGGCTTATCTGAAATACACAACCTCGTACATAACATTCCACACTCCACCTCTCTAAACCCTCCTTCTTCTGCCTGTGCTTATTCCAGTATTCTCTCTCCAAATGTATTTTTCTGAATTCACCACTAATACTTCCTCCAAAACACTGCTCAAACTTTTGGGGGGGTCCCTCTTTTATTCTTGCACCGAACAGAAATTGGTTCATCCAAGCTTTATTGAAAATGAACACACCATTACTTGTTGTCCCAAGCTTAGACTGGGATTCCAACTACTCTAAGAGTTACACGAAGTAGAGTAAAACCCAAAGATATCCTCAAACCACCCAATCATAAAGAGAATTCTCTTCTCAGAGAATTATTAAAGCAGACAAGAACATTGAAATGCAAGCACAGCATCCCTGTCTTCTAGGGTATTTTGTGTTAGGGCCATATAGTGTAGGGTTGAATTGGCCACAATCACCATTCTTTCCACTACTCTGAAGGATTATGTGTGCACACACTATTTAAAAAAAAAAAAAAA